>CAKKTE020000217.1:0-192009 GCA_920105625.2 Clusia tigrina
AAAGGCAGCAGACCCCCCAATCGACAGCGGCAGCGACTGAGACACCTACAGAGACGCTGACAGAGGCTGCGATGCCGACTGAGACGCCGACTGAGGCAGATAGGGTAGATATAGGCATAGAGAAGGCAGCAGACCCCCCAATCGACAGCGGCAGCGACTGAGACGCCTACAGAGACGCCGACTGAGACGCCGACTGAGGCAGATAGGGGTAGATATAGGCATAGAGAAGGCACCCCCCCAACTGACAGCGGCGGCGACTGCGACGCCTACGGAGTAGCTGACAGAGGCTGCGACGCTGACTGGGACGCCGACTGAGGAATATAGTGGTAGATATAGGAATAGAGAAGGCAGCAGACCCCCCCATCGATAGCAGCAGCGACTGGCACGACTACAGAGACTCTGACAGAGGCTGCGACGACGACTGACACGCCGACTGAGGCAGATAGGGGTAGATATAGGCATAGAGAAGGCAGCAGACCCCCCCATCGACAGCGACAGAGACTGAGACGCCTACAGAAACGTTGACAGAGGCTGCGACGCAGACTGAGACGTCGACTGAGGCAGATAGGGGTAGATTTATGCATAGAGAAGGCAGCAGACCCCCCAATCGACAGTGGCAGCGACTGAGACGCTTACAGAGATGCTGACAAATTCTGCGACGCCGACTGAGGCAGATACGGGTAGATATAGGCATAGAGAAGGCAGCAGACCCCCCAATCGACAACGGCAGCGACTGAGATACCTACAGAGACGCTGACAGAGGCTGCGACGCCGACTGAGACGCCGACTGAGGCAGATAGGGGTAGATATAGGCATAGAGAAGGCAGCAGACCCCCCCAATCGACAACGGCAGCGACTGAGACACCTACAGAGATGCTGACAGAGGCTGCGACGCCTACTGAGACACCGACTGAGGCAGATAGGGGGTAGATATAGGCATAGAGAAGGCGGCAGACCCCCCCAATCGACAGCGGCAGCGACTGAGACGCGTACAGAAACGCTGACAGAGGCTGCGACGCCGACTGAGGCAGATAGGGGGTAGATATAGGCATAGAGAAGGCAGCAAACCCCCCCAATCTACAGCGGCAGCGACTGAAACGTCTACAGAGACGCTGACAGAGGCTGCGCCGACGACTGAGACGCCTACTGAGGCAGATAGGGGTAGATTATAGGCATAGAGAAGGCAGGAGACCCCCCAATCAGCAGTGGGCAATGACTGCGACGCCTACGGAGTAGCTGACAGAGGCTGCGACGCCGACTGAGATGTCGACTGAGGCAGCTAGGGGTAGATATATGCATAGACAAGGCAGCACACCCCCCCAATCGACAGCTGCAATGACTGACGCCTACAGAGACGCTGGCAGAGGCTGCGACGCCGACTGAGGCAGATAGGGGTATATATTGGCATAGAGAAGGTAGCGGAACTCCCCAATCGACAGCGGCAGTGACTGAGACGCCTACAGAGACGCTGGCAGAGGCTGCGACGCCGACTGAGGCAGATAGGGGTAGATATAGGCATAGAGAAGGCAGCCGACCCCTAATCGACAGCGGCAGCGACTGAGACGCCTTCAGAGACACTGACAGAGGCTGCGACGCCGCCTGAGAGGCCGACTTTGGCAGATAGGGGTATATATAGGCATAGAGAAGGCAGCAGTCCCCCCAATCGACAGCGCCAGCGACTGAGACGCCCACAGCGACGCTGACAGAGGCTGCGACGCCGACGGAGAGGCCGACTGAGGCAGATAGGGTAGGTATAGGCATAGAGAAGGCAGCAGAACCCCCAATTGACAGCGGAAAACGACTGAGACGCCTACAGAGATGTTGACAGAGGCAACGACGCCGACTGAGTCGCCGACTGAGGCAGATAGGGTTATATATAAGCATAGAGAAAGCAACGGACCCCCAATCGACAGCGGCAGCGAGTGAGACACCCACAGAGACGCTGACAGAGGCTGCGACGCCGCCTGAGGCAGACAGGATTAGATATTGGCCGAGAGAAAACAGCAGACCCCAATATCGACAGCGGCAGCGACTGAGAGACCTACAGATACGCTGCCCGAGGTTGCGACGCCAACTGAGACGCCGACTGAGGCAGATAAGGGTAGATATAGGCCTAGAGAAGGCAGCAGGCCCCCAATCGACAGCGGGAGCGACTGGGACGCCTACAGAGACGCTGACAGAGGCTGCGACGCCTACTGAGACGCCGACAGAGGCAGATAGGGGTAGATATAGGCATAGAGAAGGCAGCAGACCCAACAATCGACAGCGGCAGCGACTGGGACACCAACAGAGACGCTGACAGAGGCTGCGACGCCGAATGAGGCAGATAGGGTTAGATATTGGCATAGAGAAAGCAGCAGACCCCCCCCAATCTACTGCGGCAGCCACTGAGACACCTACAGAGACGCTGACAGAGGCGGCGACACAGACTGTGACGAAGACTGAGGTAGATAGGGGTAGATATAGGCATAGAGAAGGCAGCAGGCCCCCCAATCGACAGCGGCAGCGACTGAGATGCCTACAGAAACGGTGACAGAGGCTGCGACGCCGACTGAGGCAGATACTGGTATATAAATGCATAGAGAAGGCAGCAGAGCCCCCAATCGATAGCGGCAGTGACTGAGACGCTGACAGAGGCTTCGACGCCGACTGAGGCAGATAGGGGTAGATATAGGCATAGAGAAGGCAGCAGACCCCCTAATCGAAAGCGGCAGCGACTGAAACGCCTTCAGAGAAGCTGACGGAGGCTGCGATGCCGACTGAGACGCCGACTGAGGCAGATAGGGGTAGATATAGGCATAGAGAAGCCAGCAGACCCCCCAATCGATAGCAGCAGCGACTGAGACTCCAACAGAAACGCTGACAGAGGCTGCGACGCCGCCTGAGGCAGATAGGGTTAGATATTGGCATAGAGAAAGCAGCAGACCTCCCCATCGACAGCGTCAGCGACAGAGACACCTACAGATACGCTGAGAGTGGTTGCGACGCTGACTGAGACGCCGACTAAGGCAGTCAGGGATAGACATAGGCATAGAGAAGGCAGCAGACCCCCCAATCGAGAGCGCCAGCGACTGAGACGCCTAAAGAGACGCTGACAGAGGCTGCGACGCCGCCTAAGGCAGAGAGGGGTAGATATAGGCATAGAGAAGGCAGCAGACCCCCCAATCGACAGCGGAAACGACTGAGACGCCTTCAGGAACGCTGACGGAGGCTGCGACGCCGACTGTGACGTCGACTGAGGCAGATAGGGGTAGATATAGGCATAGAGAAGGCAGCAGACCGCCCAATCGACAGCGACAGCGACTGAGACGCCTACAGAAACGCTGACAGAGGCTGCGACGCCGTCTGAGGCAGATAGGGGTATATATATGCATAGAGAAGGCAGCAGACCCGTCTAATCGACAGCGGCAGCGACTGAGACGCCTTCAGAGACTCTGACAGAGGCTGCGACGCCGACTGAGGTAGATAGGGGTAGATAGAGGTATAGAGAAGGCAGCAGAACCCCCAATCGACAGCGGCAACGACTGAGACTCCTACAGAGACGCTGACAGAGGCTGCGACACCGGCTGAGACGCCGACTGTGGCAGATAGGGGTAGATATTGGCATAGAGAAGGCGGCAGACCCCCCCAATCGACAGCTGCAGCGACTGAGACGCCTACAGAGACGCTGACAGAGGCTGCGGCGCCGACTGAGGCAGATAGGGGTAGATATTGGAATAGAGAAGGCAGCAGACCCAACAATCGACAGCGGCAGCGACTGAGACACTAACAGAGACGCTGACAGAGGCTGCTACGCCGACTGAGGCAGATAGGGTTAGATATTGGCATAGAGAAAACAGCAGACCCCCCCAATCTACAGCGGCAGCCACTGAGGCACCTACAGATACGCTGACAGAGGTTGCGACGCCGACTGAGACGTCGATTGAGGCAGATAGGGGTAGATATAGGCATAGAGAAGGCAGCAGACCCCCAATCGACAGCGCCAGCAACTGAGACGGCCACAGAGACGCTGACAGAGGTTGCGACGCCGACTGAGACGTCGATTGAGGCAGATAGGGGTAGATATAGGCATAGAGAAGGCAGCAGACCCCCCATTGATGGCGACAGCAACTGAGACGCTTACAGAAACGCTGTAAGAGGCTGCGACGCCGACTAAGGCAGATAGGGGTAGATATAGGCACAGAGAAGGCAGTAGACCCCCCAATCGCCAGCGACAGTGACTGGCACGACTACAGAGACGCTGACAGAGGCTGCGACGCCGACTGAGACACCGACTGAGGCAGATAGGGGTAGATATAGGCATAGAGAAAGCAGCAGACCCCCCAATCGGCAGCGGCAGCGACTGAGACTCCTACAGAGACGCTGACAGAGGCTGCGACACCGACTGAGACGAAGACTGTGGTAGATAGTGGTAGATATAGGTATAGAGAAGGCAGCAGAACCCACAATCGACTGCGGCAACGACTGAGACTCCTACAGAGACGCTGACAGAGGCGGCGACACAGACTGAGACGAAGACTGAAGCAGATAGGGGTAGATATAGGCATAGAGAAGGCAGCAGACCCCCCAATCGACAGCGGCAACGACTGAGACGCCTACAGAGAAGCTGACAGAGGCTGCGACGCCGACTGAGGCAGATACTGGTATATATACTCATAGAGAAGGCAGTAGACCCCCCAATCGCCAGCGACAGTGACTGGCACGACTACAGAGACGCTGACAGAGGCTGCGACGCCGACTGAGACACCGACTGAGGCAGATGGGGGTAGATATAGGCATAGAGAAAGCAGCAGACCCCCCAATCGGCAGCGGCAGCGACTGAGACTCCTACAGAGAAGCTGACAGAGGCTGCGACACCGACTGAGACGAAGACTGTGGTAGATAGAGGTAGATATAGGTATAGAGAAGGCAGCAGAACCCACAATCGACTGCGGCAACGACTGAGACTCCTACAGAGACGCTGACAGAGGCGGCGACACAGACTGAGACGAAGACTGAAGCAGATAGGGGTAGATATAGGCATAGAGAAGGCAGCAGACCCCCCAATCGACAGCGGAGACGACTGAGACGGCTATAGAGACGCTGACAGAGGCTGCGACGCCGACTAAGGCAGAGAGGGGTAGATATAGGCATAGAGAAGGCAGCAGACCCCCCAATCAACAGCGGCAACGACTGAGACGCCTACAGAGAAGCTGACAGAGGCTGCGACGCCGACTGAGGCAGATACTGGTATATATACTCATAGAGAAGGCAGCAGACCCCCCAATCGACAGCGGCAACGACTGAGACACCTACAGATACGCTGACAGAGGTTGCGATGCCGACTAAGACGCCGACTGAGGCATATAGGGGTAGATATAGGCATAGAGAAGGCAGCAGACCCCCCAATCGACAGCGCCAGCGACTGAGATGCCTACAGAAACGCTGACAGAGGCTGCGACGCCGACTGAGACCCCGACTGAGGCAGATAGGGGTAGATATAGGCATAGAGAAGGCAGCAAACCCCCCAATCAACAGCGGCAGCGACTGAGACACCTACAGATACGCTGACAGAGGTTGCGACGCCGACTGAGACTCCGACTGAGGCAGATAGGGGTGAATATAGGCATAGAGAAGGCACAAGCCCCCCAATTTACAGCGACAGCGACTGCGACGCCTACAGAGACGCTGACAGAGGCTGCGACGCCGACTGAGACGATGACTGAGGCAGATAGGGGTAGATATAGGCATATAGAAGGCAGCAGACCCCCAATCGACAGCGGAGACGACTGAGACGGCTATAGAGACGCTGACAGAGGCTGCGACGCCGACTAAGGCAGAGAGGGGTAGATATAGGCATAGAGAAGGCAGCAGACCCCCCAATCAACAGCGACAGCGACTGAGACGCCTACAGAAACACTGACAGAGGTTGCGACGCCGACTGAGAAGCCGACTGAAGCAGATAGAGGTAAATATAGGCATAGAGAAGGCAGCAGACCCCCCCAATCGAGCGCCAGCAACTGAGACGCCTACAGAGATGCTGACAGAGGCTGTGACGACGACTGAGACGCCGACTGAGGCAGATAGGGGTAGATATAGGCATATAGAAGGCAGCAGACCCCCCAATCGACAGCGGCAACTACTGAGACGCCTACAGAGACGCTGACAGAGGCTGCGACATCGGCTGAGACGCCGACTGAGGCAGGTAGGGGTAGATATTGGCATAGAGAAAACAGCAGACCCCCCAGTCGACAGCGGCAGCGACTGAGGCACCTACAGATACGCTGACAGAGGTTGCGACGCCGACTGAGACGCCTTCAGAGACGCTGACAGAGGCTGCGACGCCGACTGAGACGCCGACTGAGGCAGATAGGGGTATATATAGGAATAGAGAAGGCAGCAGACCCCTCTAATCGACAGCGGCAGCGACTGAGACGCCTTCAGAGACTCTGACAGAGGCTGCGACGCCGACTGTGGTAGATAGGGGTAAATATAGGTATAGAGAAGGCAGCAGACCCCACAATGGACAGCGGCAGCCACTGAGATAACTACAGAGACGCTAAGAGAGGCTGCGACGCCGACTGAGGCAGACAGGGTTAGATATTGGCATAGAGAAAGCAGCAGACCCCCAATCTACAGCGGCAGCCACTGAGGCACCTACAGATACGCTGACAGAGGTTGCGACGCCGACTGAGACGTCGATTGAGGCAGATAGGGGTAGATATAGGCATAGAGAAGGCAGCAGACCCACCCATCGATAGCGACAGCAACTGAGACGCTTACAGAAACGCTGTAAGAGGCTGCGACGCCGACTAAGGCAGATAGGGGTAGATATAGGCACAGAGAAGGCAGTAGACCCCCCAATCGCCAGCGACAGTGACTGGCACGACTAAAGAGACGCTGACAGAGGCTGCGACGCCGACTGAGACAAAGACTGAGGCAGATAGGGGTAGATATAGGCATAGAGAAGGCAGCAGACCCCCCAATCGACAGCGGCAGCGATTGACACGCTTACAGAGATGCTGACAAATTCTGCGACGCCGACTGAGGCAGATAGTTGTAGATATAGGCATAGAGAAGGCAGCGGACCCCCCGATCGACAGCGGCAGCGACTGAGATGCTGACAGAGGCTGCGACGCCTACTGAGACGCCGAATGAGGCAGACAGGGGTAGATATAGGCATAGAGAAGGCAGCAGACCCCCCAATCGACAGCGGCAGCGACTGAGACGCCTACAGAGACCCCGACTGATACGCCGACTGAGGTAGATAGGGGTAGATATAGGTATATTGAAGGCAGCAGAACCCCCAATCGACAGCGGCAACGACTGAGACTCCTACAGAGACGCTGCTAGAGGCTGCGACACACCGACTGAGACTCCGACTGAGGCAGATAGGGGAAGATATAGGCATAGAGAAGGCGGTAGACCCCCCCAATCGACAGCGGCAGCGACTAAGACGCGTACAGAAACGCTGACAGGAGCTGCGACGCCGACTGAGGCAGATAGGGGTAGATATAGGCATAGAGAAGGCAGGAGAGCCCCCAAACGACAGCGGCAGCGACTGGCCCCACTACAGAGATGCTGACAGAGGCTGCGACGACGACTGAGACGCCGACTGAGGCATATAGGGGTATATATAGGCATAGAGAAGGCAGCAGACCCCTCTAATCGACAGCGGCAGCGACTGAGACGCCTTCAGAGACTCTGACAGAAGCTGCGACGCCGACTGAGGTAGATAGGGTTAGATATTGGCATAGAGAAAGCAGCAGACCCCCCCAATCGAACGCGGAGCGACTGAGACACATACAGATACGCTGACAGAGGTTGCGACGCCGACTGAGACGCCTTCAGAGACGCTGACAGAGGCTACGACGCCGACTGAGACGCCGACTGAGGCAGATAGTGGTATATATAGGCATAGAGAAGGCAGCAGACCCCTCTAATAGACAGCGGCAGCGACTGAGACGCCTTCAGAGACTCTGACAGAAGCTGCGACGCCGACTGAGGTAGATAGGGGTAGATATAGGTATAGAGAAGGCAGCAGAACCCCCAATCGACAGCGGCAACGACTGAGATTCCTACAGAGACGCTGACAGAGGCTGCGACACCGACTGAGACGCCGACTGAGGCAGATAGGGATAGATATTAGAATAGAGAAGGCAGCAGACCCAACAATCGACAGCGGCAGCGACTGAGACACCAACAGAGACGCTGACAGAGGCTGCGACGCTGACTGAGGCAGATAGGGTTAGATATTGGCATAGAGAAAGCAGCAGACCCCCCCAATCTACAGCGGCAGCCACTGAGGCACCTACAGATACGCTGACAGAGGCTGCGAGGCCGACTGAGACACCGACTGAGGCAGATAGGGGTAGATATAGGCATAGAGAAAGCAGCAGACCCCCCAATCGGCAGCGGCAGCGACTGAGACTCCTACAGAGACGCTGACAGAGGCTGCGATACCGACTGAGACGAAGACTGAGGTAGATAGGGGTAGATATAGGTATAGAGAAGGCAGCAGAACCCCCAATCGACTGCGGCAGCGACTGAGACTCCTACAGAGACGCTGACAGAGGCGGCGACACAGACTGAGACAGATAGGGGTAGATATAGGCATAGAGAAGGCAGCAGACCCCCCAATCGACACCGACAGCGACTGAGATGCCTACAGAAACGGTGACAGAGGCTGCGACGCCGACTGAGGCAGATACTGGTATACATATGCATAAGGAAGACAGCAGACCCCCCAATCGACAGCTGCAACGACTGAGACGCCTACAGAGAAGTTGACAGAGGCTGCGACGCCGACTGAGGCAGATAGGGGTAGATATAGGCATAGAGAAGGCAGCAGACCCCCAATCGACAGCGCCAGCTTCTGAGATGCCTACAGAAAAGCTGACAGAGACGGCGACGACGACTGAGACGTCGACTGAGGCAGATAGGCAGATATAGGCATAGAGAAGTGAGCAAACCCCCCAATCGACAGCGACAGCGACTGAGACGCCTACAGAAACGCTGACAGAGGCTGCGACGCCGACTGAGACGCCGACTGAGGCAGATAGTGGTAGATATAGGCATAGAGAAGGCAGCAAACCCCCCAATCGACAGCGGCAGCGACTGAGACACCTACCGATACGCTGGCAGAGGTTGCGACTCCGAATGAGACGCCGACTGAGGCAGATAGGCATAGAGAAGGCAGCAGACCCCCCAATTGACAGCGCCAGCGACTGCGACGACTACAGTGACGCTGACAGAGGCTGCGACGCCAACTGAGACGCCGACTGAGGCAGATAGGGGTAGATATAGGCATATAGAAGGCAGCAGACCCCCCAATCGACAGCGGAGACGACTGAGACGCTTACAGAGATGCTGACAAATTCTGCGACGCCGACTGAGGCAGATAGGGGTAGATATAGGCATAGAGAAGGCAGCAGACCCCCCAATCGACAACGGCAGCGACTGAGACGCCTACAGAGACGTTGACAGAGGCTGCGACGCAGACTGAGACGTCGACTAAGGCAGATAGGGGTAGATATATGCATAGAGAAGGCAGCAGACCCCCCAATCGACAGCGGCAGCGACTGAGACGCTTACAGAGATGCTGACAAATTCTGCGACGCCGACTGAGGCAGATAGGGGTAGATATAGGCATAGAGAAGGCAGCAGACCCCCCAATCGACAACGGCAGCGACTGAGACAGCTACAGAGATGCTGACAGAGGCTGCGACTCCTACTGAGACACCGACTGAGGCAGATAGGGGTAGATATATGCATAGAGAAGGCGGCAGACCCCCCCAATCGACAGCGGCAGCGACTGAGACGTTTACAGAAACGCTGACAGAGGCTGCGACGCCGACTGAGGCAGATAGGGGTAGATATAGGCATAGAGAAGGCAGGAGACCCCCCAATCGACAGCGGCAGCGACTGGCACCACTACAGAGATGCTGACAGAGGCTGCGACGACGACTGAGACGCCGACTAAGGCATATAGTGGTAGATATAGGCATAGAGAAGGCAGCAGACCCCCAAATCAGCAGCGACAACGACTGAGACGCCTACAGAGACGCTGACAGAGGCTGCGACGACGACTGAGACGCCGACTGAGGCAGATAGGGGTAGATATGGGCATAGAGAAGGCAGCAGACCCCCCAATCGGCAGCGGCAGCGACTGAGACTCCTACAGAGACGCTGACAGTGGCTGCGACGCCGACTGATGCAGATAGGGGTAGATATACGCACAGAGAAGGCAGCAGACCCCCCAATCGACAGCGGCAGCGACTGGCACGACTACAGAGACGCTGACAGAGGCTGCGCCGACGACTGAGATGCCGACTGAGGCAGATAGGGGTAGATATAGGCATAGAGAAGGCAGCAGACCCCCCAATCGACAACGGCAGCGACTGAGACACCTACAGAGACGCTGACAGAGGCTGCGACGCCGACTGAGACGTCGACTGAGGCAGATACGGGTAGATATAGGCACAGAGAAGGCAGCAGACCCCCAATCGACAGCGACAGAGACTGAGACGCCTACAGAAACGTTGACAGAGGCTGCGACGCAGACTGAGACGTCGACTGAGGCAGATAGGGGTAGATATATGCATAGAGAAGGCAGCAGACCCCCCAATTGACAGCGGCAGCGACTGAGACGCTTACAGAGATGCTGACAAATTCTGCGACGCCGACTGAGGGAGATAGGGGTAGATATAGGCATAGAAAAGGCAGCAGACCCCCCAATCGACAACGGCAGCGACTGAGACACCTACAGAGACGCTGACAGAGGCTGCGATGCCGACTGAGACGCCGACTGAGGCAGATAGGGGTAGATATAGGCATAGAGAAGGCAGCAGACCCCCCAATCGACAGCGGCAGCGACTGAGACGCCTACAGAGACGCCGACTGAGACGCCGACTGAGGCAGATAGGGGTAGATATAGGCATAGAGAAGGCGGCAGACCCCCCCAATCGACAGCGGCAGCGACTGCGACGCCTACGGAGTAGCTGACAGAGGCTGCGACGCTGACTGGGACGCCGACTGAGGAATATAGTGGTAGATATAGGAATAGAGAAGGCAGCAGACCCCCCCATCGATAGCGGCAGCGACTGGCACGACTACAGAGACTCTGACAGAGGCTGCGACGACGACTGACACGCCGACTGAGGCAGATATGGGTAGATATAGGCATAGAGAAGGCAGCAGACCCCCCAATCGACAGCGACAGAGACTGAGACGCCTACAGAAACGTTGACAGAGGCTGCGACGCAGACTGAGACGTCGACTGAGGCAGATAGGGGTAGATTTATGCATAGAGAAGGCAGCAGACCCCCCAATCGACAGTGGCAGCGACTGAGACGCTTACAGAGATGCTGACAAATTCTGCGACGCCGACTGAGGCAGATACGGGTAGATATAGGCATAGAGAAGGCAGCAGACCCCCCAATCGACAATGGCAGCGACTGAGATACCTACAGAGACGCTGACAGAGGCTGCGACGCCGACTGAGACGCCGACTGAGGCAGATAGGGGTAGATATAGGCATAGAGAAGGCAGCAGACCCCCCAATCGACAACGGCAGCGACTGAGACACCTACAGAGATGCTGACAGAGGCTGCGACGCCTACTGAGACACCGACTGAGGCAGATAGGGGTAGATATAGGCATAGAGAAGGCGGCAGACCCCCCCAATCGACAGCGGCAGCGACTGAGACGCGTACAGAAACGCTGACAGAGGCTGCGACGCCGACTGAGGCAGATAGGGGTAGATATAGGCATAGAGAAGGCAGGAGACCCCCCCAATCGACAGCGGCAGCGACTGGCACGACTACAGAGACGCTGACAGAGGCTGCGCCGACGACTGAGATGCCGACTGAGGCAGATAGGGGTAGATATAGGCATAGAGAAGGCAGGAGACCCCCCAATCAGCAGTGGCAATGACTGCGACGCCTACGGAGTAGCTGACAGAGGCTGCGACGCCGACTGAGATGTCGACTGAGGCAGCTAGGGGTAGATATATGCATAGACAAGGCAGCACACCCCCCCAATCGACAGCTGCAATGACTGGACGCCTACAGAGACGCTGGCAGAGGCTGCGACGCCGACTGAGGCAGATAGGGGTATATATTGGCATAGAGAAGGCAGCAGACACCCCAATCGACAGAGGCAGTGACTGAGACGCCTACAGAGACGCTGGCAGAGGCTGCGACGCCGACTGAGGCAGATAGGGGTAGATATAGGCATATAGAAGGCAGCCGACCCCTAATCGACAGCGGCAGCGACTGAGACGCCTTCAGAGACACTGACAGAGGCTGCGACGCCGCCTGAGAGGCCGACTTTGGCAGATAGGGGTATATATAGGCATAGAGAAGGCAGCAGTCCCCCCAATCGACAGCGCCAGCGACTGAGACGCCCACAGCGACGCTGACAGAGGCTGCGACGCCGACGGAGAGGCCGACTGAGGCTGATAGGGGTAGGTATAGGCATAGAGAAGGCAGCAGAACCCCCAATTGACAGCGAAAACGACTGAGACGCCTACAGAGATGTTGACAGAGGCAACGACGCCGACTGAGTCGCCGACTGAGGCAGATAGGGTTATATATAAGCATAGAGAAAGCAACGGACCCCCAATCGACAGCGGCAGCGAGTGAGACACCCACAGAGACGCTGACAGAGGCTGCGACGCCGCCTGAGGCAGACAGGATTAGATATTGGCCGAGAGAAAACAGCAGACCCCAATATCGACAGCGGCAGCGACTGAGAGACCTACAGATACGCTGCCCGAGGTTGCGACGCCGACTGAGACGCCGACTGAGGCAGATAAGGGTAGATATAGGCCTAGAGAAGGCAGCAGGCCCCCAATCGACAGCGGGAGCGACTGGGACGCCTACAGAGACGCTGACAGAGGCTGCGACGCCTACTGAGACGCCGACAGAGGCAGATAGGGGTAGATATAGGCATAGAGAAGGCAGCAGACCCAACAATCGACAGCGGCAGCGACTGGGACACCAACAGAGACGCTGACAGAGGCTGCGACGCCGAATGAGGCAGATAGGGTTAGATATTGGCATAGAGAAAGCAGCAGACCCCCCCAATCAACTGCGGCAGCCACTGAGACACCTACAGAGACGCTGACAGAGGCGGCGACACAGACTGTGACGAAGACTGAGGTAGATAGGGGTAGATATAGGCATAGAGAAGGCAGCAGGCCCCCCAATCGACAGCGGCAGCGACTGAGATGCCTACAGAAACGGTGACAGAGGCTGCGACACCGACTGAGACGAAGACTGATTTAGATAGGGGTAGAAGATATAGGTATAGAGAAGGCAGCAAAACCCCCAATCGACTGCGGCAACGACTGAGACTCCTACAGACACGCTGACAGAGGCGGCGACACAGACTGAGACGAAGACTGAGGCAGATAGGGGTAGATATAGGCATAGAGAAGGCAGCAAGCCCCGCAATCGACAGCGGCAGCGACTGAGATGCCTACAGAAACGGTGACAGAGGCTGCGACGCCGACTGAGGCAGATACTGGTATATATATGCATAGAGAAGGCAGCAGACCCCACAATCGACAGCGGCAACGACTGAGACGCCTACAGAGAAGCTGACAGAGGCTGCACCGCCGACTGAGGCAGATACTGGTATATATATGCATAGAGAAGGCAGTAGACCCCCCAATCGACAGCGGCAACGACTGAGACGCCTACAGAAACGCTGACAGAGGCTGCGACGCCGACTGAGGCAGATAGGGTTAGATATTGGCATAGAGAAAGCAGCAGACCCCCCAATCGACAGCGGCAGCGACTGAGAGACCTACAGATACGCTGCCCGAGGTTGCGACGCCGACTGAGACGCCGACTGAGGCAGATAAGGGTAGATATAGGCCTAGAGAAGGCAGCAGGCCCCCAATCGACAGCGGGAGCGACTGGGACACCAACAGAGACGCTGACAGAGGCTGCGACGCCGAATGAGGCAGATAGGGTTAGATATTGGCATAGAGAAAGCAGCAGACCCCCCCAATCTACAGCGGCAGCCACTGAGACACCTACAGAGACGCTGACAGAGGCGGCGACACAGACTGTGACGAAGACTGAGGTAGATAGGGGTAGATATAGGCATAGAGAAGGCAGCAGGCCCCCCAATCGACAGCGGCAGCGACTGAGATGCCTACAGAAACGGTGACAGAGGCTGCGACACCGACTGAGACGAAGACTGATTTAGATAGGGGTAGAAGATATAGGTATAGAGAAGGCAGCAAAACCCCCAATCGACTGCGGCAACGACTGAGACTCCTACAGACACGCTGACAGAGGCGGCGACACAGACTGAGACGAAGACTGAGGCAGATAGGGGTAGATATAGGCATAGAGAAGGCAGCAAGCCCCGCAATCGACAGCGGCAGCGACTGAGATGCCTACAGAAACGGTGACAGAGGCTGCGACGCCGACTGAGACGCCGAGTGAGGCAGATAGTGGTAGATATAGGCATAGAGAATTCAGAAAACCCCCCAATCGACAGCGGCATCGACTGAGACACCTACAGATACTGTGACAGAGGTTTCGACGCCGACTGAGACGCCGACTGAGGCAGATAGGGGTGAATATAGGCATAGAGAAGGCAAAAGACCCCCCAATTGACAGCGCCAGCGACTGCGACGCCTACAGAGACGCTGACAGAGGTTGCGACGCCGACTGAGGCAGATAGGGGTAGATATAGGCATATAGAAGGCAGCAGACCCCCCAATCGACAGTGGAGACGACTGAGACGGCTATAGAGACGCTGACAAAGGCTACGACTAGACTGAGACGTCGACTGAGGCAGATAGGGGTAGATATATGAATAGAGAAGGCAGCAGACCCCCCAATTGACAGCGGCAGCCACTGAGACGCTTCAAGAGATGCTGACAAATTCTGCGACGCCAACTGAGGCAGATAGGGGTAGATATATGCATAGAGAAGGCAGCAGACCCCCCAATCGACAGCGGCAGCGACTGAGACACCTACAGAGACGCTGACAGAGGCTGCGACGCCGACTGAGACGCCGACTGAGACGTCGACTGAGACGTCGACTGAGGCAGATACGGGTAGATATAGGCACAGAGAAGGCAGCAGACCCCCCAATCGACAGCGGCAGCGACTGAGACGCCTACAGATACGCTGACAGAGGCTGCGACGCAGACTGAGACGTCGACTGAGGCAGATAGGGGTAGATATATGCATAGAGAAGGCAGCAGACCCCCCAATTGACAGCGGCAGCGACTGAGACGCTTACAGAGATGCTGACAAATTCTGCGACGCCGACTGAGGCAGATAGGGGTAGATATAGGCATAGAGAAGGCAGCAGACCCCCCAATCGACAACGGCAGCGACTGAGACACCTACAGAGACGCTGACAGAGGCTGCGATGCCGACTGAGACGCCGACTGAGGCAGATAGGGGTAGATATAGGCATAGAGAAGGCAGCAGACCCCCCAATCGACAGCGGCAGCGACTGAGACGCCTACAGAGACGCCGACTGAGACGCCGACTGAGCCAGATAGGGGTAGATATAGGCATAGAGAAGGCGGCAGACCCCCCCAATCGACAGCGGCAGCGACTGCGACGCCTACGGAGTAGCTGACAGAGGCTGCGACGCTGACTGGGACGCCGACTGAGGAATATAGTGGTAGATATAGGAATAGAGAAGGCAGCAGACCCCCCCATCGATAGCGGCAGCGACTGGCACGACTACAGAGACTCTGACAGAGGCTGCGACGACGACTGACACGCCGACTGAGGCAGATATGGGTAGATATAGGCATAGAGAAGGCAGCAGACCCCCCAATCGACAGCGACAGAGACTGAGACGCCTACAGAAACGTTGACAGAGGCTGCGACGCAGACTGAGACGTCGACTGAGGCAGATAGGGGTAGATTTATGCATAGAGAAGGCAGCAGACCCCCCAATCGACAGTGGCAGCGACTGAGACGCTTACAGAGATGCTGACAAATTCTGCGACGCCGACTGAGGCAGATACGGGTAGATATAGGCATAGAGAAGGCAGCAGACCCCCCAATCGACAGCGGCAGCGACTGAGATACCTACAGAGACGCTGACAGAGGCTGCGACGCCGACTGAGACGCCGACTGAGGCAGATAGGGGTAGATATAGGCATAGAGAAGGCAGCAGACCCCCCAATCGACAACGGCAGCGACTGAGACACCTACAGAGATGCTGACAGAGGCTGCGACGCCTACTGAGACACCGACTGAGGCAGATAGGGGTAGATATAGGCATAGAGAAGGCGGCAGACCCCCCCAATCGACAGCGGCAGCGACTGAGACGCGTACAGAAACGCTGACAGAGGCTGCGACGCCGACTGAGGCAGATAGGGGTAGATATAGGCATAGAGAAGGCAGGAGACCCCCCAATCGACAGCGGCAGCGACTGGCACGACTACAGAGACGCTGACAGAGGCTGCGCCGACGACTGAGATGCCGACTGAGGCAGATAGGGGTAGATATAGGCATAGAGAAGGCAGGAGACCCCCCAATCAGCAGTGGCAATGACTGCGACGCCTACGGAGTAGCTGACAGAGGCTGCGACGCCGACTGAGATGTCGACTGAGGCAGCTAGGGGTAGATATATGCATAGACAAGGCAGCACACCCCCCCAATCGACAGCTGCAATGACTGGACGCCTACAGAGACGCTGGCAGAGGCTGCGACGCCGACTGAGGCAGATAGGGGTATATATTGGCATAGAGAAGGCAGCAGACACCCCAATCGACAGCGGCAGTGACTGAGACGCCTACAGAGACGCTGGCAGAGGCTGCGACGCCGACTGAGGCAGATAGGGGTAGATATAGGCATAGAGAAGGCAGCCGACCCCTAATCGACAGCGGCAGCGACTGAGACGCCTTCAGAGACACTGACAGAGGCTGCGACGCCGCCTGAGAGGCCGACTTTGGCAGATAGGGGTATATATAGGCATAGAGAAGGCAGCAGTCCCCCCAATCGACAGCGCCAGCGACTGAGACGCCCACAGCGACGCTGACAGAGGCTGCGACGCCGACGGAGAGGCCGACTGAGGCTGATAGGGGTAGGTATAGGCATAGAGAAGGCAGCAGAACCCCCAATTGACAGCGAAAACGACTGAGACGCCTACAGAGATGTTGACAGAGGCAACGACGCCGACTGAGTCGCCGACTGAGGCAGATAGGGTTATATATAAGCATAGAGAAAGCAACGGACCCCCCAATCGACAGCGGCAGCGAGTGAGACACCCACAGAGACGCTGACAGAGGCTGCGACGCCGCCTGAGGCAGACAGGATTAGATATTGGCCGAGAGAAAACAGCAGACCCCAATATCGACAGCGGCAGTTACTGACAGCCTACAGAAACGCTGACAGAGGCTGCGACGCCGACTGAGGCAGATAGGGTTAGATATTGGCATAGAGAAAGCAGCAGACCCCCCAATCGACAGCGGCAGCGACTGAGAGACCTACAGATACGCTGCCCGAGGTTGCGACGCCGACTGAGACGCCGACTGAGGCAGATAAGGGTAGATATAGGCCTAGAGAAGGCAGCAGACCCAACAATCGACAGCGGCAGCGACTGGGACACCAACAGAGACGCTGACAGAGGCTGCGACGCCGAATGAGGCAGATAGGGTTAGATATTGGCATAGAGAAAGCAGCAGACCCCCCCAATCTACAGCGGCAGCCACTGAGACACCTACAGAGACGCTGACAGAGGCGGCGACACAGACTGTGACGAAGACTGAGGTAGATAGGGGTAGATATAGGCATAGAGAAGGCAGCAGGCCCCCCAATCGACAGCGGCAGCGACTGAGATGCCTACAGAAACGGTGACAGAGGCTGCGACACCGACTGAGACGAAGACTGATTTAGATAGGGGTAGAAGATATAGGTATAGAGAAGGCAGCAAAACCCCCAATCGACTGCGGCAACGACTGAGACTCCTACAGACACGCTGACAGAGGCGGCGACACAGACTGAGACGAAGACTGAGGCAGATAGGGGTAGATATAGGCATAGAGAAGGCAGCAAGCCCCGCAATCGACAGCGGCAGCGATTGAGATGCCTACAGAAACGGTGACAGAGGCTGCGACGCCGACTGAGGCAGATACTGGTATATATATGCATAGAGAAGGCAGCAGACCCCACAATCGACAGCGGCAACGACTGAGACGCCTACAGAGAAGCTGACAGAGGCTGCACCGCCGACTGAGGCAGATACTGGTATATATATGCATAGAGAAGGCAGTAGACCCCCCAATCGACAGCGGCAACGACTGAGACGCCTACAGAAACGCTGACAGAGGCTGCGACGCCGACTGAGACGCCGAGTGAGGCAGATAGTGGTAGATATAGGCATAGAGAATTCAGAAAACCCCCCAATCGACAGCGGCATCGACTGAGACACCTACAGATACTGTGACAGAGGTTTCGACGCCGACTGAGACGCCGACTGAGGCAGATAGGGGTGAATATAGGCATAGAGAAGGCAAAAGACCCCCCAATTGACAGCGCCAGCGACTGCGACGCCTACAGAGACGCTGACAGAGGTTGCGACGCCGACTGAGGCAGATAGGGGTAGATATAGGCATAGAGAAGGCAGCAGACCCCCCAATCGACAGTGGAGACGACTGAGACGGCTATAGAGACGCTGACAAAGGCTACGACTAGACTGAGACGTCGACTGAGGCAGATAGGGGTAGATATATGAATAGAGAAGGCAGCAGACCCCCCAATTGACAGCGGCAGCCACTGAGACGCTTCAAGAGATGCTGACAAATTCTGCGACGCCAACTGAGGCAGATAGGGGTAGATATATGCATAGAGAAGGCAGCAGACCCCCCAATCGACAACGGCAGCGACTGAGACACCTACAGAGACGCTGACAGAGGCTGCGACGCCGACTGAGACGCCGACTGAGACGTCGACTGAGACGTCGACTGAGGCAGATACGGGTAGATATAGGCACAGAGAAGGCAGCAGACCCCCCAATCGACAGCGACAGAGACTGAGACGCCTACAGAAACGTTGACAGAGGCTGCGACGCAGACTGAGACGTCGACTGAGGCAGATAGGGGTAGATATATGCATAGAGAAGGCAGCAGACCCCCCAATTGACAGCGGCAGCGACTGAGACGCTTACAGAGATGCTGACAAATTCTGCGACGCCGACTGAGGGAGATAGGGGTAGATATAGGCATAGAGAAGGCAGCAGACCCCCCAATCGACAACGGCAGCGACTGAGACACCTACAGAGACGCTGACAGAGGCTGCGACGCCGACTGAGACGCCGACTGAGGCAGATAGGGGTAGATATAGGCATAGAGAAGGCAGCAGACCCCCCAATCAGCAGTGGCAATGACTGCGACGCCTACGGAGTAGCTGACAGAGGCTGCGACGCCGACTGAGATGTCGACTGAGGCAGCTAGGGGTAGATATATGCATAGACAAGGCAGCACACCCCCCCCCAATCGACAGCTGCAATGACTGGACGCCTACAGAGACGCTGGCAGAGGCTGCGACGCCGACTGAGGCAGATAGGGGTATATATTGGCATAGAGAAGGCAGCAGACACCCCAATCGACAGAGGCAGTGACTGAGACGCCTACAGAGACGCTGGCAGAGGCTGCGACGCCGACTGAGGCAGATAGGGGTAGATATAGGCATAGAGAAGGCAGCCGACCCCTAATCGACAGCGGCAGCGACTGAGACGCCTTCAGAGACACTGACAGAGGCTGCGACGCCGCCTGAGAGGCCGACTTTGGCAGATAGGGGTATATATAGGCATAGAGAAGGCAGCAGTCCCCCCAATCGACAGCGCCAGCGACTGAGACGCCCACAGCGACGCTGACAGAGGCTGCGACGCCGACGGAGAGGCCGACTGAGGCTGATAGGGGTAGGTATAGGCATAGAGAAGGCAGCAGAACCCCCAATTGACAGCGAAAACGACTGAGACGCCTACAGAGATGTTGACAGAGGCAACGACGCCGACTGAGTCGCCGACTGAGGCAGATAGGGTTATATATAAGCATAGAGAAAGCAACGGACCCCCCAATCGACAGCGGCAGCGAGTGAGACACCCACAGAGACGCTGACAGAGGCTGCGACGCCGCCTGAGGCAGACAGGATTAGATATTGGCCGAGAGAAAACAGCAGACCCCAATATCGACAGCGGCAGTTACTGACAGCCTACAGAAACGCTGACAGAGGCTGCGACGCCGACTGAGGCAGATAGGGTTAGATATTGGCATAGAGAAAGCAGCAGACCCCCCAATCGACAGCGGCAGCGACTGAGAGACCTACAGATACGCTGCCCGAGGTTGCGACGCCGACTGAGACGCCGACTGAGGCAGATAAGGGTAGATATAGGCCTAGAGAAGGCAGCAGACCCAACAATCGACAGCGGCAGCGACTGGGACACCAACAGAGACGCTGACAGAGGCTGCGACGCCGAATGAGGCAGATAGGGTTAGATATTGGCATAGAGAAAGCAGCAGACCCCCCCAATCTACAGCGGCAGCCACTGAGACACCTACAGAGACGCTGACAGAGGCGGCGACACAGACTGTGACGAAGACTGAGGTAGATAGGGGTAGATATAGGCATAGAGAAGGCAGCAGGCCCCCCAATCGACAGCGGCAGCGACTGAGATGCCTACAGAAACGGTGACAGAGGCTGCGACACCGACTGAGACGAAGACTGATTTAGATAGGGGTAGAAGATATAGGTATAGAGAAGGCAGCAAAACCCCCAATCGACTGCGGCAACGACTGAGACTCCTACAGACACGCTGACAGAGGCGGCGACACAGACTGAGACGAAGACTGAGGCAGATAGGGGTAGATATAGGCATAGAGAAGGCAGCAAGCCCCGCAATCGACAGCGGCAGCGATTGAGATGCCTACAGAAACGGTGACAGAGGCTGCGACGCCGACTGAGGCAGATACTGGTATATATATGCATAGAGAAGGCAGCAGACCCCACAATCGACAGCGGCAACGACTGAGACGCCTACAGAGAAGCTGACAGAGGCTGCACCGCCGACTGAGGCAGATACTGGTATATATATGCATAGAGAAGGCAGTAGACCCCCCAATCGACAGCGGCAACGACTGAGACGCCTACAGAAACGCTGACAGAGGCTGCGACGCCGACTGAGACGCCGAGTGAGGCAGATAGTGGTAGATATAGGCATAGAGAATTCAGAAAACCCCCCAATCGACAGCGGCATCGACTGAGACACCTACAGATACTCTGACAGAGGTTTCGACGCCGACTGAGACGCCGACTGAGGCAGATAGGGGTGAATATAGGCATAGAGAAGGCAAAAGACCCCCCAATTGACAGCGCCAGCGACTGCGACGCCTACAGAGACGCTGACAGAGGTTGCGACGCCGACTGAGGCAGATAGGGGTAGATATAGGCATATAGAAGGCAGCAGACCCCCCAATCGACAGTGGAGACGACTGAGACGGCTATAGAGACGCTGACAAAGGCTACGACTAGACTGAGACGTCGACTGAGGCAGATAGGGGTAGATATATGAATAGAGAAGGCAGCAGACAGCGGCAGCCACTGAGACGCTTCAAGAGATGCTGACAAATTCTGCGACGCCAACTGAGGCAGATAGGGGTAGATATATGCATAGAGAAGGCAGCAGACCCCCCAATCGACAACGGCAGCGACTGAGACACCTACAGAGACGCTGACAGAGGCTGCGACGCCGACTGAGACGCCGACTGAGACGTCGACTGAGACGTCGACTGAGGCAGATACGGGTAGATATAGGCACAGAGAAGGCAGCAGACCCCCCAATCGACAGCGACAGAGACTGAGACGCCTACAGAAACGTTGACAGAGGCTGCGACGCAGACTGAGACGTCGACTGAGGCAGATAGGGGTAGATATATGCATAGAGAAGGCAGCAGACCCCCCAATTGACAGCGGCAGCGACTGAGACGCTTACAGAGATGCTGACAAATTCTGCGACGCCGACTGAGGGAGATAGGGGTAGATATAGGCATAGAGAAGGCAGCAGACCCCCCAATCGACAACGGCAGCGACTGAGACACCTACAGAGACGCTGACAGAGGCTGCGATGCCGACTGAGACGCCGACTGAGGCAGATAGGGGTAGATATAGGCATAGAGAAAGGTAGCAGACCCCCCAATCGACAGCGGCAGCGACTGAGACGCATACAGAGACGCCGACTGAGACGCCGACTGAGGTAGATAGGGGTAGATATAGGCATAGAGAAGGCGGCAGACCCCCCCAATCGACAGCGGCAGCGACTGAGGCGCGTACAGAAACGCTGACAGAGGCTGCGACGCCGAATGAGCCAGATAGGGGTAGATATAGGCATAGAGAAGGCAGGAGACCCCCCAATCAGCAGCGGCAACGACTGCGACGCCTACGGAGTAGCTGACAGAGGCTGCGACGCTGACTGGGACGCCGACTGAGGAATATAGTGGTAGATATAGGAATAGAGAAGGCAGCAGACCCCCCCATCGATAGCGGCAGCGACTGGCACGACTACAGAGACTCTGACAGAGGCTGCGACGACGACTGACACGCCGACTGAGGCAGATATGGGTAGATATAGGCATATAGAAGGCAGCAGACCCCCCAATCGACAGCGACAGAGACTGAGACGCCTACAGAAACGTTGACAGAGGCTGCGACGCAGACTGAGACGTCGACTGAGGCAGATAGGGGTAGATTTATGCATAGAGAAGGCAGCAGACCCCCCAATCGACAGTGGCAGCGACTGAGACGCTTACAGAGATGCTGACAAATTCTGCGACGCCGACTGAGGCAGATACGGGTAGATATAAGCATAGAGAAGGCAGCAGACCCCCCAATCGACAATGGCAGCGACTGAGATACCTACAGAGACGCTGACAGAGGCTGCGACGCCGACTGAGACGCCGACTGAGGCAGATAGGGATAGATATAGGCATAGAGAAGGCAGCAGACCCCCCAATCGACAGCGGCAGCTACTGAGACGCCTACAGAGACGCCGACTGAGACGCCGACTGAGGTAGATAGGGGTAGATATAGGTATAGAGAAGGCAGCAGAACCCCCAATCGACAGCGGCAACGACTGAGACTCCAACAGAGACGCTGCTAGAGGCTGCGACACCGACTGAGACGCCGACTGAGGCAGATAGGGGTAGATATAGGCATAGAGAAGGCAGCAGACCCCCCAATCGACAGCGGTAGCGACTGAGACGCCTACAGAGACGCCGACTGAGACGCCGACAGAGGTAGATAGGGGTAGATATAGGTATAGAGAAGGCAGCAGAACCCCCAATCAACAGCGGCAACGACTGAGACTCCTAGAGAGACGCTGCTAGAGGCTGCGACACCGACTGAGACGCCGACTGAGGCAGATAGGGGTAGATATAGGCATAGAGAAGGCGGCAGACCCCCCCAATCGACAGCGGCAGCGACTGAGACGCGTACAGAAACGCTGACAGAGGCTGCGACGCCGACGGAGAGCCCGACTGAGGCTGATAGGGGTAGATATAGGCATAGAGAAGGCAGGAGACCCCCCAATCAGCAGCGGCAACGACTGCGACGCCTACGGAGTAGCTGACAGAGGCTGCGACGAAGACTGATACGCCAACTGAGGCATATAGTGGTAGATATAGGCATAGAGAAGGCAGCAGACCCCCAAATCGACAGCGGCAATGACTGAGACGCCTACAGAGACGCTGACAGAGGCTGCGACCACGACTGAGACGCCGACTGAGGCAGATAGGGGTAGATATGGGCATAGAGAAGGCAGCAGACCCCCCAATCGACAGCGGCAGCGACTGAGACGCCTACAGAAACGCTGACAGAGGCTGCGACGCCGACTGATGCAGATAGGGGTAGATATTAGTATAGAAAAGGCAGCAGACACCCCCATTCGACAGCGGCAACGACTGAGACGCCTACAGAGAGGCTGACAGAGTCTGCGACGCCGACTGAGGCAGATATTTGTATATATATGCATAGAGAAGGCAGCAGACAACCCCCCCCCCCTGAAACGGCAGCGGCAACGACTGAGACGCCTACAGAAACGGTGACAGAGGCTGCGACGCCGACTTAGTCAGATAGGGGTAGATATAGGCATAGAGAAGGCAGCAGACACCCCAATCGACAGCGGCAGTGACTGAGACGCCTACAGAGACGCTGACAGAGGCTGCGACGCCGACTGAGACGCCGACTGAGGCAGATAGGGGTAGATATAGGCATAGCGAAGGCAGCAGACATCCTAATCGACAGCGGCAGCGACTGAGACGCCTTCAGAGACGCTGACGGTGGCTGCGACGCCGACTGAGACGCCGACTGAGGCAGATAGGAGTAGATATAGGCATAGAGAAGGCAACAGACCCCCCAATCGACAGCGGCAGCGATTGAGACACCTACAGAGACGCTGACAGAGGCTGCGACGCAGACTGAGGCAGATAGGGTTAGATATTGGCATAGAGAAAGCAGCAGAGACCCCCCAATCGGCAGCGGCAGCGACTGAGACACCTACAGATACGCTGACAGAGGTTGCGACGTCGACTGAGACGCCGACTGAGGCAGATAGGGGTAGATATAGACATACAAAAGGCAGCAGACCCAACAATCGACAGCGCCAGCGACTGAGACGCCTACAGAGACACTGACAGAGGTTGCGACGCCGACTGAGACGCCGACTGAGACGCCGACTGAGACGCCGACTGAGACGCCGACTGAGACGCCGACTGAGACGCCGACTGAGGCAAATAGGGGTAGATATAGGCATAGAGATGGCAGCAGATCTACTAATCTACAGCGGCCGCGACTAAGACGCCTTCAGTGACGCTGACAGAGGCTGCGACGCCGACTGAGACGCCGACTGAGGCAGATAGGGGTAGATATAGGCATAGAGAAGGCAGCAGACCCCCCAATCGACAGCGGCAGCGACTGTGACACTTACAGATACGCTGACAGAGGTTGAGACACCGACTGAAGCAGATAGGGGTAGATATAGGCATAGATAAATCAGCAGACCCCCCCAATCGACACCGCCAGCGACTGAGACGCCCACAGAGACGCTGACAGAGGCTGCGACGCCGACTGAGACGCCGACTGAGACTGATAGGGGTAAATATAGGCATTGAGAAGGCAGCAGAACCCCCAATCGACAGCGTAAACGACTGAGACGCCTACAGAGACGCTGACATAGGCTACGACGCCGACTGAGACTGATAGGGGTAAATATAGGCATATAGAAGGCAGCAGAACCCCCAATCGACAGCGGTAGCGACTGCGATGCCTACAGAAACGCTGACAGAGGCTGCGACGCCGACTGAGACGCCGACTGAGACGCCGACTGAGGCAGATTGGGGTGGATATAGGCATAGAGAAGGCAGCAGACCCCCCAATCGACAGCGGCAGCGACTGAGATGCATACAGAGAAGCTGACAGAGGCTGCGACGCCGACTGAGACGCCGACTGAGGCAGATAATGGTATATATATGCATAGAGAAGGCAGCAGACCCCCAATCGATAGCGGCAGCGACTCAGACGCCGACTGAGACGCCGACTGAGGTAGATAGGGGTAGATATAGGCATAGAGAAGGCAGCAGCCCTAATCGACAGCGGCAGCGACTGAGACGCCTTCAGAGACGCTGACAGAGGCTGCGACGCCGACTGAGACAACGACTGAGGCAGATAGGGGTAGATATAGGCATAGAGAAGGCAGCAGACCCCCCAATCGACAGCACCAGCTACTGAGACGTCTACAGAGACGCTGACAGAGGCTGCGACGCCGACTGAGACGCCGACTGAGACGCCGAATGAGGCAGATAGGGGTAGATATAGGCATATAGAAGGCAGCATACCCCCAATCGACAACGGAAACGACTGAGACGGCTACAGAGACGCTGACAGAGGCTACGACGCCGACTGAGACGCCGACTGAGTTAGATATATGTAGATATAGGCATAGAGAAGGCAGCAGACCCCCCCAATCGACAGCGGTAGCGACTGCGATGCCTACAGAAACGCTGACAGAGGCTGCGACGCCGACTGAGACGCCGACTGAGGCAGATTGGGGTGGATATAGGCATAGAGAAGGCAGCAGACCCCCAATCGACAGCGGCAGCGACTGGGATGCATACAGAGAAGCTGACAGAGGCTGCGACGCCGACTGAGACGCCGACTGAGGCAGATAGTGGTATATATATGCATAGAGAAGGCAGCAGACCCCCCAATCGACAGCGGCAGCGACTGAGACACCTACTGGGACGCTGCCAGAGGCTGCGACGCCGACTGAGGCAGATAGGGTTAGATATTGGCATAGAGAAAGCAGCAGACCCCCCAATCGACAGCGGCAGCGAGTGAGACACCTACAGATACGCTGACAGAGGTTGCGAATTCGACTGAGACGCCGACTGAGGCAGATAGGAGTAGATATAGGCATAGAGAAGGGAGCAGGCCCCCCAGTCGACAACGCCTGCGACTGAGACGCCCACACAGACGCTGACAGAGGCTACGACGCTGACTGAGACGCCGACTGAGGCAGATAGGAGTATATATAGGCATAGAGAAGGCAGCAGATCCCCCTAATCGACAGCGGCAGCGACTGAGACGCCTTCAGAGACGCTGACTGAGGCTGCGACGCCGACTGAGACGCCGACTGAAGCAGATAGGGGTAGATATAGGCATAGAGAAGGCTGCAGACCACCCATCCGACAGCGACAGCAACAGAGACGCCTGCAGAAACGCTGTAAGAGGCTGCGACGGCGACTAGGGCAGATAGGGGTGCATATTGGCACAGAGAAGGCATCAGACCCCCCAATCGCCAGCGGCAGTGACTGGCACGACTACAGAGACGCTGACAGAGGCTGCGACGCCGACTAAGGCAGATAGGGGTAGATATAGGCATAGAGAAGGCAGCAGACCTCCCCAATCGACAGCGGCAGCGACTGAGACGTCTACAGAGACGCCGACTGAGACGCCGACTGAGGTAGATAGGGGTAGATATAGGTATAGAGAAGGCAACAGAACCCCCCATCGACTGCGGCAACGACTGAGACTCCTACAGAGACGCTGACAGATGTTACGACACCGACTGAGACGCCGACTGAGGCAGATAGGGTTAGATATAGGCATAGAGAAGGCAGCAGACCCCCCAATCGACAGCGGCAGCGACTGAGACGCCTACAGAAACGCTGACAGAGGCTGCGACGCCGACTGAGGCAGATAGGGGTAGATATAAGCATAGACAAGGCAGCAGTCCCACACATTCGACAGCGGCAACGACTGAGACGCCTACAGAGAAGCTGACAGAGGCTGCGACGCCGACTGAGACGCCGACTGAGGCAGGTACTGGTATATATATGCATAGAGAAGGCAGCAGACCTCCCCATTCGACAGCGGCAACGACTGAGACGCCTACAGAAACGGTGACAGAGGCTGCGACGCCGACTGAGGCAGATAGGGGTAGATGTAGGCATAGAGAAGGCAGCAGACACCCCAATCTACAGCGGTAGTGATTGAGACGCCTACAGAGACGCTGACAGAGGCCGCGACGCCGACTGAGGCAGATAGGGGTAGATATAGGCATAAAGAAGGCAACAGAACCCCCCATCGACTGCGGCAACGACTGAGACTCCTACAGAGACGCTGACAGAGGTTGCGACACCGACTGAGACGCCGACTGAGGCAGATAGGGTAGATATAGGCATAGAGAAGGCAGCAGACCCCCCAATCGACAGCACCAGCTACTGAGACGCCTACAGAGACGCTGACAGAGGCTACGACGCCGACTGAGACGCCGACTGAGTTAGATATATGTAGATATAGGCATAGAGAAAGCAGCAGACCCCCCAATCGACAGCGGTAGCGACTGCGATGCCTACAGAAACGCTGACAGAGGCTGCGACGCCGACTGAGACGCCGACTGAGGCAGATTGGGGTGGATATAGGCATAGAGAAGGCAGCAGACCCCCCAATCGACAGCGGCAGCGACTGAGATGCATACAGAGAAGCTGACAGAGGCTGCGACGCCGACTGAGACGCCGACTGAGGCAGATAGGGGTAGATATAGGCATATAGAAGGCAGCAGACCCCCCAATCGACAACGGAAACGACTGAGACGGCTACAGGGACGCTGACAGAGGCTACGACGCCGACTGAGACGCCAACTGAGTTAGATATATGTAGATATAGGCATAGAGAAGGCAGCAGACCCCCCAATCGACAGCGGTAGCGACTGCGATGCCTACAGAAACGCTGACAGAGGCTGCGATGCCGACTGAGACGCCGACTGAGGCAGATTGGGGTGGATATAGGCATAGAGAAGGCAGCAGACCCCCCAATCGACAGCGGCAGCGACTGAGATGCATACAGAGAAGCTGACAGAGGCTGCGACGCCGACTGAGACGCCGATTGAGGCAGATAGTGGTATATATATGCATAGAGAAGGCAGCAGACCCCCCCAATCGACAGCGGCAGCGACTGTGACACCTACAGGGACGCTGACAGAGGCTGCGACGCCGACTGAGGCAGATAGGCTTAGATATTGGCATAGAGAAAGCAGCAGACCCCCCAATCGACAGCGGCAGCGACTGAGACGCCGACTGAGACGCCGACTGAGGCAGATAGGGGTAGATATAGGCATAGAGAAGGCAGCAGACCCCCCAATCGACAACGGAAACTACTGAGACGGCTACAGAGACGCTGACAGAGGCTACGACGCCGACTGAGACGCCGACTGAGTTAGATATATGTAGATATAGGCATAGAGAAGGCAGCAGACCCCCCAATCGACAGCGGTAGCGACTGCGATACCTACAGAAACGCTGACAGAGGCTGCGACGGCGACTGAGACGCCGACTGAGGCAGATTGGGGTGGATATAGGCATAGAGAAGGCAGCAGACCCCCAATCGACAGCGGCAGCGACTGAGATGCATACAGAGAAGCTGACAGAGGCTGCGACGCCGACTGAGACGCCGACTGAGGCAGATAGTGGTATATATATGCATAGAGAAGGCAGCAGACCCCCCAATCGACAGCGGCAGCGACTGAGACACCTACAGGGACGCTGCCAGAGGCTGCGACGCCGACTGAGGCAGATAGGGTTAGATATTGGCATAGAGAAAGCAGCAGACCCCCAATCGACAGCGGCAGCGACTGAGACACCTACAGATACGCTGACAGAGGTTGCGACGCCGACTGAGACGCCGACTGAGGAAGATAGTGGTAGATATAGGCATAGAGAAGGCAGCAGACCCCACAATCGACAGCGGCAGCGACTGAGACACCTACAGAGACGCTGACAGGAGTATATATAGCATAGAGAAGGCAGCAGATCCCCCTAATCGACACGGCAGCGACTGAGACGCCTTCAGAGACGCTGACAGAGGCTGCGACGCCGACTGAGACGCCGACTGAGGCAGGTACTGGTATATATATGCATAGAGAAGGCAGCAGACCTCCCCATTCGACAGCGGCAACGACTGAGACACCTACAGAAACTGTGACAGAGGCTGCGACGGCGACTGAGGCAGATAGGGGTAGATGTAGGCATATAGAAGGCAGCAGACACCCCAATCTACAGCGGCATTGATTGAGACGCCTACAGAGACGCTGACAGAGGTTGCGACACCGACTGAGACGCCGACTGAGGCAGATAGGGGTAGATATAGGCATAGAGAAGGCAGCAGACCCGCCAATCGACAGCACCAGTTACTGAGACGCCTACAGAGACGCTGACAGATGCTACGACGCCGACTGAGACGCCGACTGAGTTAGATATATGTAGATATAGGCATAGAGAAGGCAGCAGACCCCCCCCAATCGACAGCGGTAGCGACTGCGATGCCTACAGAAACGCTGACAGAGGCTGCGACGCCGACTGAGACGCCGACTGAGGCAGATTGTGGTGGATATATGCATAGAGAAGGCAGCAGACCCCCCAATCGACAGCGGCAGCGACTGAGATGCATACAGAGAAGCTGACAGAGGCTGCGAAGCCGACTGAGACGCCAACTGAGGCAGATAGGGGTAGATATAGGCATATAGAAAGCAGCAGACCTCCCAATCAACAACGGAAACGACTGAGACGGCTACAGAGACGTTGACAGAGGCTACGACGCCGACTGAGACGCCGACTGAGTTAGATATATGTAGATATAGGCATAGAGAAGGCAGCAGACCCCCCCCAATCGACAGCCGTAGCGACTGCGATGCCTACAGAAACGCTGACAGAGGCTGCGACGCCGACTGAGACGCCGACTGAGGCAGATTGGGGTGGATATAGGCATAGAGAAGGCAGCAGACCCCCCAATCGACAGCGGCAGCGACTGAGATGCATACAGAGAAGCTGACAGAGGCTGCGGCGCCGACTGAGACGCCGACTGAGGCAGATAGTGGTATATATATGCATAGAGAAGGCAGCAGACCCCCCAATCGACAGCGGAAGCGACTGAGACGCCGACTGAGACGCCGACTGAGGCAGATAGGGGTAGATATAGGCATAGAGAAGGCAGCAGCCCCCTAATCGACAGCGGCAGCTACTGAGACGCCTACAGAGACGCTGACAGAGGCTGCGACGCCGACTGAGACGCCGACTGAGGCAGATAGGGGTAGATATAGGCATATAGAAGGCAGCAGACCCCCTAATCGACAATGGAAACTACTGAGACGGCTACAGATACGCTGAAAGAGGCTACGACGCCGACTGAGACGCCGACTGAGTTAGATATATGTAGATATAGGCATAGAGAAGGCAGCAGACCCCCCAATCGACAGCGGTAGCGACTGCGATGCCTACAGAAACGCTCACAGAGGCTGCGACGACGACTGAGACGCCGACTGAGGCAGATTGGAGTGGATATAGGCAGAGAGAAGGCAGCAGACCCCCAATCGACAGCGGCAGCGACTGAGATGCATACAGAGAAGCTGACAGAGGCTGCGACGCCGACTGAGACGCCGACTGAGGCAGATAGTGGTATATATATGCATAGAGAAGGCAGCAGACCCCCCCAATCGACAGCGGCAGCGACTGAGACACCTACAGGGACGCTGCCAGAGGCTGCGACGCCGACTGAGGCAGATAGGGTTAGATATTGGCATAGAGAAAGCAGCAGACCCCCCAATCGACAGCGGCAGCGACTGAGACACCTACAGATACGCTGACAGAGGTTGCGAAGCCGACTGAGGCAGATAGGGCTAGATATAGGCATAGAGAAGGCAGCAGACCCCACAATCGACATCGGCAGCGACTGAGACACCTACAGAGACGCTGACAGAGGCTACGTCGCCGACTGAGGCAGATAGGGTTAGATAATGGAATAGAGAAAGCAGCAGACCCCCCAATCGACAGCGGCAGCGACTAAGACACCTACAGATACGCTGACAGAGGTTGCGAATTCGACTGAGACGCCGACTGAGGCAGATAGGGATATAGGCATAGAGAAGGCAGCAGGCCCCCCAGTCGACAACGCTAGCGACTGAGACGCCCACAGAGACGCTGACAGAGGCTACGACGCCGACTGAGACGCCGACTGAGGCAGATAGGAGTATATATAGGCATAGAGAAGGCAGCAGATCCCCCTAATCGACAGCGGCAGCGACTGAGACGCCTTCAGAGACGCTGACAGAGGCTGCGACGCCGACTAAAGCAGATAGGGGTGGATATTGGCACAGAGAAGGCAGCAGACCCCCCAATCGCCAGCGGCAGTGACTAAGACGTCTACAGAGACGCCGACTGTGACGCCGACTGAGGTAGATAGGGGTAGATATAGGTATAGAGAAGGCAACAGAACCCCCCATCGACTGCGGCAACGACTGAGACTCCTACAGAGACGCTGACAGAGGTTGCGACACCGACTGAGACGCCGACTGAGGCAGATAGGGGTAGATATAGGCATAGAGAAGGCAGCAGACCCCCCCAATCGACAGCGGCAGCGAGTGAGACGCCTACAGAAACGCTGACAGAGGCTGCGACGCCGACTGAGGCAGATAGGGGTAGATATAAGCATAGACAAGGCAGCAGACCCACACATTCGACAGCGGCAACGACTGAGACGCCTACAGAGAAGCTGACAGAGGCTGCGACGCCGACTGAGACGCCGACTGAGGCAGGTACTGGTATATATATGCATAGAGAAGGCAGCAGTCCTCCCCATTCGACAGCGGCACCGACTGAGACGCCTACAGAAACGGTGACAGAGGCTGCGACGCCGACTGACGCAGATAGGGGTAGATGTAGGCATAGAGAAGGCAGCAGACACCCCAATCTACAGCGGCAGTGATTGAGACGCCTACAGAGACGCTGACAGAGGCTGCGACGCCGACTGAGGCAGATAGGGGTAGATATATGCATAGAGAAGGCAGCAGACCACCTAATCGACAGCGGCAGCGACTGAGACGCCTTCAGAGACGCTGACGGAGGCTGCGACGCCGACTAAGACGCCGACTGAGGCAGATAGTGGTAGATATAGGCATAGAGAAGGCAGCAGACCCCCCAATCGACAGCGCCAGCGACTGAGACGCCTACAAAGACTCTGAAAGAGGCTGCGACGCCGACTGAGACGCCGTCTGAGGCAGATAGGGGTATATATACGCATAGAGAAGGCAGCAGACCCCTCTCATCGACAACGGCAGCGACTGAGACGCATTCAGAGACTCTGACAGAGGCTGCGACGCCGACTGAGGCAGATAGGGGTAGATTTAATTATAGACAAGGCAGCAGACCCTCCCATTCGACAGCGGCAACGACTGAGACGCCTACAGAGAAGCTGATAGAGGCTGCGAAGCCGACTGAGACGCCGACTGAGGCAGATAGGGGTAGATATATGCATAGAGAAGGCAGCAGACCCCCTAATCGACGGCGGCAGCGACTGAGACGCCTTCAGAGACGCTGACGGAGGCTGCGACGCCGACTGAGACGCTGACTGAGGCAGATAGGGGTAGATATAGGCATAGAGAAGGCAGCAGACACCCGAATCGACAGCGGAAACAACTGAGACGCCTACAGAGACGTTGACAGAGGCAACGACGCCGACTGAGACGCCGATTGAGGCAGATAGGGGTGGATATAGGCATAGAGAAGGCAGCAGACCCCCCCAATCGACAGCGGCAGCGACTGCGACACCTACAGATACGCTGACAGAGGTTGCGACACCGACTTAGGCAGATAGTGGTAGATATAGGCATAGAGAAGGCAGCAGACCCCCCCAATCGACAGCGGCAGTCACTGAGACGCCTTCAGAGATGCTGACGGAGACTGCGACGCCGACTGAGACGCCGACTGAGGCAGATAGTGGTAGATATAACCATAGAGAAGGCAGCAGATCTCCCAATCGACAGCGGCAGCGACTGAGACACCTACAGAGACGCTGACAGAGGCTGCGACGCCGACTGAGACGCCGACTGAGGTAGATAGTGGTATATATTTGCATAGAGAAGGCAGCAGACCCCCCCAATCGACAGCGGCAACGACTGAGACGCCTACAGAAACGCTTACAGAGGCAGTGACGCCGACTGAGACGCCGACTGAGGCAGATAGGGGTAGATATAGGCATAGAGAAGGCAGCAGACCCCCCAATCGACAGCGGCAGCGACTGAGACACCTACAGGGTCGCTGACAGAGGCTGCGACGCCGACTGATGCATATAGGGTTAGATATTGCCAAAGAGAAGGCATCAGACCCCACAATCGACAGCGGCAGAGACTGAGGCACCTACAGAGACGCTGACAGAGGCTGCGACGCCGACTGAGGCAGATAGGGTTAGATATTGGCATAGAGAAAGCAGCAGACAACCCAATCGACAGCGGTAGCGACTGAGACACCTACAGATACGCTGACAGAGGTTGCGACGCCGACTGAGACGCCGACTGAGGCAGATAGGGGTAGATATAGGCATAGAGAAGGAAGCAGACCCCACAATCGACAGCGGCAGCGACTGAGACACCTACAGAGACGCTGACAGAGGCTGCGTCGCCGACTGAGGCAGATAGGGTTAGATATTGGAATAGAGAAAGCAGCAGACTCCCCAATCGACAGCGGCAGCGACTAAGACACCTACAGATACGCTGACATAGGTTGCGAAGTCGACTGAGACGCCGACTGAGGCAGATAGGGGTAGATATATTCATAGAGAAGGCAGCAGACCCCCCCAGTCGACAACGCCAGCGACTGAGACGCCCACAGAGACGCTGACAGAGGCTACGACGCCGACTAAGACAGATAGGGGTGGATATTGGCACAGAGAAGGCAGCAGAGCTCCCCAATCGACAGCGGCAGTGACTGGCACGACTACAGAGACACTGACAGAGGCTGCGACGTCGACTAAGGCAGATAGGGGTAGATATAGGCATAGAGAAGGCAGCAGACCTCCCCAATCGACAGCGGCAGCGGCTGAGACGCCTCCAGAGACGCCGACTGAGACGCCGACTGAGGTAGATAGGGGTAGATATAGGTATAGAGAAGGCAGCAGATCCCCCATCGACTGCGGCAACGACTGAGACTCCTAAAGAGACGCTGACAGAGGCTGCGACACCGACTGAGATGCCGACTTAGGCAGATAGGGGTAGATATATTTGAGGAGGACTGCATCATTTGTGCCTGCTGAGACCAGAAGGAGGTTGGTGCTTCAGCTTATTGTACCGATCATGACTTACTCAGAGGTTGTTTATGGTAAACCTGACTCGGGTTCCAGGCATAAGTTGCAGGTGGCATTCAATAATGCTACAAGATATGTATATGGTTTAAGAAAGTTTGACCATATCAGTAAGTTTTGCAATCAGGTCCTTGGTTGCAATATTTTTAATTATATGGATGCTAGAAATTGCATATTTCTACATAACTTAATATACACGCGAACACCTAATTATTTGTTTGTAAAGTTGAAGTTTTGTAGATCGAGGAGAAATATGAACCTCTTAGTCCCTAATTACAAGTATTTAAACTCGAATAGACTCTTTTTTGTGAACGCCATCAGGTTGTGGAATTCGTTGCCTTTGGCAATTAGGAGTATATCAAGTAAGCACAACTTTAAGCAAGCAGTTTTTCACTACTTCTCTTAATGCTATTTTTTTTATTTTTTGTTTTCTATTTATTTATTTATTTTTTTTTTCCCCCCTTTTCTGCTTTCCAACTTTTTGTTTCCTTTTTGTTTATTCATTGTTTTTCTGATCTGACTTTTCCTTATTTCAGAAAAATTATTTATTTTTAAAGTTAATTATTTATTTATTCAATTATTTATATGTTTAATTATTTATTTATCTGATCTTAACTTATTTATTTGTCTGATCTAATAATTTAGTTTAATTTAACTTACATTCTTAGTCTTATTTTAAGTAATTTTTGTTATATATAATTCATTGTTATTCGGATACTTCTTGACGCATTTAAAAGACCCTGTCTTATATGTGAACGCTTTAAAATAAATGAAATATAGGCATAGAGAAGGCAGCAGACCCCCCAATCGACAGCGGCAGCGACTGAGACGCCTACAGAAACGCTGACAGAGGCTGCGACGCCGACTGAGGCAGATAGGGGTAGATATAAGCATAGACAAGGCAGCAGACCCCCACATTCGACAGCGGCAACGACTGAGACGCCTACAGAGACGCTGACAGAGGCTATAACGCTACTGAGACGCCGACTGAGGCAGATAGGGGTAGATATAGGCATAGAGAAGGCAGCAGACCCCGCAATCGACAGCGGCAGCGACTGAGACGCCTACAGAAACGCTGATAGAGGCTCCGACGCCGACTGAGACGCCGACTGAGGCAGATAGGGGTGGATATAGGTATAGAGAAGGCAGCAGACCCCCCAATCGACAGCGGAAGCGACTGAGACGCCTTCAGAGACGCTGACAGAGGCTGCGACGCCGACTGAGACGCCGACTGAGGTAGATAGGGGTAGATATATGCATAGAGACGGCAGCAGACCCTCCAATCGACAGCCGCAGCGGCTGAGACGCATACAGAGACGCTGACAGAGGTTGCGACTCCGACTGTCACGCCGACTGCAACGCCGACTGAGGCAGATAGGGGTAGATATAGGCATAGAGAAGGCAGCAGACCCCCTAATCTACAGCGGCCGCGACTGAGACGCCTTCAGAGACGCTGACAGAGGCTGCGACGCCGACTGAGATGCCGAATGAGGCAGATAGGGGTAGATATAGGCATAGAGAGGGCAGCAGACCCCCCAATCGACAGCGGCAGCGACTGTGACTCCTACCGATACGCTGACAGAGGTTGCGACACCGACTGAGGCAGATAGGGGTAGATATAGGCATAGAGAAGGCAGCAGACCCCCCAATCGACACCGCCAGCGACTGAGACGCCCATAGAGACGCTGACAGAGGCTGCGACGCCGACTGAGGCAGATAGGGTTAGATATTGGCATAGAGAAAGCAGCAGACCCCCAATCGACAGCGGCAGCTACTGAGACGCCTACAGAGACGCCGACTGAGGTAGATAGGGGTAGATATAGGTATAGAAAAGGCAGCAGAACCCCCCATCGACTGCGGCAACGACTGAGACTCCTACAGAGACGCTGACAGCGGCTGCGACACTGACTGAGACGCCGACTGAGGCAGATAGGGGTGATATAAGCATAGACAAGGCAGCAGACCCCCACATTCGACAGCGACAACGACTGAGACGCCTACAGAGAAGCTGACAGAGGCTGCGACGCCGACTGAGACGCCGTCTGAGGCAGATAGAGGTATATATAGGCATAGAGAAGGCAGCAGACCCCCCCATACGACAGCGGCAACGACTGAGACGCCTACAGAAACGGTGACAGAGGCTGCGACGCCGCCTGAGGCAGATAGGGGTAGATATAGGCATAGAGAAGGCAGCAGACACCCCAATCTACAGCGGCAGTGATTAAGACGCCTACAGAGACGCTGACAGAGGCCGCGACGCCGACTGAGGCATATAGGGGTAGATATATGCATAGAGAAGGCAGCAGACACCCTAATGAACAGCGGCAGCGACTGAGACGCCTTCAGAGACGCTGGCGGAGGCTGCGACGCCGACTGAGGCATATAGGGGTAGATATAGGCATAGAGAAGGCAGCAGAACCCCCAATCGACAGCGCCAGCGACTGAGACGCCTACAAAGACGCTGACAGAGGCTGCGACGCCGACTGAGACGCCGTCTGAGGCAGATAGAGGTATATATAGGCATAGAGAAGGCAGCAGACCCCTCTAATCGACAGCGGCAACGACTGAGACGCCTTCAAAGACTCTGACAGAGGCTGCGACGCCGACTGAGGCAGATATGGGTAGATATAATCATAGACAAGGCAGCAGACCCTCCCATTCGACAGCGGCAATGACTGAGACGCCTACAGAGTAGCTGACAGAGGCTGCAACACTGACTGAGACGCCGACTGAGGCAGATAGGGGTAGATATAAGCATAGACAAGGCAGCAGACCCCCCCAATCGACAGCGGCAGCGACTAAGACACCTACAGAGATGCTGATGGAGGCTGCGACGCCGACTGAGGCAGATAGGGTTAGATATTGGCATAGAGAAAGCAGCAGACCCCCCTAATCGACAGCGGCAACTACTGAGACGCCCACAGATACGCTGACAGAGGCTGCGACGCCGACCGAGTCGCAGACTGAAACTGATAGGGGTAGATATAGGCATAGAGAAGGCAGCAGACCCCCCAATCGACAACGACAGCGACAGAGACAGAGACGCCTGCAGAAATGCTGACAGTGGCTGCGAAGCCGACTGAGACGCCGACTGAGGCATATAGGGGTGGATATAGGCATAGAGAAAGCAGCAGACCCCCCAATCGACAGCGACAGCGACTGAGACGCCTACAGAAACGCTGACAGAGGCTGCGACGCCAACTGAGACGCCGACTGAGGCAGATAGTGGTAGATATAGGCATAGAGAAGGCAGCAGACCCCCCCAATCGACAGCGGCAGCCACTGAGACGCCTTCAGAGACGCTGACGGAGACTGCGACGCTGACTGAGACGCCGACTGAGGCAGATAGGGGTATATATAAGCATAGAGAAGGCAGCAGACCTCCCAATCGACAGCGGCAGCGACTGAGACACCTACAGAGACGCTGACAGAGGCTGCGACGCCGTCTGAGACGCCGACTGAGGCAGATAGTGGTATATATATATGCATAGAGAAGGCAGCAGACCCCCCAATCGACAGCGGCAGCAACTGAGACACCTACAGGGACGCTGACAGAGGCTGCGACGCCGACTGATGCAGATAGGGTTAGATATTGGCAAAGAGAAGGCATCAGACTCCACAATCGACAGCGACAGAGACTGAGGTACCTACAGAGACGCTGACAGAGGCTGCGACGTCGACTGAGGCAGATAGGGTTAGATATTGGCATAGAGAAAGCAGCAGACCCCCCAATCGACAGCGGCAGCGACTGAGACACCTACAGATACGCTGACAGAGGTTGCGACGCCGACTGAGACGCCCACTGAGGCAGATAGGGGTAGATATAGGCATAGAGAAGGCAGCAGAACCCACATTCGACAGCGGCAGCGACTGAGACACCTACAGAGACGCTGACAGAGGCTGCGTCGCCGACTGAGGCAGATAGGGTTAGATATTGGAATAGAGAAAGCAGAAGACTCCCCAATCGACAGCGGCAGCGACTAAGACACCTACAGATACGCTGACAGAGGTTGCGAAGTCGACTGAGACGCCGACTGAGGCAGATAGGTGTAGATATAGCCATAGAGAAAGCAGCGGACCGTCCAGTCGGTAAAGCCAGCGACTGAGACGCCCACAGATTCGCTGACAGAGGCTACGACGCCGACTGAGGCAGACAGGGGTATATATAGGCATAGAGAAGGCAGCAGATCCCCCTAATCGACAGCGGCAGCGACTGAGACGGCTACAGAGACGCTGACAGAGGCTGCGACGCCGACTGAGGCAGATAAGGACGCATAGAGAAGACCGCAGACCCCCCAATTGACAGCGGAAATGACTGAGACGCCTACAGAGACGCTGACAGAGGCTATTACGCCGACTGAGACGCCGACTGAGGCAGATAGGGGTAGATATAGGCATAGAGAAGGCAGCAGACCCCGCAATCGACAGCGGCAGCGACTGAGACGCCTACAGAAACGCTGACAGAGGCTGCGACGCCGACTGAGGCAGATAGGGGTGGATATAGGTATAGAGAAGGCAGCAGACCCCCCAATCGACAGCGCAAGCGACTCAGACGCATACAGAGACGCTGATAGAGGCTGCGACGCCGACTGAGACGCCGACTGAGGCAGATAGGGGTAGATATAGGCATAGGGAAGGCAGCAGACCCCTAATCGACACAGGCAGCGACTGAGACGCCTTCAGAGACGCTGACAGAGGCTGCGACGCCGACTGAGACGCCGACTGAGGCAGATAGGGGTAGATATATGCATAGAGAAGGCAGCAGGCCCCCCAATCGGCAGCGACTGAGACGCATACAGAGACGCTGACAGAGGTTGCGACGCCGACTGTCACGCCGACTGAAACGCCGACTGAGGCAGATAGGGGTAGATATAGGCATAGAGAAGGCAGCAGACCCCCTAATCTACAGCGGCCGCGACTGAGACGCCTTCAGAGACGCTGACAGAGGCTGCGACGCCGACTGAGACGCCGACTGCGGCAGATAGAGGTAGAGAAGACAGCAGAACCCCCAATCGACAGCGGAATCGACTGAGACGCCTACAGAGACGCTGACAGAGGCTACGACGCCGACTGAGACGCCGCCTGAGGCAGATAGGGGTAGATATAGGCATAGAGAAAGCAGCAGACCCCCCAATCGACAACGGCAGCGACTGAGACACCTACAGAAACGCTGACAGAGGCTGCGACGCCGACTGAGACGCCGAATGAGGCAGATAGGGGTGGATATATATATAGAGAAGGCAGCAGACCCCCCAATCGACAAAGGCAGCGACTGAGACGGCTACAGAGACGCTGACAGAGGTTGCGACGCCGACTGAGACGCCGACTGAGGCAGATAGGGGTAGATATAGGCATAGAGAAGGCAGCAGACCCCCCAATCGACAGCGGCAGCGACTGTGACACCTACAGATACGCTGACAGAGGTTGCGACAACGACTGAGGCAGAGAGGGGTAGATATAGGCATAGAGAAGGCAGCAGACCCCCCCAATCGACACCGCCAGCGACTGAGACGCCCACAGAGACGCTGACAGAGGCTGCGACGCTGACTGAGACGCCGACTGAGGCTGATAGGAGTAGATATAGGCATAGAGAAGGCAGCAGAACCCCCAATCGACAGCGGAAACGACTGAGACGCCTACAGAGACGCTGACAGAGGCTACGACGCCGACTGAGACGCCGCTTGAGGCAGATTGGGGTAGATATAGGCATAGAGAAGGCCGCAGACCCCCCAATCGGCAGCGGCAGCGACTGAGACGCCGACTGAGGCAGACAGGGGTAGATATAGGCATAGAGAAGGCAGCATACCCCTAATCGACAGCGGCAGCGACTGAGACGCCTTCAGAGACGCTGACAGAGGCTGCGACGCCGACTGAGACGCCGACTGAGGCAGATAGGGGTAGATATAGGCATAGAGAAGGCAGTAGACCCCCCAATCGACAGCGCCAGCTACTGAGACGTCTACAGAGACGCTGACAGAGGCTGCGAAGCCGACTGAGACGCCGACTGAGGCAGATAGTGGTATATATATGCATAGAGAAGGCAGCAGACCCCCCAATCGACAGCGGCAACGACTGAGACGCCTACAGAAACGCTGACAGACGCTACGACGCCGACTGAGACGCCGACTGAGGCACATAGGGGTATATATAGGCATAGAGAATGCAGCAGATCGCCCTAATCGACAGCGGCAGCGACTGAGACGCCTTCAGAGACGCTGACAGAGGCTGCGACGCCGAGTAAGGCAGATAGGGGTGAATATTGGCACAAACAAGGCAGCAGACCCCCAATCGCCAGCGGCAGTGACTGGCACGACTACAGAGACGCTGACAGTGGCTGCGACGCCGACGAAGGATAGGGGTATATATAGGCATAGAGAAGGCAGAAGAACCCCCAATGGACAGCGCCAGCTACTGAGACGTCTACAGAGACGCTGACAGAGGCTGCGGCGCCGACTGCGACGCCGACTGAGGCAGATAGGGGTAGATATAGGAATATAGAAGGCAGAAGACCCCCCAATCGACAGCGAAAACGACTGAGACGGCTACAGAGACGCTGGCAGAGGCTACGACGCCGACTGAGTTGGATATATGTAGATATAGGCATAGAGAAGGCAGCAGACCCCCCAATCGACAGCGGTAGCGACTGCGATGCCTACAGAAACGCTGACAGAGGCTGCGACGCCGACTGAGACGCCGACTGAGGCAGATAGGGGTGGATATAGGCATAGAGAAGGCAGAAGACCCCCCAATCGACAGCGACTGAGATACATACAGAGAAGCTGACAGAGGCTGCGACGCCGACTGAGACGCCGACTGAGGCAGATAGTGGTATATATATGCATATACAAGGCAGCAGACCCCCGCCAATCGACAGCGGCTACGACTGAGACGCCTACAGAAACGCTGACAGAGGCTGCGACGCCGACTTAGACGCCGACTGCAGCAGATAGGGGTAGATATAGGCATAGAGAAGACAGCAGACCCCCCAATCGACAGCGGCAGCGACTGAGACACCTACAGGGACGCTGACAGAGGCTGCGACGCCGACTGTTGCAGATAGGGTTAGATATTGGCAAAGAGAAGGCAGCAGACCCCACAATCGACAGCGGCAGAGACTGAGGCACCTACAGAGACGCTGACAGAGGCTGCGACGCCGACTGAGGCAGATAGGGTTGGATATTGGAATAGAGAAAGCAGCAGACCCCCCAATCGACAACGGCAGCGACTGAGACACCTACAGATACGCTGACAGAGGTTGAGAAGTCGACTGAGACGGCGACTGAGGCAGATAGGGGTAGATATATGCATAGAGAAGTCAGCAGACCCCCCAATCGACAGCGGCAGCGACTGAGATACATACAGAGAAGCTGACAGAGGCTGCAACACTGACTGAGACGCCGACTGAGGCAGATAGGGGTAGATATAAGCATAGACAAGGCAGCAGACCCCCCAATCGACAGTGGCAGCGACTAAGACACCTACAGAGATGCTGATGGAGGCTGCGACGCCGACTGAGGCAGATAGGGTTAGATATTGGCATAGAGAAAGCAGCAGACCCCCCTAATCGACAGCGGCAACTACTGAGACGCCCACAGATACGCTGACAGAAGCTGCGACGCCGACCGAGTCGCAGACTGAAACTGATAGGGGTAGATATAGGCATAGAGAAGGCAGCAGACCCCCCAATCGACAACGACAGCGACAGAGACAGAGACGCCTGCAGAAATGCTGACAGTGGCTGCGAAGCCGACTGAGACGCCGACTGAGGCATATAGGGGTGGATATAGGCATAGAGAAAGCAGCAGACCCCCCCAATCGACAGCGACTGAGACGCCTACAGAAACGCTGACAGAGGCTGCGAAGACAACTGAGACGCCGACTGAGGCAGATAGTGGTAGATATAGGCATAGAGAAGGCAGCAGACCCCCACAATCGACAGCGGCAGCCACTGAGACGCCTTCAGAGACGCTGACGGAGACTGCGACGCTGACTGAGACGCCGACTGAGGCAGATAGGGGTATATATAAGCATAGAGAAGGCAGCAGACCTCCCAATCGACAGCGGCAGCGACTGAGACACCTACAGAGACGCTGACAGAGGCTGCGACGCCGTCTGAGACGCCGACTGAGGCAGATAGTGGTATATATATGCATAGAGAAGGCAGCAGACCCCCCCAATCGACAGCGGCAACGATTGAGACGCCTACAGTAACGCTGACAGAGGCTGCGACGCCGACTGAGACGCCAACTGAGGCAGATAGGGGTAGATAAAGTCATAGAGAAGGCAGCAGACCTCCCAATCGACAGCGGCAGCGACTGAGACACCTACAGAGACGCTGACAGAGGCTGCGACGCCGTCTGAGACGCCGACTGAGGCAGATAGTGGTATATATATGCATAGAGAAGGCAGCAGACCCCCCAATCGACAGCGGCAGCAACTGAGACACCTACAGGGACGCTGACAGAGGCTGCGACGCCGACTGATGCAGATAGGGTTAGATATTGGCAAAGAGAAGGCATCAGACTCCACAATCGACAGCGGCAGAGACTGAGGTACCTACAGAGACGCTGACAGAGGCTGCGACGTCGACTGAGGCAGATAGGGTTAGATATTGGCATAGAGAAAGTAGCAGACCCCCCCAATCGACAGCGGCAGCGACTGAGACACCTACAGATACGCTGACAGAGGTTGCGACGCCGACTGAGACGCCGACTGAGGCAGATAGGGGTAGATATAGGCATAGAGAAGGCAGCGGACCCTCCAGTCGGTAACGCCAGCGATTGAGACACCTACAGAAACGCTGACAGAGGCTGCGACGCCGACTGAGACGCCGAATGAGGCAGATAGGGGTGGATATAGATATAGAGAAGGCAGCAGACCCCCCAATCGACAAAGGCAGCGACTGAGACGGCTACAGAGACGCTGACAGAGGTTGCGACGCCGACTGAGACGCCGACTGAGGCAGATAGGGGTAGATATAGGCATAGAGAAGGCAGCAGACCCCACCAATCGACACCGCCAGCGACTGAGACGCCCACAGAGACGCTGACAGAGGCTGCGACGCTGACTGAGACGCCGACTGAGGCTGATAGGAGTAGATATACGCATAGAGAAGGCAGCAGAACCCCCAATCGACAGCGGAAACGACTGAGACGCCTACAGAGACGCTGACAGAGGCTACGACGCCGACTGAGACGCCGCTTGAGGCAGATTGGGGTAGATATAGGCATAGAGAAGGCCGCAGACCCCCCAATCGGCAGCGGCAGCGACTGAGACGCCGACTGAGGCAGATAGGGGTAGATATAGGCATAGAGAAGGCAGCATACCCCTAATCGACAGCGGCAGCGACTGAGACGCCTTCAGAGACGCTGACAGAGGCTGCGACGCCGACTGAGACGCCGACTGAGGCAGATAGGGGTAGATATAGGCATAGAGAAGGCAGCAGACCCCCCAATCGACAGCGCCAGCTACTGAGACGTCTACAGAGACGCTGACAGAGGCTGCGAAGCCGACTGAGACGCCGACTGAGGCAGATAGTGGTATATATATGCATAGAGAAGGCAGCAGACCCCCCAATCGACAGCGGCAACGACTGAGACGCCTACAGAAACGCTGACAGACGCTACGACGCCGACTGAGACGCCGACTGAGGCACATAGGGGTATATATAGGCATAGAGAAGGCAGCAGACCCCCCTAATCGTCAGCGGCAGCGACTGAGACGCCTTCAGAGACGCTGACAGAGTCTGCGACGCCGACTGAGGCAGATAGGGGTAGATATAGGCATAGAGAAGGCAGCAGACCCCCCAATCGACAGCGGCAACGACAGAGATGCCTACAGAAACGCTGACAGAGGCTGCGACGCCGAGTAAGGCAGATAGGGGTGAATATTGGCACAAACAAGGCAGCAGACCCCCAATCGCCAGCGGCAGTGACTGGCACGACTACAGAGACGCTGACAGTGGCTGCGACGCCGACGAAGGATAGGGGTATATATAGGCATAGAGAAGGCAGCAGACCCCCCAATCGACAGCGCCAGCTACTGAGACGTCTACAGAGACGCTGACAGAGGCTGCGGCGCCGACTGCGACGCCGACTGAGGCAGATAGGGGTAGATATAGGAATATAGAAGGCAGCAGACCCCCCAATCGACAGCGAAAACGACTGAGACGGCTACAGAGACGCTGGCAGAGGCTACGACGCCGACTGAGACGCCGACTGAGTTGGATATATGTAGATATAGGCATAGAGAAGGCAGCAGACCCCCCAATCGACAGCGGTAGCGACTGCGATGCCTACAGAAACGCTGACAGAGGCTGCGACGCCGACTGAGACGCCGACTGAGGCAGATAGGGGTGGATATAGGCATAGAGAAGGCAGAAGACCCCCCAATCGACAGCGACTGAGATACATACAGAGAAGCTGACAGAGGCTGCGACGCCGACTGAGACGCCGACTGAGGCAGATAATGGTATATATATGCATAGAGAAGGCAGCAGACCCCCCCCAATCGACAGCGGCTACGACTGAGACGCCTACAGAAACGCTGACAGAGGCTGCGACGCCGACTTAGACGCCGACTGCGGCAGATAGGGGTAGATATAGGCATAGAGAAGACAGCAGACCCCCCAATCGACAGCGGCAGCGACTGAGACACCTACAGGGACGCTGACAGAGGCTGCGACGCCGACTGTTGCAGATAGGGTTAGATATTGGCAAAGAGAAGGCAGCAGACCCCACAATCGACAGCGGCAGAGACTGAGGCACCTACAGAGACGCTGACAGAGGCTGCGACGCCGACTGAGGCAGATAGGATTGGATATTGGAATAGAGAAAGCAGCAGACCCCCCAATCGACAACGGCAGCGACTGAGACACCTACAGATACGCTGACAGAGGTTGAGAAGTCGACTGAGACGGCGACTGAGGCAGATAGGGGTAGATATATGCATAGAGAAGTCAGCAGACCCCCCAATCGACAGCGGCAGCGACTGAGATACATACAGAGAAGCTGACAGAGGCTGCGACGCCGACTGAGACGCCAACTGAGGCAGATAGGGGTATATATAGGCATAGAGAAGGCAGCAGACCCCCCTAATCGTCAGCGGCAGCGACTGAGACGCCTTCAGAGACGCTGACAGAGTCTGCGACGCCGACTGAGGCAGATAGGGGTAGATATAGGCATAGAGAAGGCAGCAGACCCCCCAATCGACAGCGGCAACGACAGAGATGCCTACAGAAACGGTGACAGAGGCTGCGACGCCGAGTCAGGCAGATAGGGGTGGATATTGGCACAAAGAAGGCAGCAGACCCCCAATCGCCAGCGGCAGAGACTGGCACGACTACAGAAACGCTGACAGAGGCTGCGACGCCGACTGAGGCAGATAGGGGTAGATATAAGCATAGACATGGCAGCAGACCCCCACATTCGACAGCGGCAACGACTGAGACGCCTACAGAGAAGCTGACAGAGGCTGCGACGCCGACTGAGACGCCGACTGAGGCAGATATGGGTAGATATAGGCATAGAAAAGGCAGCAGACCCCCCAATCGACAGCGCCAGCGACTGAGACGCCTACAGAGACGCTGACAGAAGCTGCGACGCCGACTGAGGCAGATAAGGGTAGATATACGCATAGAGAAGGCCGCAGACCCCCCAATTGACAGCGGAAATGACTGAGACGCCTACAGAGACGCTGACAGAGGCTATTACGCCTACTGAGACGCCGATTGAGGCAGATAACGGTAGATATAGGCATAGAGAAGGCAGCAGACCCCTAAATCGATGCGGCAGCGACTGAGACGCATACAGAGACGCTGACAGAGGCTGCGACGCCGACTGAGACGCCGAGTGAGGCAGATAGGGGTAGATATAATAATAGAGAAGGCAGCAGACCCCTAATCGACACCGGCAGCGACTGAGACGCCGACTGAGGCTGATAGGGTTAGATATATGCATAGAGAAGGCAGCAAACCCCCCAATCGACAGCGGCAGCGACTGAGACGCATACAGAGACGCTGACAGAGGTTGCGACGCCGACTGTCACGACGACTGTCACGCCGACTGAAACGCCGACTGAGGCAGATAGGGGTAAATATAGGCATAGAGAAGGCAGCAGACCCCCAATCGACAGCTGAAACGACTGAGACGCCTTCAGATACGCTGCCAGAGGCTACGACACCGACTGAGGCAGATAGGGGTAGATATAGGCATAGAGAATGCAGCAGACCCCCCAATCGACAGCGGGAGCGACTGTGACATCTACAGATACGCTGACAGAGGTTGCGACACCGACTGAGGCAGATAGGGGTAGATATAGGCATAGAGAAGGCAGCAGACCCCCCAATCGACACCGCCAGCGACTGAGACGCCCACAGAGACGCTGAAAGAGGTTGCGACGCCGACTGAGGCAGATAGGGGTAGATATAGGCATAGAGAAGGCAGCAGCCCCCTAATCGACAGCGGCAGCGACTGAGACGCCTACAGAAACGCTGACAGAGGCATATAGGGTTAGATATTGGCATAGAGAAAGCAGCAGACCCCCCAATCGACAGCGGCAGCGACTGAGACGCCGACTGAGACGCCGACTGAGGCAGATAGGGGTAGATATAGGCATAGATACGGCAGCAGCCCCCTAATCGACAGCGGCAGCGACTGAGACGCCTTCAGAGACGCTGACAGAGGCTGCGACGCCGACTGAGGCAGATAGGGCTATATATAGGCATAGAGAAGGCAGCAGACCCCCCAATCGACAGCGCCAGCTACTGAGACGTCTACAGAGACGCTGACAGAGGCTGCGGCGCCGACTGCGACGCTGACTGAGGCAGATAGGGGTAGATATAGGAATATAGAAGGCAGCAGACCCCCCAATCGACAGCGAAAACGACTGAGACGGCTACAGAGACGCTGGCAGAGGCTACGACGCCGACTGAGACGCCGACTGAGGCAGATAGGGGTGGATATAGGCATAGAGAAGGCAGAAGACCCCCCAATCAACAGCGACTGAGATACATACAGAGAAGCTGACAGAGGCTGCGACGCCGACTGAGACGCCGACTGAGGCAGATAGTGGTATATATATGCATAGAGAAGGCAGCAGACCCCCCCCCCAATCGACAGCGGCAACGACTGAGACGCCTACAGAAACGCTGACAGAGGCTGCGACGCCGACTTAGACGCCGACTGCGGCAGATAGGGGTAGATATAGGCATAGAGAAGACAGCAGACCCCCCAATCGACAGCGGCAGCGACTGAGGCACCTACAGAGACGCTGACAGAGGCTGCGACGCCGACTGAGGCAGATAGGGTTGGATATTGGAATAGAGAAAACAGCAGACCCCCCAATCGACAACGGCAGCGACTGAGACACCTACAGATACGCTGACAGAGGTTGAGAAGTCGACTGAGACGGCGACTGAGGCAGATAGGGGTAGATATATGCATAGCGAAGGCAGCAGACCCCCCAATCGACAGCGGCAGCGACTGAGATACATACAGAGAAGCTGACAGAGTCTGCGACGCCGACTGAGGCAGATAGGGGTAGATATAGGCATAGAGAAGGCAGCAGACCCCCCAATCGACAGCGGCAACGACAGAGATGCCTACAGAAACGGTGACAGAGGCTGCGACGCCGAGTAAGGCAGATAGGGGTGGATATTGGCACAAAGAAGGCAGCAGACCCCCAATCGCCAGCGGCAGTGACTGGCACGACTACAGAGACGCTGACAGTGGCTGCGACGCTGACTAAGGCAGATAAGGGTAGATATAGGCTTAGAGAAGGCAGCAGACCTCCCCAATCGACAGCGGCAGCGACTGAGACGCCTACAGAGACGCCGACTGAGACGCCGACTGAGGTAGATAGGGGTAGATATAGGTATAGAGAAGGCAGCAGAACCCCCCATCGACTGCGGCAACGACTGAGACTCCTACAGAGATGCTGACAGAGGCTGCGACAACGACTGAGACGCCGACTGAGGCAGATAGGGGTAGAGATAGGCATAGAGAAGGCAGCAGACCTCCCCAATCGACAGCGGCAGCGACTGAGACGCCTACAGAAACGCTGACAGAGGCTGCGACGCCGACTGAGGCAGATAGGGGTAGATATAAGCATAGACAAGGCAGCAGACCCCCACATTCGACAGCGGCAACGACTGAGACGCCTACAGAGAAGCTGACAGAGGCTGCGACGCTGACTGAGACGCCGACTGAGGCAGATATGGGTAGATATAGGCATAGAGAAGGCAGCAGACCCCGAAATCGATGCGGCAGCGACTGAGACGCATACAGAGACATTGACAGAGGCTGCGACGCCGACTGAGACGCCGAGTGAGGCAGATAGGGGTAGATATAATAATAGAGAAGGCAGCAGACCCCTAATCGACACCGGCAGCGACTGAGACGCCTACAGAGACGCTGACAGAAGCTGCGATGCCGTCTGAGGCAGATAAGGGTAGATATACGCATAGAGAAGGCCGCAGACCCCCCAATTGACAGCGGAAATGACTGAGACGCCTACAGAGACGCTGACAGAGGCTATTACGCCGACTGAGACGCCGATTGAGGCAGATAGCGGTAGATATAGGCATAGAGAAGGCAGCAGACCCCGAAATCGATGCGGCAGCGACTGAGACGCATACAGAGACGCTGACAGAGGCTGCGACGCCGACTGAGACGCCGAGTGAGGCAGATAGGGGTAGATATAATAATAGAGAAGGCAGCAGACCCCTAATCGACACCGGCAGCGACTGAGACGCCTTCAGAGACACTGACAGAGGCTGCGACGCCGACTGAGACGCCGACTGAGGCTGATAGGGTTAGATATATGCATAGAGAAGGCAGCAAACCCCCCAATCGACAGCGGCAGCGACTGAGACGCATACAGAGACGCTGACAGAGGTTGCGACGCCGACTGTCACGACGACTGTCACGCCGACTGAAACGCCGACTGAGGCAGATAGGGGTAAATATAGGAATAGAGAAGGCAGCAGACCCCCCCCTCGACAGCTGAAACGACTGAGACGCCTTCAGATACGCTGCCAGAGGCTACGACACCGACTGAGGCAGATAGGGGTAGATATAGGCATAGAGAAGGCAGCAGACCCCCAATCGACACCGCCAGCGACTGAGACGCCCACAGAGACGCTGACAGAGGCTGCGACGCCGACTGAGACGCTGACTGAGGCTGATAGGGGTAGATATAGGCATAGAGAAGGCAGCAGAACCCCCAATCGACAGCGGAAACGACTGAGACGCCTACAGAGACGCTGACAGAGGCAAGACGCCGACTGAGACGCCGCCTGAGGCAGATAGGGGTAGATATAGGCATAGAGAAAGCAGCAGACCCCCCACAATCGACAGCGGCAGCGACTGAGACACCTACAGATACGCTGACAGAGGTTGCGACGCCGACTCAGACGCCGACTGAGGCAGATAGGGGTAGATATAGACATAGAAAAGGCAGCAGACCCCCAATCGACAGCGCCAGCGACTGAGACGCCTGCAGAGACGCTGACAGAGGCTGCGACGCCGACTGAGACGCCGACTGAGACGCCGACTGAGGAAGATAGGGGTAGATATAGACATAGAGAAGGCAGCAGACCCCCCAATCGACAGCTGAAACGACTGAGACGCCTTCAGATACGCTGCCAGAGGCTACGACGCTGACTGAGACGCCGACTGAGGCAGATAGGGGTAGATATAGGCATAGAGAAGGCAGCAGACCCCCCAATCGACAGCGGCAGCGACTGAGACGCCTACAGAAACGCCGACAGAGGCTGCGACGCCGACTGAGACGCCGACTGAGGCAGATAGGGGTGGATATAGATATAGAGAAGGCAGCAGACCCCCAATCGACAGCGGCAGCGACTGAGACGCATACAGAGACGCTGACAGAGGTTGCGACGCCGACTGAGACGCCGACTGAGACGCCGACTGAGGCAGATAGGCATAGAGAAGGCAGCAGACCCCCCAACCGACAGCGGGAGCGACTGTGACATCTACAGATACGCTGACAGAGGTTGCGACACCGACTGAGGCAGATAGGGGTAGATATAGGCATAGAGAAGGCAGCAGACCCCCCAACCGACACCGCCAACGACTGAGACGCCCACAGAGACACTGAAGAGGCTGCGACGCCGACTGAGGCAGATAGGGGTAGATATAGGCATAGAGAATGCAGCAGACCCCCCAATCGACACCGCCAGCGACTGAGACGCCCACAGAGACGCTGAAAGAGGCTGCGACGCCGACTGAGGCAGATAGGGGTAGATATAGGCATAGAGAAGGCAGCAGCCCCCTAATCGACAGCGGCAGCGACTGAGACGCCTACAGAAACGCTGACAGAAGCATATAGGGTTAGATATTGGCATAGAGAAAGCAGCAGACCCAACAATCGACAGCGGCAGCGACTGAGACGCCGACTGAGACGCCGACTGAGGCAGATAGGGGTAGATATAGGCATAGATAAGGCAGCAGCCCCCTAATCGACAGCGGCAGCGACTGAGACGCCTTCAGAGACGCTGACAGAGGCTGCGACGCCGACTGAGGCAGATAGGGGTATATATAGGCATAGAGAAGGCAGCAGACCCCCCAATCGACAGCGCCAGCTACTGAGACGTCTACAGAGACGCTGACAGAGGCTGCGGCGCCGACTGCGACGCCGACTGAGGCAGATAGGGGTAGATATAGGAATATAGAAGGCAGCAGACCCCCCAATCGACAGCGAAAACGACTGAGACGGCTACAGAGACGCTGGCAGAGGCTACGACGCCGACTGAGACGCCGACTGAGTTGGATATATGTAGATATAGGCATAGAGAAGGCAGCAGACCCCCCAATCGACAGCGGTAGCGACTGCGATGCCTACAGAAACGCTGACAGAGGCTGCAACGCCGACTGAGACGCCGACTGAGGCAGATAGGGGTGGATATAGGCATAGAGAAGGCAGAAGACCCCCCAATCGACAGCGACTGAGATACATACAGAGAAACTGACAGAGGCTGCGACGCCGACTGAGACGCCGACTGAGGCAGATAGTGGTATATATATGCATAGAGAAGGCAGCAGACCCCCCCCAATCGACAGCGGCAACGACTGAGACGCCTACAGAAACGCTGACAGAGGCTGCGACGCCGACTTAGACGCCGACTGCGGCAGATAGGGGTAGATATAGGCATAGAGAAGACAGCAGACCCCCCAATCGACAGCGGCAGCGACTGAGACACCTACAGGGACGCTGACAGAGGCTGCGACGCCGACTGTTGCAGATAGGGTTAGATATTGGCAAAGAGAAGGCAGCAGACCCCACAATCGACAGCGGCAGAGACTGAGGCACCTACAGAGACGCTGACAGAGGCTGCGACGCCGACTGAGGCAGATAGGGTTGGATATTGGAATAGAGAAAGCAGCAGACCCCCCCAATCGACAACGGCAGCGACTGAGACACCTACAGATACGCTGACAGAGGTTGAGAAGTCGACTGAGATGGCGACTGAGGCAGATAGGGGTAGATATATGCATAGAGAAGGCAGCAGACCCCCCAGTTGATAGCGGCAGCGACTGAGATACATACAGAGAAGCTGACAGAGGCTGCGACGCCGACTGAGACGCCAACTGAGGCAGATAGGGATATATATAGGCATAGAGAAGGCAGCAGACCCCCCTAATCGTCAGCGGCAGCGACTGAGACGCCTTCAGAGACGCTGACAGAGTCTGCGACGCCGACTGAGGCAGATAGGGGTAGATATAGGCATAGAGAAGGCAGCAGACCCCCCAATCGGCAGCGGCAACGACAGAGATGCCTACAGAAACGGTGACAGAGGCTGCGACGCCGACTGAGGCAGATAGGGGTAGATATAGGCATAGAGAAGGCAGCAGACAACCCAATCGACAGCGGAAACAACTGAGACGCCTAGAGAGATGCTGATAGAGGCTACGACGCCGACTGAGACAGATAGGATTGGATATAGGCATAGAGAAGGCAGCAGACCCCCCCAATCGACAGCGGCTGCGACTGCGACACCTACAGATACGCTGACAGAGGTTGCGACACCGACTGAGGCAGATAGGGGTAGATATAGGCAAAGAGAAGGCAGCAGACCCCCCAATCGACAGCGCCAGCGACTGAGACGCCCACAGATACGCTGACAGAGGCTGCGACGCCGACCGAGTCGCTGACTGAGGCTGATAGGGGTAGATATAGGCATAGAGAAAGCAGCAGACCCCCCACAATCGACAGCGGCAGCGACTGAGACACCTTCAGATACGCTGACAGAGGTTGCGACGCCGACTCAGACGCCGACTGAGGCAGATAGGGGTAGATATAGACATAGAAAAGGCAGCAGACCCCCAATCGACAGCGCCAGCGACTGAGACGCCTGCAGAGACGCTGACAGAGGCTGCGACGCCGACTGAGACGCCGACTGAGACGCCGACTGAGGCAGATAGGGGTAGATATAGGCATAGAGAAGGCAGCAGACCCCCCAATCGACAGCGGCAGCGACTGAGACGCCTACAGAAACGCCGACAGAGGCTGCGACGCCGACTGAGACGCCGACTGAGGCAGATAGGGGTGGATATAGATATAGAGAAGGCAGCAGACCCCCCAATCGACAGCGGCAGCGACTGAGACGCATACAGAGACGCTGACAGAGGTTGCGACGCCGACTGAGACGCCGACTGAGACGCCGACTGAGGCAGATAGGGGTAGATATAGGCATAGAGAAGGCAGCAGACCCCCCAACCGACAGCAGGAGCGACTGTGACATCTACAGATACGCTGACAGAGGTTGCGACACCGACTGAGGCAGATAGGGGTAGATATAGGCATAGAGAAGGCAGCAGACCCCCAATCGACACCGCCAGCGGCTGAGACGCCCACAGAGACGCTGAAAGAGGCTGCGACGCCGACTGAGGCAGATAGGGACGCCGACTGAGGCAGATAGTGGTAGATATTGGCATAGAGAAGGCAGCAAACCCCCCAATCGACAGCGGCACCGACTGAGACACCTACAGAGACGCTGACAGGGGCTGCGACGCCGACTGAGGCAAATAGGGGTAGATATTGGCATAGAGAAGGCAGCAGACCCCCCTACTCGATAGTGGCAGTGACTGAGACGCCTTCAGAGACGCTGACAGAGGCTGCTACGCCGACTGAGACGCCGACTGAGGCAGATAGGGGTAGATATAGGCATAGAGAAGTCAGCAGACCCCCAATCGACTGCGGCAGCGACTGAGGCGCCTAGAGAGACGCTGACAGAGGCTGCGACGCTGACAGAGGCTGCGGCGCAGACTGAGATGCAGACTGAAACAGGTAGGGGCAGATATAGGCATATTGAAGGCAGCAGACCCCCACACGACAGCTGCAGCAATTGAGACGCCTACAGAGACGCTGACAGAGGCTGCGACGCCGACTGAGGCAGATAGGGGTAGATATAGGCATAGAGAATGCAGCAGACCCCCCAATCGATAGCGGCAGCCTCTGAGACGCCCACAGAGGCGCTGAGAGAGGCTGCGGCGCCGACTGAGGCAGATAGGGGTAGATATAGGCATAGAGAAAGCAGCAGACACCCCAATCGACAACGACAGCGACTGAGATGCTTACAGAGACGCTGACAAGAGGTTGCGACGCCGACTGAGGCAGATAGGGGTAGATATAGGCATAGAGAAGGCAGCAGACCACCCAATCGACAACGGCAGCGACTGAGACGCCTACAGAGACGCTGACAGAGGCTGCGAGGCCGACTGAGGCAGATAGGGGTAGATATTGGCATAGAGAAGGCAGCAGACACCCCAAACGACAGCGGCAGCGAATGAGACGCCTACAGAGACGCTGACAGAGGCTGCTACGCCGACTGATACGCCGACTGAGGCAGATAGGGGTAGATATAGGCATAGAGAAGGCAGCAGACCACCCAATCGACAGCGGCAGCGACTGAGACGCCTACAAAGACGCTGACAGAGGCTGCGAGGCCGACTAAGGCAGAAAGGGGTAGATATTGGCATAGAGAAGGCAGCAGACACCCCAATCGACAGCGGCAGCGAATGAGACGCCTACAGAGACGCTGACAGAGGCAGATAGGGGTAGATATAGGCATAGAAAAAGCAGCAGACCTCCAAAATCGACAGCAGCAGCGACTGAGACGCCTTCAGAGACGCTGACAGAGGCTGCGACGCCGACTGAGACACCGACTCAGGCAGATAGGGGTAGATATAGGCATAGGGAAGGCAGCAGACCCCCCTAATCGACAGCGGCAGTGATTGAGAAGCCTACAGAGACGCTGACAGAGGCTGCGAGGCCGACTGAGGCAGACAGGGGTAGATATTGGCATAGAGAAGGCAGCAGACACCCCAATCGACAGCGGGAGCGAAAGAGACGCCTACAGAGACGCTGACAGAGGCAGATAGGGGTAGATATAGGCATAGAGAAAGCAGCAGACCTCCCAAATCGACAGCAGCAGCGACTGAAACGCCTTCAGAGACGCTGACAGAGGCTGCGACGCCGACTGAGACACTGACTGAGGTAGATAGGGGTAGGAATATCCACAGATCAGGCAGCAGACCTCCCAAATCGACAGCGGCAGCGACTGATACGCCTACATTGACGCTGACAGAGGCTGCGACGCCGACTGAGACACCGACTGAGGCAGATAGGGATAGAGATAGGCCCAGAGAAGGCAGCAGACCCCCCTAATCGACAGCGGCAGCTACTGAGACGCCTACAGAGACACTGAGAGAGGCTGCGACGCCGGCTGAGGCAGATAGGGGTAGATATAGGCATAGAGAAGGCAGCAGACACCCCAATCGACAGCGGCAGCGAATGAGACACCTACAGAGACACTGAGAGAGGCTGCTACGCCGACAGAGGCTGCGACGCCGACTGAGACACTGACTGAGGTAGATAGGGGTAGGAATATCCACAGATCAGGCAGCAGACCTCCCAAATCGACAGCAGCAGCGACTGAGACGCCTTCAGAGACGCTGACAGAGGCTGCGACGCCGACTGAGACACTGACTGAGGTAGATAGGGGTAGAAATATCCACAGATCAGGCATCAGACCTCCCAAATCAACAGCGGCAGCGACTGAGACGCCTTCAGAGACGCTGACAGAGGCTGCGACGCCGACTGAGACGCCGACTGAGGCAGATAGGGGTAGATATAGGCATAGAGAAGGCAGCAGACCCCCCCAATCGACAGTGGCACCGACTGAGACACCTACAGAGACGCAGACATAGGCTTAGACGCCGACTGAGACGCCGACTGAGGCAGATAGGGGTAGATATAGGCATAGAGAAAGCAGCAGACACCCCAATCGACAACGACAGCGACTGAGATGCTTACAGAGACGCTGACAAGAGGTTGCGACGCCGACTGAGGCAGATAGGGGTAGATATAGGCATAGAGAAGGCAGCAGACCACCCAATCGACAACGGCAGCGACTGAGACGCCTACAGAGACGCTGACAGAGGCTGCGAGGCCGACTGAGGCAGATAGGGGTAGATATTGGCATAGAGAAGGCAGCAGACACCCCAAACGACAGCGGCAGCGAATGAGACGCCTACAGAGACGCTGACAGAGGCTGCTACGCCGACTGATACGCCGACTGAGGCAGATAGGGGTAGATATAGGCATAGAGAAGGCAGCAGACCACCCAATCGACAGCGGCAGCGACTGAGACGCCTACAAAGACGCTGACAGAGGCTGCGAGGCCGACTAAGGCAGAAAGGGGTAGATATTGGCATAGAGAAGGCAGCAGACACCCCAATCGACAGCGGCAGCGAATGAGACGCCTACAGAGACGCTGACATTGGCAGATAGGGGTAGATATAGGCATAGAAAAAGCAGCAGACCTCCAAAATCGACAGCAGCAGCGACTGAGACGCCTTCAGAGACGCTGACAGAGGCTGCGACGCCGACTGAGACACCGACTCAGGCAGATAGGGGTAGATATAGGCATAGGGAAGGCAGCAGACCCCCCTAATCGACAGCGGCAGTGATTGAGAAGCCTACAGAGACGCTGACAGAGGCTGCGAGGCCGACTGAGGCAGACAGGGGTAGATATTGGCATAGAGAAGGCAGCAGACACCCCAATCGACAGCGGGAGCGAAAGAGACGCCTACAGAGACGCTGACAGAGGCAGATAGGGGTAGATATAGGCATAGAGAAAGCAGCAGACCTCCCAAATCGACAGCAGCAGCGACTGAAACGCCTTCAGAGACGCTGACAGAGGCTGCGACGCCGACTGAGACACTGACTGAGGTAGATAGGGGTAGGAATATCCACAGATCAGGCAGCAGACCTCCCAAATCGACAGCGGCAGCGACTGATACGCCTACATTGACGCTGACAGAGGCTGCGACGCCGACTGAGACACCGACTGAGGCAGATAGGGATAGAGATAGGCCCAGAGAAGGCAGCAGACCCCCCTAATCGACAGCGGCAGCTACTGAGACGCCTACAGAGACACTGAGAGAGGCTGCGACGCCGGCTGAGGCAGATAGGGGTAGATATAGGCATAGAGAAGGCAGCAGACACCCCAATCGACAGCGGCAGCGAATGAGACACCTACAGAGACACTGAGAGAGGCTGCTACGCCGACAGAGGCTGCGACGCCGACTGAGACACTGACTGAGGTAGATAGGGGTAGGAATATCCACAGATCAGGCAGCAGACCTCCCAAATCGACAGCAGCAGCGACTGAGACGCCTTCAGAGACGCTGACAGAGGCTGCGACGCCGACTGAGACACTGACTGAGGTAGATAGGGGTAGAAATATCCACAGATCAGGCATCAGACCTCCCAAATCAACAGCGGCAGCGACTGAGACGCCTTCAGAGACGCTGACAGAGGCTGCGACGCCGACTGAGACGCCGACTGAGGCAGATAGGGGTAGATATAGGCATAGAGAAGGCAGCAGACCCCCCCCCCAATCGACAGTGGCACCGACTGAGACACCTACAGAGACGCAGACATAGGCTTAGACGCCGACTGAGACGCCGACTGAGGCAGATAGGGGTAGATATAGGCATAGACAAGCCTGCAGACCCCCCCAATCGACAGCGGCAGCGAATGAGACGCCTACAGAGACGCTGACAGAGGCTGCGACGCAGACTGAGATGCCGACTGAAAGAGGTAGGGGTAGATATAGGCATAGAGAAGGCAGCAGGCCGCCCAATCGACAGCGGCAGCTACTGAGACGCCTACAGAGACACTGAGAGAGGCTGCGACGCCGGCTGAGGCAGATAGGGGTAGATATAGGCATAGAGAAGGCAGCAGATACCCCAATCGACAGCGGCAGCGAATGAGACACCTACAGAGACGCAGACATAGGCTGCGACGCCAACTGCGGCAGATAGGGGTAGATATAGGCATAGAGAAGGCAGCAGACCCCGAATCGACAGCGGCACCGACTGAGACACCTACAGAGATGCAGACATAGGCTGCGACGCCGACTGAGACGCCGACTGAGGCAGATAGGGGTAGATATAGGCATAGAGAAGGCAGCAGACCCCCCTAATCGACAGCGGCAGTGACTGAGACGCCTACAGAGACGCTGACAGAGGCTGCGAGGCCGACTGAGGCAGATAGGGGTAGATATTGGCATAGAGAAGGCAGCAGACACCCCAATCGACAGCGGCAGCGAATGAGACACCTACAGAGACGCTGACAGAGGCAGATAGGGGTGGATATAGGCATAGAGAAAGCAGCAGACCCCCCCAATCGACAGTGGCACCGACTGAGACACCTACAGAGACGCAGACATAGGCTGCGACGCCGACTGAGACGCCGACTGAGGCAGATAGGGGTAGATATAGGCATAGAGAAGGCAGCAGACCCCCCTAATCGACAGCGGCAGTGACTCAGACGCTTTAAGAGACGCTGACAGAGGCTGCTACGCCGACTGAGACGCCGACTGAGGCAGATAGGGGTAGATATAGGCATAGAGAAGGCAGCAGACCCCCCAATCGACAGCGGCAGCGACTCAGACACCTTCAGAGCCGCTAACAGAGGCTGCGACGCCGACTGAGGCAGATAGTGTTAGATATAGGCATAGAGAAAGCAGCAGACCCCCCCAATCGACAGTGGCACCGACTGAGACACCTACAGAGACGCAGACATAGGCTGCGACGCCGACTGAGACGCCGACTGAGGCAGATAGGGGTAGATATAGGCATAGAGAAGGCAGCAGACCCCCCTAATCGACAGCGGCACTGACTCAGACGCCTTCAGAGACGCTGACAGAGGCTGCTACGCCGACTGAGACGCCGACTGAGGCAGATAGGGGTAGATATAGGCATAGAGAAGGCAGCAGACCCCCCAATCGACAGCGGCAGCGACTCAGACACCTTCAGAGCCGCTGACAGAGGCTGCGACGCCGACTGAGGCAGATAGTGGTTGATATAGGCATAGAGAAGGCAGCAAACCCCCCAATCGACAGCGGCACCGACTGAGACACCTACAGAGACGCTGACAGGGGCTGTGACGCCGACTGAGGCAAATAGGGGTAGATATTGGCATAGAGAAGGCAGCAGACCCCCCAATAGACAGCGGCAGCGACTGAGACACCTACAGAGACGCTGACAGAGGCTGCGACGCCGACTGAGACGCCGACTGAGGCAGATAGGGGTAGATATAGGCATAGAGAAGGCAGCAGACCCCCCTACTCGATAGTGGCAGTGACTGAGACGCCTACAAAGACGCTGACAGAGGCTGCTACGCCGACTGAGACGCCGACTGAGGCAGATAGGGGTAGATATAGGCATAGAGAAGGCAGCAGACCCCCCCAATCGACAGTGGCACCGACTGAGACACCTACAGAGACGCAAACATAGGCTGCGACGCCAACTGAGGCAGATAGTGGTAGATATTGGCATAGAGAAAGCAGCAGACCCTCCCCAATAGACAGCGGCAGCGACTAAGACACCTACAGAGACGCTGACAGAGGCTGCGACGCAGACTGAGATGCCGACTGAAAGAGGTAGGGGTAGATATTGGCATAGAGAAGGCAGCAGACACCCCAATCGACAGCGGCAGCGAATGAGACGCCTACAGAGACGCTGACAGAGGCAGATAGGGGTAGATATAGGCATAGAGAAAGCAGCAGACCTCCCAAATCGACATCAGCAACGACTGAGACGCCTTCAGAGACGCTGACAGAGGCTGCGACGCCGACTGAGACACCGACTCAGGAAGATAGGGGTAGATATAGGCATAGGGAAGGCAGCAGACCACCCTAACCGACAGCGGCAGTGACTGCGAAGCCTACAGAGACACTGACAGAGGCTGCGAGGCCGACTGAGGCAGACAGGGGTAGATATTGGCATAGAGAAGGCAGCAGACACCCCAATCGACAGCGGCAGCGAATGAGACGCCTACAGAGACGCTGACAGAGGCAGATAGGGGTAGATATAGGCATAGAGAAAGCAGCAGACCTCCCAAATCGACAGCAGCAGCGACTGAGACGCCTTCAGAGACGCTGACAGAGGCTGCGACGCCGACTGAGACACTGACTGAGGTAGATAGGGGTAGGAATATCCACAGATCAGGCAGCAGACCTCCCAAATCGACAGCGGCAGCGACTGAGACGCCTACATTGACGCTGACAGAGGCTGCGACGCCGACTGAGACACCGACTGAGGCAGATAGGGATAGAGATAGGCACAGAGAAGGCAGCAGACCGCCCAATCGGCAGAGGCCGCGACTGACACGCCTACAGAAACGCTGACAGAGGCTGCGACGCCGACTGGGGCAGATAGGGGTAGATATAGGCATACAGAAGGCAGCAGACCCCCCCAATCGACAGTGGCACCGACTGAGACACCTACAGAGACGCAGACATAGGCTGCGACGCCGACTGAGACGCCGACTGAGGCAGATAGGTGTAGATATAGGCATAGACAAGGCAGCAGACCCCCCAATCGACAGCGGCAGCGAATGAGACACCTACAGAGACGCAGACATAGGCTGCGACGCCAACTGAGGCTGCGACGCCGACTGAGACACTGACTGAGGTAGATAGGGGTAGGAATATCCACAGATCAGGCAGCAGACCCCCCAAATCGACAGCAGCAGCGACTGAGACGCCTTCAGAGACGCTGACAGAGGCTGCGACGCCGACTGAGACGCCGACTGAGGCAGATAGGGGTAGATATAGGCATAGAGAAGGCAGCAGACCCCCCCAATCGACAGTGGCACCGACTGAGACACCTACAGAGACGCAGACATAGGCTGAGACGCCGACTGAGACGCCGACTGAGGCAGATAGGGGTAGATATAGGCATAGACAAGCCAGCAGACCCCCCAATCGACAGCGGCAGCGAATGAGACGCCTACAGAGACGCTTACAGAGGCTGCGAAGCTGACTGAGACACCGACTGAGGCAGATAGGGGTAGATATAGGCATAGAGAAGGCAGCAGACACCCAATCGACAGCGGCACCGACTGAGACACCTACAGAGACGCAGACATAGGCTGCGACGCCGACTGAGACGCCGACTGAGGCAGATAGGAGTAGATATAGGCATAGAGAAGGCAGCAGACCTCCCTAATCGACAGCGGCAGTGACTGAGACGCCTACAGAGACGCTGACAGAGGCTGCGACGCCGACAGAGGCTGCGACGCCGACTGAGACACTGACTGAGGTAGATAGGGGTAGGAATATCCACAGATCAGGCAGCAGACCCCCCAAATCGACAGCAGCAGCGACTGAGACGCCTTCAGAGACGCTGACAGAGGCTGCGACGCCGACTGAGACACTGACTGAGGTAGATAGGGGTAGAAATATCCACAGATCAGGCATCAGACCTCCCAAATCAACAGCGGCAGCGACTGAGACGCCTTCAGAGACGCTGACAGAGGCTGCGACGCCGACTGAGACGCCGACTGAGGCAGATAGGGGTAGATATAGGCATAGAGAAGGCAGCAGACCCCCCCAATCGACAGTGGCACCGACTGAGACACCTACAGAGACGCAGACATAGGCTGAGACGCCGACTGAGACGCCGACTGAGGCAGATAGGGGTAGATATAGGCATAGACAAGCCAGCAGACCCCCCCAATCGACAGCGGCAGCGAATGAGACGCCTACAGAGACGCTGACAGAGGCTGCGACGCAGACTGAGATGCCGACTGAAAGAGGTAGGGGTAGATATAGGCATAGAGAAGGCAGCAGACCCCCCAATCGACAGCGGCAGCTACTGAGACGCCTACAGAGACACTGAGAGAGGCTGCGACGCCGGCTGAGGCAGATAGGGGTAGATATAGGCATAGAGAAGGCAGCAGACACCCCAATCGACAGCGGCAGCGAATGAGACACCTACAGAGACGCAGACATAGGCTGCGACGCCAACTGCGGCAGATAGGGGTAGATATAGGCATAGAGAAGGCAGCAGACCCCGAATCGACAGCGGCACCGACTGAGACACCTACAGAGATGCAGACATAGGCTGCGACGCCGACTGAGACGCCGACTGAGGCAGATAGGGGTAGATATAGGCATAGAGAAGGCAGCAGACCCCCCAATCGACAGCGGCAGCGACTCAGACACCTTCAGAGCCGCTGACAGAGGCTGCGACGCCGACTGAGGCAGATAGTGGTAGATATAGGCATAGAGAAGGCAGCAAACCCCCCAATCGACAGCGGCACCGACTGAGACACCTACAGAGACGCTGACAGGGGCTGCGACGCCGACTGAGGCAAATAGGGGTAGATATTGGCATAGAGAAGGCAGCAGACCCCCCAATAGACAGCGGCAGCGACTGAGACACCTACAGAGACGCTGACAGAGGCTGCGACGCCGACTGAGATGCCGACTGAGGCAGATAGGGGTTGCAGCCTCTGTCAGTGTCTCTGTAGGCGTCTCAGTCGCTGCCGCTGTCGATTGGGGGGTCTGCTGCTTTCTCTATGCCTACATCTACCCCTATCTCTTTCAGTCGGCATCTCAGTCTGCGTCGCAGCCTCTGTCAGCGTCTCTGTAGGTGTCTTACTCGCTGCCGCTGTCTATTGGGGAGGGTCTGCTGCTTTCTCTATGCCAATATCTACCCCTATCTGCCTCAGTTGGCGTCGCAGCCTATGTCTGCGTCTCTGTAGGTGTCTCAGTCGGTGCCACTGTCGATTGGGGGGGTCTGCTGCCTTCTCTATGCCTATATCTACCCCTATCTGCCTCAGTCGGCGTCTCAGTCGGCGTAGCAGCCTCTGTCAGCGTCTCTGAAGGCGTCTCAGTCACTGCCACTATCGAGTAGGGGGGTCTGTTGCATTCTCTATGCCTATATCTACCCCTATCTGCCTCAGTCGGCATCTCAGTCGGCGTCGCAGCCTCTGTCAGCGTCTCTGTATGCGTCTCAGTTGCTGCAGCTGTCGTGTGGGGTCTGCTGCCTTCAATATGCCTATATATCTGCCCCTACCTGTTTCAGTCTGCATCTCAGTCTGCGCCGCAGCCTCTGTCAGCGTCGCAGCCTCTGTCAGCGTCTCTCTAGGCGCTTCAGTCGCTGCCGCTGTCGATTGGGGGTCTGCTGCCTTCTATATGCCTATATCTACCCCTATCTGCTTCAGTCGGCGTCTCAGTCGGCGTTGCAGCCTCTGTCAGTGTCTCTGTAGGCGTCTCAGTCGCTGCCGCTATCGATTGCGGGGTCTGATGCATTCTCTATGCCTATATCTACCCCTATCTGCCTCAGTCGGCGTCTCAGTCGGCGTTGCAGCCTCTGTCAGTGTCTCTGTAGGCGTCTCAGTCGCTGCCGCTGTCGATTGGGGGGTCTGCTGCTTTCTCTATGCCTACATCTACCCCTACCTCTTTCAGTCGGCATCTCAGTCTGCGTCGCAGCCTCTGTCAGCGTCTCTGTAGGTGTCTTACTCGCTGCCGCTGTCTATTGGGGAGGGTCTGCTGCTTTCTCTATGCCAATATCTACCCCTATCTGCCTCAGTTGGCGTCGCAGCCTATGTCTGCGTCTCTGTAGGCGTGTCAGTCGCGGCCGCTGCCGATTGGGCGGTCTGCTGCCTTCTCTGTGCCTATCTCTATCCCTATCTGCCTCAGTCGGTGTCTCAGTCGGCGTCGCAGCCTCTGTCAGCGTCAATGTAGGCGTCTCAGTCGCTGCCGCTGTCGATTTGGGAGGTCTGCTGCCTGATCTGTGGATATTCCTACCCCTATCTACCTCAGTCAGTGTCTCAGTCGGCGTCGCAGCCTCTGTCAGCGTCTCTGAAGGCGTCTCAGTCGCTGCTGCTGTCGATTTGGGAGGTCTGCTGCTTTCTCTATGCCTATATCTACCCCTATCTGCCACTGTCAGCGTCTCTGTAGGCGTCTCATTCACTGCCGCTGTCGATTGGGGTGTCTGCTGCCTTCTCTATGCCAATATCTACCCCTGTCTGCCTCAGTCGGCCTCGCAGCCTCTGTCAGTGTCTCTGTAGGCTTCGCAGTCACTGCCGCTGTCGGTTAGGGTGGTCTGCTGCCTTCTCTATGCCTATATCTACCCTTATCTGCCTCAGTCGGCGTCGCAACCTCTTGTCAGCATCTCTGTAGGCATCTCAGTCGCTGCCGTTGTCGATTGGGGTGTCTGCTGCCTTCTCTATGCCTATATCTACCCCTATCTGCCTCAGTTGGCGCCGCAGCCTCTCTCAGCGTCTCTCTAGGCGTCTCAGAGGCTGCCGCTATCGATTGGGGGGTCTGCTGCATTCTCTATGCCTATATCTACCCCTATCTGCCTCACTCGGCATCTCAGTCGGCGTCGCAGCCTCTGTCAGCGTCTCTGTAGGCGTCTCAGTTGCTGCAGCTGTCGTGTGGGGTCTGCTGCCTTCAATATGCCTATATCTGCCCCTACCTGTTTCAGTCTGCATCTCAGTCTGCGCCGCAGCCTCTGTCAGCGTCGCAGCCTCTGTCAGCGTCTCTCTAGGCGCTTCAGTCGCTGCCGCTGTCGATTGCGGGTCTGCTGCCTTCTCTATGCCTATATCTACACCTATCTGCTTCAGCCGGCGTCGTTGCCTCTCTCAGTGTCTCTGTAGGCGTCTCAGTAGCTGCCGCTATCGATTGCGGGGTCTGATGCATTCTCTATGCCTATATCTACCCCTATCTGCCTCAGTCGGCGTCTCAGTCGGCGTCGCAGCCTCTGTCAGCGTCTCTGTAGGTGTCTTAGTCGCTGCCGCTGTCTATTGGGGAGGGTCTGCTGCTTTCTCTATGCCAATATCTACCCCTATCTGCCTCAGTTGGCGTCGCAGATTATGTCTGCGTCTCTGTAGGTGTCTCAGTCGGTGCCACTGTCGATTGGGGGGGTCTGCTGCCTTCTCTATGCCTATATCTACCCCTATCTGCCTCAGTCGGCGTCTCAGTCGGCGTAGCAGCCTCTGTCAGCGTCTCTGAAGGCGTCTCAGTCACTGCCACTATCGAGTAGGGGGGTCTGCTGCCTTCTCTATGCCTATATCTACCCCTATCTGCCTCAGTCGGCGTCTCAGTCGGCGTCGCAGCCTCTGTCAGCGTCTCTGTAGGTGTCTCATTCGCTGCCGCTGTCTATTGGGGGGTCTGCTGCCTTCTCTATGCCAATATCTACCCCTATTTGCCTCAGTCGGCGTCGCAGCCCCTGTCAGCGTCTCTGTAGGTGTCTCAGTCGGTGCCGCTGTCGATTGGGGGGTTTGCTGCCTTCTCTATGCCTATATCTACCACTATCTGCCTCAGTCGGCGTCGCAGCCTCTGTCAGCGTCTCTGTAGGTGTCTTAGTCGCTGCCGCTGTCTATTGGGGAGGGTCTGCTGCTTTCTCTATGCCAATACCTACATCTATCTGCCTCAGTTGGCGTCGCAGATTATGTCTGCGTCTCTGTAGGTGTCTCAGTCGGTGCCACTGTCGATTGGGGGGGTCTGCTGCCTTCTCTATGCCTATATCTACCCCTATCTGCCTCAGTCGGCGTCTCAGTCGGCGTAGCAGCCTCTGTCAGCGTCTCTGAAGGCGTCTCAGTCACTGCCACTATCGAGTAGGGGGGTCTGCTGCCTTCTCTATGCCTATATCTACCCCTATCTGCCTCAGTCGGCGTCTCAGTCGGCGTCGCAGCCTATGTCTGCGTCTCTGTAGGTGTCTCAGTCGGTGCCACTGTCGATTGGGGGGGGTCTGCTGCTTTCTCTATGCTTATATCTACCCCTATCTGCCTCAGTCGGCGTCTCAGTCGGCGTCGCAGCCTATGTCTGCGTCTCTGTAGGTGTCTCAGTCGGTGCCACTGTCGATTGGGGGGGGTCTGCTGCTTTCTCTATGCTTATATCTACCCCTATCTGCCTCTGTCAGCGTCTCTGTAGGTGTCTCATTCGCTGCCGCTGTCGATTGGGGTGTCTGCTGCCTTCTCTATGCCAATATCTACCCCTATCTGCCTCAGTCGGCCTCGCAGCCTCTGTCAGCGTCTCTGTAGGCGTCTCAGTCACTGCCGCTGTCGATTAGGGGGGTCTGCTGCCTTCTCTATGCCTATATCTACCCCTATCTGCCTCAGTCGGCGTCTCAGTCGGCGTCTCAGTCGGCGTCGCAGCCTATGTCTGCATCTCTGTAGGTGTCTCAGTCGGTGCCGCTGTCGATTCGGGGTCTGCTGCTTTCTCTATGCCTATATCTACCCCTATCTGCCGCAGTTGGCGTCGCAGCCTATGTCTGCGTCTTTGTAGGTGTCTCATTCGCTGCCGCTGTCGATTGGGGTGTCTGCTGCCTTCTCTATGCCTATATCTACCCCTATCTGCCTCAGCCGGCGTCGCAGCCTCTCTCAGTGTCTCTGTAGGCGTCTCAGTAGCTGCCGCTGTCGATTGGGGGGTCTGCTGCCTTCTCTATGCCTATATCTACCCCTACCTCTTTCAGTCGGCATCTCAGTCTGCGTCGCAGCCTCTGTCAGCGTCTCTGTAGGCGTCTCATTCGCTGCCGCTGTCGATTGGGGGGGTCTGCTGGCTTGTCTATGCCTATATCTACCTCTATCTGCCTCAGTCGGCGTCTCAGTCGGCGTCTCAGCCTATGTCTGCGTCTCTGTAGGTGTCTCAGTCGGTGCCACTGTCGATTGGGGGGGTCTGCTGCCTTCTCTATGCCTATATCTACCCCTATCTGCCTCAGTCGGCGTCTCAGTCGGCGTCGCAGCCTCTGTCAGCGTCTCTGAAGGCGTCTCAGTCGCTGCCGCTGTTGATTTGGGAGGTCTGATGCCTGATCTGTGGATACTTCTACCCCTATCTACCTCAGTCAGTGTCTCAGTCGGCGTCGCAGCCTCTGTCAGCGTCTCTGAAGGCGTCTCAGTCGCTGCTGCTGTCGATTTGGGAGGTCTGCTGCCTGATCTGTGGATATTCCTACCCCTATCTACCTCAGTCAGTGTCTCAGTCGGCGTCGCAGCCTCTGTCAGCGTCTCTGTAGGCGTCTCAGTCACTGCCGCTGTCGATTAGGGAGGTCTGCTGCCTTCTCTATGCCTATATCTACTCCTATCTGCCTCAGTCGGCGTCTCAGTCGGCGTCGCAGCCTATGTCTGCGTCTCTGTAGGTGTCTCAGTCGGTGCCGCTGTCGATTGGGTGTCTGCTGCCTTCTCTATGCCTATATCTACCCCTATCTGCCTCAGTCGGTGTCTCAGTCAGCTTCGCAGCCTCTGTCAGCGTCTCTGAAGACATCTCAGTTGCTGCCGCTGTCGATTTGGGAGGTCTGCTACATGATCTGTACCTATTCCTACGCCTGTCTACCTCAGTCAGTGTCTCAGTCGGCGTCGCAGCCTCAGTCAGCGTCTCTGTAGGCGTCTCATTCGCTGCCGCTGTCGATTGGGATATCTGCTGCCTTCTCTTTGCCTATATCTAGCACTATCTGCCTCAGCCGGCGTCGCAGCCTCTGTCAGCGTCTCTGTAGGCGTCTCATTCGCTGCCGCTGTAGGTGTCTCAGTCGCTGCTGCTGTCGATTGGGGTGTATGCTGCCTTCTCTATGCCTATCTCTATCCCTATCTGCCTCAGTCGGTGTCTCAGTCGGCGTCGCAGCCTCTGTCAGTGTCAATGTAGGCGTCTCAGTCGCTGCTGCTGTCGATTTGGGAGGTCTGCTGCTTGATCTGTGCATATTTCTACCCCTATCTACCTCAGTCAGTGTCTCAGTCGGCGTCGCAGCCTCTGTCAGCGTCTCTGAAGGCGTCTCAGTCGCTGCTGCTGTCGATTTGGGAGGTCTGCTGCTTTCTCTATGCCTATATCTTCCCCTATCTGCCTCTGTCAGCGTCTCTGTAGGCGTCTCATTCGCTGCCGCTGTCGATTGGGGTGTCTGCTGCCTTCTCTATGCCAATATCTACCCCAATCTGCCTCAGTCGGCCTCGCAGCCTCTGTCAGCGTCTCTGTAGGCGTCTCAGTCACTTCCGCTGTCGATTAGGGAGGTCTGCTGCCTTCTCTATGCCTATATCTACTCCTATCTCCCTCAGTCGGCGTCTCAGTCGGCGTCGCAGCCTATGTCTGCGTCTCTGTAGGTGTCTCAGTCGGTGCCGCTGTCGATTGGGTGTCTGCTGCCTTCTCTATGCCTATATCTACCCCTATCTGCCTCAGTCGGCGTCGCAGCCTCTGTCAGCGTTTCTGTAGGCGTGTCAGTCGCGGCCGCTGCCGATTGGGCGGTCTGCTGCCTTCTCTGTGCCTATCTCTATCCCTATCTGCCTCAGTCGGTGTCTCAGTCGGCGTCGCAGCCTCTGTCAGCGTCAATGTAGGCGTCTCAGTCGCTGCCGCTGTCGATTTGGGAGGTCTGCTGCCTGATCTGTGGATATTCCTACCCCTATCTACCTCAGTCAGTGTCTCAGTCGGCGTCGCAGCCTCTGTCAGCGTCTCTGAAGGCGTCTCAGTCGCTGCTGCTGTCGATTTGGGAGGTCTGCTGCTTTCTCTATGCCTATATCTACCCCTATCTGCCTCTGTCAGCGTCTCTGTAGGCGTTTCATTCGCTGCCGCTGTCGATTGGGGTGTCTGCTGCCTTCTCTATGCCAATATCTACCCCTGTCTGCCTCAGTCGGCCTCGCAGCCTCTGTCAGTGTCTCTGTAGGCTTCGCAGTCACTGCCGCTGTCGGTTAGGGTGGTCTGCTGCCTTCCCTATGCCTATATCTACCCCTATCTTCCTGAGTCGGTGTCTCAGTCGGCGTCGCAGCCTCTGTCAGCGTCTCTGAAGGCGTCTCAGTCGCTGCTGCTGTCGATTTGGGAGGTCTGCTGCTTTCTCTATGCCTATATCTACCCCTATCTGCCTCTGTCAGCGTCTCTGTAGGCGTCTCATTCGCTGCCGCTGTCGATTGGGGTGTCTGCTGCCTTCTCTATGCCAATATCTACCCCTACCTCTTTCAGTCGGCATCTCAGTCTGCGTCGCAGCCTCTGTCAGCGTCTCTGTAGGTGTCTTAGTCGCTGCCGCTGTCTATTGGGGAGGGTCTGCTGCCTTCTCTATGCCTATATCTACCCCTATCTGCCTCAGTCGGCGTCTCAGTCGGCGTAGCAGCCTCTGTCAGCGTCTCTGAAGGCGTCTCAGTCACTGCCACTATCGAGTAGGGGGGTCTGCTGCCTTCTCTATGCCTATATCTACCCCTATCTGCCTCAGTCGGCGTCTCAGTCGGCGTCGCAGCCTCTGTCAGCGTCTCTGTAGGTGTCTCAGTCGCTGCCGCTGTCTATTGGGGGGTCTGCTGCCTTCTCTATGCCAATATCTACCCCTATTTGCCTCAGTCGGCGTCGCAGCCCCTGTCAGCGTCTCTGTAGGTGTCTCAGTCGGTGCCGCTGTCGATTGGGGGGTTTGCTGCCTTCTCTATGCCTATATCTACCACTATCTGCCTCAGTCGGCGTCGCAGCCTCTGTCAGCGGCTCTGAAGGTGTCTGAGTCGCTGCCGCTGTCGATTGGGGGGTCTGCTGCCTTCTCTATGCCTATATCTACCCCTATCTGCCTCAGTCGGCGTCTCAGTCGGCGTAGCAGCCTCTGTCAGCGTATCTGAAGGCGTCTGAGTCAGTGCCGCTGTCGATTAGGGGGGTCTGCTGCCTTCTCTATGCCTATATCTACCCCTATCTGCCTCAGTCGGCGTCTCAGTCGGCGTCGCAGCCTATGTCTGCGTCTCTGTAGGTGTCTCAGTCGGTGCCACTGTCGAGTGGGGGGGTCTGCTGCTTTCTCTATGCCTATATCTACCACTATCTGCCTCAGTCGGCGTCGCAGCCTCTGTCAGCGGCTCTGAAGGTGTCTGAGTCGCTGCCGCTGTCGATTGGGGGGTCTGCTGCCTTCTCTATGCCTATATCTACCCCTATCTGCCTCAGTCGGCGTCTCAGTCGGCGTAGCAGCCTCTGTCAGCGTCTCTGAAGGCGTCTGAGTCACTGCCGCTGTCGATAAGGGGGTCTGCTGCCTTCTCTATGCCTATATCTACCCCTATCTGCCTCAGTCGGCGTCTCAGTCGGCGTCGCAGCCTATGTCTGCGTCTCTGTAGGTGTCTCAGTCGGTGCCACTGTCGATTGGGGGGGTCTGCTGCTTTCTCTATGCCTATATCTACCCCTATCTGCCTCTGTCAGCGTCTCTGTAGGTGTCTCATTCGCTGCCGCTGTCGATTGGGGTGTCTGCTGCCTTCTCTATGCCAATATCTACCCCTATCTGCCTCAGTCGGCCTCGCAGCCTCTGTCAGCGTCTCTGTAGGCGTCTCAGTCACTGCCGCTGTCGATTAGGGGGGTCTGCTGCCTTCTCTATGCCTATATCTACCCCTATCTGCCTCAGTCGGCGTCTCAGTCGGCGTCGCAGCCTATGTCTGCATCTCTGTAGGTGTCTCAGTCGGTGCCGCTGTCGATTCGGGGTCTGCTACCTTCTCTATGCCTATATCTACCCCTATCTGCCTGAGTCGGTGTCTCAGTCGGCGTCGCAGCCTCTGTCAGCGTCTCTGAAGGCGTCTCAGTCGCTGCTGCTGTCGATTTGGGAGGTCTGCTGCTTTCTCTATGCCTATATCTACCCCTATCTGCCTCTGTCAGCGTCTCTGTAGGCGTCTCATTCGCTGCCGCTGTCGATTGGGGTGTCTGCTGCCTTCTCTATGCCAATATCTACCCCTTTCTGCCTTAGTCGGCCTCGCAGCCTCTGTCAGCGTCTTTGTAGGCGTCTCAGTCGCTGCCGCTGTCGATTGGGTGGTCTGCTGCCTTCTCTATGCCTATATCTACCCCTATCTGCCTCAGTCGGCGTCTCAGTCGGCGTAGCAGCCTCTGTCAGCGTCTCTGTAGGCGTCTCATTCGCTGCCGCTGTCGTTTGGGGTGTCTGCTGCCTTCTCTATGCCAATATCTACCCCTATCTGCCTCAGTCGGCCTCGCAGCCTCTGTCAGCGTCTCTGTAGGCGTTTCAGTCGCTGCCGTTGTCGATTGGGTGGTCTGCTGCCTTCTCTATGCCTATATCTACCCCTATCTGCCTCAGTCGGCGTCGCAACCTCTTGTCAGCGTCTCTGTAAGCATCTCAGTCGCTGCCGTTGTCGATTGGGGTGTCTGCTGCCTTCTCTATGCCTATATCTACCCCTATCTGCCTCAGTCGGCGCCGCAGCCCCTCTCAGCGCCTCTGTGGGCGTCTCAGAGGCTGCCGCTATCGATTGGGGGGTCTGCTGCATTCTCTATGCCTATATCTACCCCTATCTGCCTCAGTCGGCATCTCAGTCGGCGTCGCAGCCTCTGTCAGCGTCTCTGTAGGCGTCTCAATTGCTGCAGCTGTCGTGTGGGGGTCTGCTGCCTTCAATATGCCTATATCTGCCCCTACCTGTTTCAGTCTGCATCTCAGTCTGCGCCGCAGCCTCTGTCAGCGTCGCAGCCTCTGTCAGCGTCTCTCTAGGCGCCTCAGTCGCTGCCGCAGTCGATTGGGGGTCTGCTGACTTCTCTATGCCTATATCTACCCCTATCTGCCTCAGTCGGCGTCTCAGTCGGCGTAGCAGCCTCTGTCAGCGTCTCTGTAGGTGTCTCAGTCGCTGCCGCTGTCTATTGGGGGGTCTGCTGCCTTCTCTATGCCAATATCTACCCCTATTTGCCTCAGTCGGCGTCGCAGCCCCTGTCAGCGTCTCTGTAGGTGTCTCAGTCGGTGCCGCTGTCGATTGGGGGGTTTGCTGCCTTCTCTATGCCAATATCTACCACTATCTGCCTCAGTCGGCGTCGCAGCCTCTGTCAGCGGCTCTGAAGGTGTCTGAGTCGCTACCGCTGTCGATTGGGGGGTCTGCTGCCTTCTCTATGCCTATATCTACCCCTATCTGCCTCAGTCGGCGTCTCAGTCGGCGTAGCAGCCTATGTCTGCGTCTCTGTAGGTGTCTCAGTCGGTGCCACTGTCGATTGGGGGGGGTCTGCTGCTTTCTCTATGCCTATATCTACCCCTATCTGTCTCTGTAGGTGTCTCATTCGCTGCCGCTGTCGATTGGGGTGTCTGCTGCCTTCTCTATGCCTATATCTACCCCTATCTGCCTCAGTCGGCGTCTCAGTCGGCGTCGCAGCCTATGTCTGCATCTCTGTAGGTGTCTCAGTCGGTGCCGCTGTCGATTCGGGGTCTGCTGCCTTCTCTATGCCTATTTCTACCCCTATCTGCCGCAGTTGGCGTCGCAGCCTATGTCTGCGTCTCTGTAGGTGTCTCATTCGCAGCCGCTGTCGATTGGGGTGTCTGCTGCCTTCTCTATGCCTATATCTACCCCTATCTGCCTCAGCGGGCGTCGCAGCCTCTGTCAGCGTCTCTGTAGGCGTCTCAGTCACTGCCGCTGTCGATTAGGGAGGTCTGCTGCCTTCTCTATGCCTATATCTACTCCTATCTGCCTCAGTCGGCGTCTCAGTCGGCGTCGCAGCCTATGTCTGCGTCTCTGTAGGTGTCTCAGTCGGTGCCGCTGTCGATTGGGTGTCTGCTGCCTTCTCTATGCCTATATCTACCCCTATCTGCCTCAGTCGGCGTCGCAGCCTCTGTCAGCGTTTCTGTAGGCGTGTCAGTCGCGGCCGCTGCCGATTGGGCGGTCTGCTGTCTTCTCTGTGCCTATCTCTATCCCTATCTGCCTCAGTCGGTGTCTCAGTCGGCGTCGCAGCCTCTGTCAGCGTCAATGTAGGCGTCTCAGTCGCTGCCGCTGTCGATTTGGGAGGTCTGCTGCCTGATCTGTGGATATTCCTACCCCTATCTACCTCAGTCAGTGTCTCAGTCGGCGTCGCAGCCTCTGTCAGCGTCTCTGAAGGCGTTTCAGTCGCTGCTGCTGTCGATTTGGGAGGTCTGCTGCTTTCTCTATGCCTATATCTACCCCTATCTGCTTCTGTCAGCGTCTCTGTAGGCGTCTCTTTCGCTCCCGCTGTCGATTGGAGTGTCTGCTGCCTTCTCTATGCCAATATCTACCCCTGTCTGCCTCAGTCGGCCTCGCAGCCTCTGTCAGCGTCTCTGTAGGCTTCTCAGTCACTGCCGCTGTCGAGTAGGGGGGTCTGCTGCCTTCCCTATGCCTATATCTACCCCTATCTGCCTGAGTCGGTGTCTCAGTCGGCGTCGCAGCCTCTGTCAGCGTCTCTGAAGGCGTCTCAGTCGCTGCTGCTGTCGATTTTGGAGGTCTGCTGCTTTTTCTATGCCTATATCTACCCCTATCTGCCTCTGTCAGCGTCTCTGTAGGCGTCTCATTCGCTGCCGCTGTCGATTGGGGTGTCTGCTGCCTTCTCTATGCCAATATCTACCCCTTTCTGCCTTAGTCGGCCTCGCAGCCTCTGTCAGCGTCTTTGTAGGCGTCTCAGTCGCTGCCGCTGTCGATTGGGTGGTCTGCTGCCTTCTATATGTCTATATATACCCCTATCTGCCTCAGTCGGCGTCTCAGTCGGCGTAGCAGCCTCTGTCAGCGTCTCTGTAGGCGTCTCATTCGCTGCCGCTGTCGTTTGGGGTGTCTGCTGCCTTCTCTATGCCAATATCTACCCCTATCTGCCTCAGTCGGCCTCGCAGCCTCTGTCAGCGTCTCTGTAGGCGTCTCAGTCGCTGCCGTTGTCGATTGGGTGGTCTGCTGCCTTCTCTATGCCTATATCTACCCCTATCTGTCTCAGTCGGCGTCGCAACCTCTTGTCAGCGTCTCTGTAAGCATCTCAGTCGCTGCCGTTGTCGATTGGGGTGTCTGCTGCCTTCTCTATGCCTATATCTACCCCTATCTGCCTCAGTCGGCGCCGCAGCCTCTCTCAGCGCCTCTGTGGGCGTCTCAGAGGCTGCCGCTATCGATTGGGGGGTCTGCTGCATTCTCTATGCCTATATCTACCCCTATCTGCCTCAGTCGGCATCTCAGTCGGCGTCGCAGCCTCTGTCAGCGTCTCTGTAGGCGTCTCAATTGCTGCAGCTGTCGTGTGGGGGTCTGCTGCCTTCAATATGCCTATATCTGCCCCTACCTGTTTCAGTCTGCATCTCAGTCTGCGCCGCAGCCTCTGTCAGCGTCGCAGCCTCTGTCAGCGTCTCTCTAGGCGCCTCAGTCGCTGCCGCAGTCGATTGGGTGGTCTGCTGCCTTCTCTATGCCTATATCTACCCCTATCTGCCTCAGTCGGCGTCTCAGTCGGCGTAGCAGCCTCTGTCAGCGTCTGTAGGCGTCTCATTCGCTGCCGCTGTCTATTAGGGGGTCTGCTGCCTTCTCTATGCCAAAATCTACCCCTATTTGCCTCATTCGGCGTCGCAGCCCCTGTCAGCGTCTCTGAAGGTGTCTCAGTCGGTGCCGCTGTCGATTGGGGGGTTTGCTGCCTTCTCTATGCCAATATCTACCACTATCTGCCTCAGTCGGCGTCGCAGCCTCTGTCAGCGGCTCTGAAGGTGTCTGAGTCGCTGCCGCTGTCGATTGGGGTGTCTGCTGCCTTCTCTATGCCTATATCTACCCCTATCTGCCTCAGTCGGCGTCTCAGTCGGCGTAGCAGCCTCTGTCAGCGTCTCTGAAGGCGTCTGAGTCAGTGCCGCTGTCGATTAGGGGGGTCTGCTGCCTTCTCTATGCCTATATCTACCCCTATCTGCCTCAGTCGGCGTCTCAGTCGGCGTCGCAGCCTATGTCTGCGTCTCTGTAGGTGTCTCAGTCGGTGCCACTGTCGATTGGGGGGGGTCTGCTGCTTTCTCTATGCCTATATCTACCCCTATCTGCCTCTGTCAGCTTCTCTGTAGGTGTCTCATTCGCTGCCGCTGTCGATTGGGGTGTCTGCTGCCTTCTCTATGCCAATATCTACCCCTATCTGCCTCAGTCGGCCTCGCAGCCTCTGTCAGCGTCTCTGTAGGCGTCTCAGTCACTGCCGCTGTCGATTAGGGGGGTCTGCTGCCTTCTCTATGCCTATATCTACCCCTATCTGCCTCAGTCGGCGTCTCAGTCGGCGTCACAGCCTATGTCTGCATCTCTGTAGGTGTCTCAGTCGGTGCCGCTGTCGATTCGGGGTCTGCTGCCTTCTCTATGCCTATATCTAACCCTATCTGCCGCAGTTGGCGTCGCAGCCTATGTCTGCGTCTCTGTAGGTGTCTCATTCGCTGCCGCTGTCGATTGGGGTGTCTGCTGCCTTCTCTATGCCTATATCTACCCCTATCTGCCTCAGCGGGCGTCGCAGCCTCTCTCATTGTCTCTGTAGGCGTCTCAGTAGCTGCCGCTGTCGATTGGGGGGTCTGCTGCCTTCTCTATGCCTATATCTACCCCTACCTCTTTCAGTCGGCGTCTCAGTCTGCGTCGCAGCCTCTGTCAGCGTCTCTGTAGGCGTCTCATTCGCTGCCGCTGTCGATTGGGGGGGTCTGCTGGCTTGTCTATGCCTATATCTACCCCTATCTGCCTCAGTCGGCGTCTCAGTCGGTGTCTCAGCTTATGTCTGCGTCTCTGTAGGTGTCTCAGTCGGTGCCACTGTCGATTGGGGGGGTCTGCTGCCTTCTCTATGCCTATATCTACCACTATCTGCCTCAGTCGGCGTCTCAGTCGGCGTCGCAGCCTCTGTCAGCGTCTCTGAAGGCGTCTCAGTCGCTGCCGCTGTTGATTTGGGAGGTCTGATGCCTGATCTGTGGATATTTCTACCCCTATCTACCTCAGTCAGTGTCTCAGTCGGCGTCGCAGCCTCTGTCAGCGTCTCTGAAGGCGTCTCAGTCGCTGCTGCTGTCGATTTGGGAGGTCTGCTGCCTGATCTGTGGATATTCTCACCCCTATCTACCTCAGTCAGTGTCTCAGTCGGCGTCGCAGCCTCTGTCGGCGTCGCAGCCTCTGTCAGCGTCTCTGTAGGCGTCTCAGTCACTGCCGCTGTCGATTAGGGAGGTCTGCTGCCTTCTCTATGCCTATATCTACTCCTATCTGCCTCAGTCAGCGTCTCAGTCGGCGTCGCAGCCTATGTCTGCGTCTCTGTAGGTGTCTCAGTCGGTGCCGCTGTCGATTGGGGGTCTGCTGACTTCTCTATGCCTATATCTACCCCTATCTGCCTCAGTCGGCGTCTCAGTCGGCGTAGCAGCCTCTGTCAGCGTCTCTGAAGGCGTCTCAGTCACTGCAACTATCGAGTAGGGGGGTCTGCTGCCTTCTCTATGCCTACATTGACGCTGACAGAGGCTGCGACGCCGAGTCGGCGTCTCAGTCGGCGTAGCAGCCTCTGTCAGCGTCTCTGAAGGCGTCTGAGTCAGTGCCGCTGTCGATTAGGGGGGTCTGCTGCCTTCTCTATGCCTATATCTACCCCTATCTGCCTCAGTCGGCGTCTCAGTCGGCGTCGCAGCCTATGTCTGCGTCTCTGTAGGTGTCTCAGTCGGTGCCACTGTCGATTGGGGGGGTCTGATGCTTTCTCTATGCCTATATCTACCACTATCTGCCTCAGTCGGCGTCGCAGCCTCTGTCAGCGGCTCTGAAGGTGTCTGAGTCGCTGCCGCTGTCGATTGGGGGGTCTGCTGCCTTCTCTATGGCTATATCTACCCCTATCTGCCTCAGTCGGCGTCTCAGTCGGCGTAGCAGCCTCTGTCAGCGTCTCTGAAGGCGTCTGAGTCACTGCCGCTGTCGATTAGGGGGGTCTGCTGCCTTCTCTATGCCTATATCTACCCCTATCTGCCTCAGTCGGCGTCTCAGTCGGCGTCGCAGCCTATGTCTGCGTCTCTGTAGGTGTCTCAGTCGGTGCCACTGTCGATTGGGGGGTCTGCTGCTTTCTCTATGCCTATATCTACCCCTATCTGCCTCTGTCAGCGTCTCTGTAGGTGTCTCATTCGCTGCCGCTGTCGATTGGGGTGTCTGCTGCCTTCTCTATGCCAATATCTACCTCTATCTGCCTCAGTCGGCCTCGCAGCCTCTGTCAGCGTCTCTGTAGGCGTCTCAGTCATTGCCGCTGTCGATTAGGGGGGTCTGCTGCCTTCTCTATGCCTATATCTACCCCTATCTGCCTCAGTCGGCGTCTCAGTCGGCGTCGTAGCCTATGTCTGCATCTCTGTAGGTGTCTCAGTCGGTGCCGCTGTCGATTCGGGGTCTGCTGCCTTCTCTATGCCTATATCTACCCCTATCTGCCGCAGTTGGCGTCGCAGCCTATGTCTGCGTCTCTGTAGGTGTCTCATTCGCTGCCGCTGTCGATTGGGGTGTCTGCTGCCTTCTCTATGCCTATATCTACCCCTATCTGCCTCAGCGGGCGTCGCAGCCTCTCTCAGTGTCTCTGTAGGCGTCTCAGTAGCTGCCGCTGTCGATTGGGGGGTCTGCTGCCTTCTCTATGCCTATATCTACCCCTACCTCTTTCAGTCGGCATCTCAGTCTGCGTCGCAGCCTCTGTCAGCGTCTCTGTAGGCGTCTCATTCGCTGCCGCTGTCGATTGGGGGGTCTGCTGGCTTGTCTATGCCTATATCTACCCCTATCTGCCTCAGTCGGCGTCTCAGTCGGCGTCTCAGCCTATGTCTGCGTCTGTGTAGGCGTCTCAGTCGCTGCCGCTGTCGATTTGGGAGGTCTGCTGCCTGATCTGTGGATATTCCTACCCCTATCTACCTCAGTCAGTGTCTCAGTCGGCGTCGCAGCCTCTGTCAGCGTCTCTGAAGGCGTTTCAGTCGCTGCTGCTGTCGATTTGGGAGGTCTGCTGCTTTCTCTATGCCTATATCTACCCCTATCTGCCTCTGTCAGCGTCTCTGTAGGCGTCTCTTTCGCTCCCGCTGTCGATTGGGGTGTCTGCTGCCTTCTCTATGCCAATATCTACCCCTGTCTGCCTCAGTCGGCCTCGCAGCCTCTGTCAGCGTCTCTGTAGGCTTCTCAGTCACTGCCGCTGTCGATTAGGGGGGTCTGCTGCCCTCCCTATGCCTATATCTACCCCTATCTGCCTGAGTCGGTGTCTCAGTCGGCGTCGCAGCCTCTGTCAGCGTCTCTGAAGGCGTCTCAGTCGCTGCTGCTGTCGATTTTGGAGGTCTGCTGCTTTTTCTATGCCTATATCTACCCCTATCTGCCTCTGTCAGCGTCTCTGTAGACGTGTCATTCGCTACCGCTGTCGATTGGGGTGTCTGCTGCCTTCTCTATGCCAATATCTACCCCTTTCTGCCTTAGTCGGCCTCGCAGCCTCTGTCAGCGTCTTTGTAGGCGTCTCAGTCGCTGCCGCTGTCGATTGGGTGGTCTGCTGCCTTCTCTATGCCTATATCTACCCCTATCTGCCTCAGTCGGCGTCTCAGTCGGCGTAGCAGCCTCTGTCAGCGTCTCTGTAGGCGTCTCATTCGCTGCCGCTGTCGTTTGGGGTGTCTGCTGCCTTCTCTATGCCAATATCTACCCCTATCTGCCTCAGTCGGCCTCGCAGCCTCTGTCAGCGTCTCTGTAGGCGTATCAGTCGCTGCCGTTGTCGATTGGGTGGTCTGCTGCCTTCTCTATGCCTATATCTACCCCTATCTGCCTCAGTCGGCGTCGCAACCTCTTGTCAGCGTCTCTGTAAGCATCTCAGTCGCTGCCGTTGTCGATTGGGGTGTCTGCTGCCTTCTCTATGCCTATATCTACCCCTATCTGCCTCAGTCGGCGCCGCAGCCTCTCTCAGCGCCTCTGTGGGCGTCTCAGAGGCTGCCGCTATCGATTGGGGGGTCTGCTGCATTCTCTATGCCTATATCTACCCCTATCTGCCTCAGTCGGCATCTCAGTCGGCGTCGCAACCTCTGTCAGCGTCTCTGTAGGCGTCTCAATTGCTGCAGCTGTCGTGTGGGGGTCTGCTGCCTTCAATATGCCTATATCTGCCCTTACCTGTTTCAGTCTGCATCTCAGTCTGCACCGCAGCCTCTGTCAGCGCCGCAGCCTCTGTCAGCGTCTCTCTAGGCGCCTCAGTCGCTGCCGCAGTCGATTGGGGGTCTGCTGACTTCTCTATGCCTATATCTACCCCTATCTGCCTCAGTCGGCGTCTCAGTCGGCGTTGCAGCCTCTGTCAGTGTCTCTTTAGGCGTTTCAGTCGCTGCCGCTGTCGATTGGGGGGTCTGCTGCTTTCTCTATGCCAATATCTACCCCTATCTGCCTCAGTTGGCGTCGCAGCCTATGTCTGCGTCTCTGTAGGTGTCTCAGTCGGTGCCACTGTCGATTGGGGGGTCTGCTGCCTTCTCTATGCCTATATCTACCCCTATCTGCCTCAATCGGCGTCTCAGTCGGCGTCTCAGTCGGCGTCTCAGTCGGCGTCTCTGTAGGTGTCTCAGTCGCTGCCGCTGTCGATTGGGGGGTCTGCTGCCTTCTCTATGCCAATATCTACCCCTATTTGCCTCAGTCGGCGTCGCAGCCCCTGTCAGCGTCTCTGTAGGTGTCTCAGTCGGTGCCGCTGTCGATTGGGGGGTTTGCTGCCTTCTCTATGCCTATATCTACCACTATCTGCCTCAGTCGGCGTCGCAGCCTCTGTCAGCGACTCTGAAGGTGTCTGAGTCGCTGCCGCTGTCGATTGGGGGGTCTGCTGCCTTCTCTATGCCTGTATCTACCCCTATCTGCCTCAGTCGGCGTCTCAGTCGGCGTAGCAGCCTCTGTCAGCGTCTCTGAAGGCGTCTGAGTCACTGCCGCTGTCGATTAGGTGGTCTGCTGTTTTCTCTATGCCTATATCTACCCTATCTGCCTCAGTCGGCGTCTCAGTCGGCGTCTCAGTCGGCGTCGCAGCCTATGTCTGCGTCTCTGTAGGTGTCTCAGCCGGTGCCACTGTCGATTGGGGGGTCTGCTGCTTTCTCTATGCCTATATCTACCTCTATCTGCCTCAGTCGGCGTCTCAGTCGGCGTAGCAGCCTCTGTCAGCGTCTCTGAAGGCGTCTGAGTCACTGCCGCTGTCGATTGGGGGGGTCTGCTGCCTTCTCTATGCCTAGTCGGCGTCTCAGTCGGCGTAGCAGCCTCTGTCAGCGTCTCTGTAAGTGTCTCAGTCGGTGCCACTGTCGATTGGGGGGGTCTGCTGGTTTCTCTATGCCTATATCTACCCCTATCTGCCTCAGTTGGCGTCGCAGCCTATGTCTGCGTCTCTGTAGGTGTCTCAGTCGGTGCCGCTGTCGATTGGGAGTCTGCTGCCTTCTCTATGCCTATATCTACCCCTATCTGCCTCAGTCGGCGTCGCAGCCTCTCTCAGCGTTTCTGTAGGCGTGGCAGTCGCGGCCGCTGCCGATTGGGCGGTCTGCTGCCGTCTCTGTGCCTATCTCTATGCCTATCTGCCTCAGTCGGTGTCTCAGTCGGCGTCGCAGCCTCTGTCAGCGTCAATGTAGGCGTCTCAGTCGCTGCCGCTGTCGATTTGGGAGGTATGCTGCCTGATCTGTGGATATTCCTAACCCTATCTACCTCAGTCAGTGTCTCAGTCGGCGTCGCAGCCTCTGTCAGCGTCTCTGAAGGCGTCTCAGTCGCTGCTGCGGTCGATTTGGGAGGTCTGCTGCTTTCTCTATGCCTATATCTACCCCTATCTGCCTCTGTCAGCGTCTCTGTAGGCGTCTCATTCGCTGCCGCTGTCGATTGGGGTGTCTGCTGCCTTCTCTATGCCAATATCTACCCCTATCTGCCTCAGTCGACCTCGCAGCCTCTGTCAGCGTCTCTGTAGGCTTCTCAGTCACTGCCGCTGTCGATTAGGGGGGTCTGCTGCCTTCCCTATGCCTATATCTACCCCTATCTGCCTCAGTCGGTGTCTCAGTCGGCGTCGCAGCCTCTGTCAGCGTGTCTGTAGGCGTCTCATTAGCTGCCGCTGTCGATTGGGGTGTCTGCTGCCTTCTCTATGCCAATATCTACCCCTATCTGCCTCAGTCGGCGTCTCAGTCGGCGTTGCAGCCTCTGTCAGTGTCTCTTTAGGCGTCTCAGTCGCTGCCGCTGTCGATTGGGGGGTCTGCTGCTTTCTCTATGCCAATATCTACCCCTATCTGCCTCAGTTGGCGTCGCAGCCTATGTCTGCGTCTCTGTAGGTGTCTCAGTCGGTGCCACTGTCGATTGGGGGGTCTGCTGCCTTCTCTATGCCTATATCTACCCCTATCTGCCTCAATCGGCGTCTCAGTCGGCGTCTCAGTCGGCGTCTCAGTCGGCGTCTCTGTAGGTGTCTCAGTCGCTGCCGCTGTCGATTGGGGGGTCTGCTGCCTTCTCTATGCCTATATCTACCCCTATCTGCCTCAGTCGGCGTCGCAGCCCCTGTCAGCGTCTCTGTAGGTGTCTCAGTCGGTGCCGCTGTCGATTGGGGGGTTTGCTGCCTTCTCTATGCCTATATCTACCACTATCTGCCTCAGTCGGCGTCGCAGCCTCTGTCAGCGACTCTGAAGGTGTCTGAGTCGCTGCCGCTGTCGATTGGGGGGTCTGCTGCCTTCTCTATGCCTGTATCTACCCCTATCTGCCTCAGTCGGCGTCTCAGTCGGCGTAGCAGCCTCTGTCAGCGTCTCTGAAGGCGTCTGAGTCACTGCCGCTGTCGATTAGGTGGTCTGCTGTTTTCTCTATGCCTATATCTACCCTATCTGCCTCAGTCGGCGTCTCAGTCGGCGTCTCAGTCGGCGTCGCAGCCTATGTCTGCGTCTCTGTAGGTGTCTCAGCCGGTGCCACTGTCGATTGGGGGGTCTGCTGCTTTCTCTATGCCTATATCTACCTCTATCTGCCTCAGTCGGCGTCTCAGTCGGCGTAGCAGCCTCTGTCAGCGTCTCTGAAGGCGTCTGAGTCACTGCCGCTGTCGATTGGGGGGGTCTGCTGCCTTCTCTATGCCTAGTCGGCGTCTCAGTCGGCGTAGCAGCCTCTGTCAGCGTCTCTGTAAGTGTCTCAGTCGGTGCCACTGTCGATTGGGGGGGTCTGCTGGTTTCTATATGCCTATATCTACCCCTATCTGCCTCAGTTGGCGTCGCAGCCTATGTCTGCGTCTCTGTAGGTGTCTCAGTCGGTGCCGCTGTCGATTGGGAGTCTGCTGCCTTCTCTATGCCTATATCTACCCCTATCTGCCTCAGCCGGCGTCGCAGCCTCTCTCAGCGTTTCTGTAGGCGTGGCAGTCGCGGCCGCTGCCGATTGGGCGGTCTGCTGCCGTCTCTGTGCCTATCTCTATGCCTATCTGCCTCAGTCGGTGTCTCAGTCGGCGTCGCAGCCTCTGTCAGCGTCAATGTAGGCGTCTCAGTCGCTGCCGCTGTCGATTTGGGAGGTATGCTGCCTGATCTGTGGATATTCCTAACCCTATCTACCTCAGTCAGTGTCTCAGTCGGCGTCGCAGCCTCTGTCAGCGTCTCTGAAGGCGTCTCAGTCGCTGCTGCGGTCGATTTGGGAGGTCTGCTGCTTTCTCTATGCCTATATCTACCCCTATCTGCCTCTGTCAGCGTCTCTGTAGGCGTCTCATTCGCTGCCGCTGTCGATTGGGGTGTCTGCTGCCTTCTCTATGCCAATATCTACCCCTATCTGCCTCAGTCGACCTCGCAGCCTCTGTCAGCGTCTCTGTAGGCTTCTCAGTCACTGCCGCTGTCGATTAGGGGGGTCTGCTGCCTTCCCTATGCCTATATCTACCCCTATCTGCCTCAGTCGGTGTCTCAGTCGGCGTCGCAGCCTCTGTCAGCGTCTCTGTAGGCGTCTCATTAGCTGCCGCTGTCGATTGGGGGGTCTGCTGCCTTCTCTATGCCAATATCTACCCCTATCTGCCTCAGTCGGCGTCTCAGTCGGCGTTGCAGCCTCTGTCAGTGTCTCTGTAGGCGTTTCAGTCGCTGCCGCTGTCGATTGGGGGGTCTGCTGCTTTCTCTATGCCAATATCTACCCCTATCTGCCTCAGTTGGCGTCGCAGCCTATGTCTGCGTCTCTGTAGGTGTCTCAGTCGGTGCCACTGTCGATTGGGGGGTCTGCTGCCTTCTCTATGCCTATATCTACCCCTATCTGCCTCAATCGGCGTCTCAGTCGGCGTCTCAGTCGGCGTCTCAGTCGGCGTCTCTGTAGGTGTCTCAGTCGCTGCCGCTGTCGATTGGGGGGTCTGCTGCCTTCTCTATGCCAATATCTACCCCTATCTGCCTCAGTCGGCGTCGCAGCCTCTGTCAGCGTCTCTGTAGGTGTCTCAGTCGGTGCCGCTGTCGATTGGGGGGTTTGCTGCCTTCTCTATGCCTATATCTACCACTATCTGCCTCAGTCGGCGTCGCAGCCTCTGTCAGCGACTCTGAAGGTGTCTGAGTCGCTGCCGCTGTCGATTGGGGGGTCTGCTGCCTTCTCTATGCCTATATCTACCCCTATCTGCCTCAGTCGGCGTCTCAGTCGGCGTAGCAGCCTCTGTCAGCGTCTCTGAAGGCGTCTGAGTCACTGCCGCTGTCGATTAGGTGGTCTGCTGTTTTCTCTATGCCTATATCTACCCTATCTGCCTCAGTCGGCGTCTCAGTCGGCGTCTCAGTCGGCGTCGCAGCCTATGTCTGCGTCTCTGTAGGTGTCTCAGCCGGTGCCACTGTCGATTGGGGGGTCTGCTGCTTTCTCTATGCCTATATCTACCTCTATCTGCCTCAGTCGGCGTCTCAGTCGGCGTAGCAGCCTCTGTCAGCGTCTCTGAAGGCGTCTGAGTCACTGCCGCTGTCGATTGGGGGGGTCTGCTGCCTTCTCTATGCCTAGTCGGCGTCTCAGTCGGCGTAGCAGCCTCTGTCAGCGTCTCTGTAAGTGTCTCAGTCGGTGCCACTGTCGATTGGGGGGGTCTGCTGGTTTCTCTATGCCTATATCTACCCCTATCTGCCTCAGTTGGCGTCGCAGCCTATGTCTGCGTCTCTGTAGGTGTCTCAGTCGGTGCCGCTGTCGATTGGGAGTCTGCTGCCTTCTCTATGCCTATATCTACCCCTATCTGCCTCAGCCGGCGTCGCAGCCTCTCTCAGCGTTTCTGTAGGCGTGGCAGTCGCGGCCGCTGCCGATTGGGCGGTCTGCTGCCGTCTCTGTGCCTATCTCTATGCCTATCTGCCTCAGTCGGTGTCTCAGTCGGCGTCGCAGCCTCTGTCAGCGTCAATGTAGGCGTCTCAGTCGCTGCCGCTGTCGATTTGGGAGGTATGCTGCCTGATCTGTGGATATTCCTAACCCTATCTACCTCAGTCAGTGTCTCAGTCGGCGTCGCAGCCTCTGTCAGCGTCTCTGAAGGCGTCTCAGTCGCTGCTGCGGTCGATTTGGGAGGTCTGCTGCTTTCTCTATGCCTATATCTACCCCTATCTGCCTCTGTCAGCGTCTCTGTAGGCGTCTCATTCGCTGCCGCTGTCGATTGGGGTGTCTGCTGCCTTCTCTATGCCAATATCTACCCCTATCTGCCTCAGTCGACCTCGCAGCCTCTGTCAGCGTCTCTGTAGGCTTCTCAGTCACTGCCGCTGTCGATTAGGGGGGTCTGCTGCCTTCCCTATGCCTATATCTACCCCTATCTGCCTCAGTCGGTGTCTCAGTCGGCGTCGCAGCCTCTGTCAGCGTGTCTGTAGGCGTCTCATTAGCTGCCGCTGTCGATTGGGGTGTCTGCTGCCTTCTCTATGCCAATATCTACCCCTATCTGCCTCAGTCGGCGTCTCAGTCGGCGTCGCAGCCTCTGTCAGCGTCTCTGTAGGTGTCGCAGTCGGTGCCGCAGTCGATTGGGGGTCTGCTGCCTTCTCTATGCCAATATCGACCCCTTTCTGCCTCAGTCGGCCTCGCAGCCTCTGTCAGCGTCTCTGTAGGCTTCTCAGTCGGTGCCACTGTCGATTGGGGGGTCTGCTGCTTTCTCTATGCCTATATCTACCCCTATCTGCCTCAGTTGGCGTCGCAGCCTATGTCTGCGTCTCTGTAGGTGTTTCAGTCGGTGCCACTGTCGATTGGGGGGGTCTGCTGCCTTCTCTATGCCTATATCTACCCCTATCTGCCTCAGTCGGCGTCTCAGTCGGCGTCGCAGCCGCTGTCTATTGGGGGGTCTGCTGCCTTCTCTATGCCAATATCTACCCCTATTTGCCTCAGTCGGCGTCGCAGCCCCTGTCAGCGTCTCTGTAGGTGTCTCAGTCGGTGCCGCTGTCGATTGGGGGGTTTGCTGCCTTCTCTATGCCTATATCTACCACTATCTGCCTCAGTCGGCGTCGTAGCCTCTGTCAGTGTCTCTGTAGGCGTCTCATTCGCTGCCGCTGTCGATTGGGGTGTCTGCTGCCTTCTCTATGCCAATATCTACCCCTATCTGCCTCAGTCGGCCTCGCAGCCTCTGTCAGCGTCTCTGCAGGAGTCTCAGTCACTGCCGCTGTCGATTCGGGGGGTCTGCTGCCTTCTCTATGCCTATATCTACCCCTATCTGTCTCAGCCGGCGTCGCAGCTTCTCTCAGTGTATCTGTAGGCGTCTCAGTAGCTGCCGCTATCGATTGCGGGGTCTGCTGCCTTCTCTATGCCTATATCTACCCCTATCTGCCTCAGCCGGCGTCGCAGCCTCTCTCAGTGTCTCTGTAGGCGTCTCAGTAGCTGCCGCTATCGATTGCGGGGTCTGCTGCATTCTCTATGCCTATATCTACCCCTATCTGCCTCAGTCGGCGTCTCAGTCGGCGTTGCAGCCTCTGTCAGTGTCTCTGTAGGCGTCTCAGTCGCTGCCGCTGTCGATTGGGGGGTCTGCTGCCTTCTCTATGCCTATATCTACCCCTACCTCTTTCAGTCGGCATCTCAGTCTGCGTCGCAGCCTGTGTCAGCGTCTCTGTAGGTGTCTTAGTCGCTGCCGCTGTCTATTGGGGGGGGGGGTCTGCTGCTTTCTCTATGCCAATATCTACCCCTATCTCCCTCAGTTGGCGTCGCAGCCTATGTCTGCGTCTCTGTAGGTGTCTCAGTCGGTGCCACTGTCGATTGGGGGGGTCTGCTGCCTTCTCTATGCCTATATCTACTCCTATCTGCCTCAGTCGGCGTCTCAGTCGGCGTAGCAGCCTCTGTCAGCATCTCTGAAGGCGTCTCAGTCACTGCCACTATCGAGTAGGGGGGTCTGCTGCCTTCTCTATGCCTATATCTACCCCTATCTGCCTCAGTCGGCGTCTCAGTCGGCGTCTCAGTCGGCGTCGCAGCCTCTGTCAGCGTCTCTGTAGGTGTCTCAGTCGCTGCCGCTGTCTATTGGGGGGTCTGCTGCCTTCTCTATGCCAATATCTACCCCTATTTGCCTCAGTCGGCGTCGCAACCCCTGTCAGCGTCTCTGTAGGTGTCTCAGTCGGTGCCGCTGTCGATTGGGGGGTTTGCTGCCTTCTCTATGCCTATATCTACCACTATCTGCCTCAGTCGGCGTCGCAGCCTCTGTCAGCGGCTCTGAAGGTGTCTGAGTCGCTGCCGCTGTCGATTGGGGGTCTGCTGCCTTCTCTATGCCTATACCTACCCCTATCTGCCTCAGTCGGCGTCTCAGTCGGCGTCGCAGCCTATGTCTGCGTCTCTGTAGGTGTCTCAGTCGGTGCCACTGTCGATTGGGGTGGTCTGCTGCTTTCTCTATGCCTATATCTACCCCTATCTGCCTCAGTTGGCGTCGCAGCCTATGTCTGCGTCTCTGTAGGTGTCTCATTCAGTGCCACTGTCGATTGGGGGGGTCTGCTGCCTTCTCTATGCCTATATCTACCCCTGTCTGCCTCAGTCGGCGTCTCAGTTGGCGTAGCAGCCTCTGTCAGCGTCTCTGTAGGTGTCTCAGTCGGTGCCACTGTCGATTGGGGGGTCTGCTGGTTTCTCTATGCCTATATCTACCCCTATCTGCCTCAGTTGTCGTCGCAGCCTATGTCTGCGTCTCTGTAGGTGTCTCAGTCGGTGACACTGTCGATTGGGTGGTCTGCTGCCTTCTCTATGCCTATATCTACCCCTATCTGCTTCAGTCGGCGTCTCAGTTGGCGTCGCAGCCTCTGTCAGCGTCTCTGTAGGCGTCTCATTCGCTGCCGCTGTCGATTGGGGTGTCTGCTGCCTTCTGTATGCCAATATCTACCCCTATCTGCCTCAGTCGGCCTCGGAGCCTCTGTCAGCGTCTCTGCAGGCGTCTCAGTCACTGCCGCTGTCGATTCGGGGGGTCTGCTGCCTTCTCTATGCCTATATCTACCCCTATATGTCTCAGCCGGCGTCGCAGCTTCTCTCAGTGTCTCTGTAGGCGTCTCAGTAGCTGCCGCTATCGATTGCGGGGTCTGCTGCCTTCTCTATGCCTATATCTACCCCTATCTGCCTCAGCCGGCGTCGCAGCCTCTCTGCGTTTCTGTAGGCGTGGCAGTCGCGGCCGCTGCCGATTGGGCGGTCTGCTGCCTTCTCTGTGCCTATCTCTATGCCTATCTGCCTCAGTCGGTGTCTCAGTCGGCGTCGCAGCCTCTGTCAGCGTCAATGTAGGCGTCTCAGTCGCTGCCGCTGTCGATTTGGGAGGTCTGCTGCCAGATCTGTGGATATTCCTACCCCTATCTACCTCAGTCAGTGTCTCAGTCAGCGTCGCAGCCTCTGTCAGCGTCTCTGAAGGCGTCTCAGTCGCTGCTGCTGTCGATTTGGAAGGTCTGCTGCTTTCTCTATGCCTATATCTACCCCTATCTGCCTCTGTCAGCGTCTCTGTAGGCGTCTCATTCGCTGCCGCTGTCGATTGGGGTGTCTGCTGCCTTCTCTATGCCAATATCTACCCCTATCTGCCTCAGTCGGCCTCGCAGCCTCTGTCAGCGTCTCTGTAGGCTTCTCAGTCACTGCCGCTGTCGATTAGGGGGGTCTGCTGCCTTCCCTATGCCTATATCTACCCCTATCTGCCTCAGTCGGTGTCTCAGTCGGCGTCGCAGCCTCTGTCAGCGTGTCTGTAGGCGTCTCATTAGCTGCCGCTGTCGATTGGGGTGTCTGCTGCCTTCTCTATGCCAATATCTACCCCTATCTTCCTCAGTCGGCGTCTCAGTCGGCGTCGCAGCCTCTGTCAGCGTCTCTGTAGGTGTCGCAGTCGGTGCCGCTGTCGATTGGGGGTCTGCTGCCTTCTCTATGCCAATATCGACCCCTTTCTACCTCAGTCGGCCTCGCAGCCTCTGTCAGCGTCTCTGTAGGCTTCTCAGTCGGTGCCACTGTCGATTGGGGGGTCTGCTGCTTTCTCTATGCCTATATCTACCCCTATCTGCCTCAGTTGGCGTCGCAGCCTATGTCTGCGTCTCTGTAGGTGTCTCAGTCGGTGCCACTGTCGATTGGGGGGGTCTGCTGCCTTCTCTATACCTATATCTACCCCTATCTGCCTCAGTCGGCGTCTCAGTCGGCGTCGCAGCCTCTGTCAGCGTCTCTGTAGGTGTCTCAGTCGCTGCCGCTGTCTATTGGGGGGTTTGCTGCCTTCTCTATGCCTATATCTACCACTATCTGCCTCAGTCGGCGTCGCAGCCTCTGTCAGTGTCTCTGTAGGCGTCTCATTCGCTGCCGCTGTCGATTGGGGTGTCTGCTGCCTTCTCTATGCCAATATCTCAGTCGGCCTCGTAGCCTCTGTCAGCGTCTCTGCAGGCGTCTCAGTCACTGCCGCTGTCGATTCGGGGGGTCTGCTGCCTTCTCTATGCCTATATCTACCCCTATCTGTCTCAGCCGGCGTCGCATCTTCTCTCAGTGTCTCTGTAGGCGTCTCAGTAGCTGCCGCTGTCGATTGGGGGGTCTGCTGCCTTCTCTATGCCTATATCTACCCCTACCTCTTTCAGTCGGCATCTCAGTCTGCGTCGCAGCCTGTGTCAGCGTCTCTGTAGGTGTCTTAGTCGCTGCCGCTGTCTATTGGGGGGGTCTGCTGCTTTCTCTATGCCAATATCTACCCCTATCTCCCTCAGTTGGCGTCGCAGCCTATGTCTGCGTCTCTGTAGGTGTCTCAGTCGGTGCCACTGTCGATTGGGGGGGTCTGCTGCCTTCTCTATGCCTATATCTACCCCTATCTGCCTCAGTCGGCGTCTCAGTCGGCGTAGCAGCCCCTGTCAGCGTCTCTGAAGGCGTCTCAGTCACTGCCACTATCGAGTAGGGGGGTCTGCTGCCTTCTCTATGCCTATATCTACCCCTATCTGCCTCAGTCGGCGTCTCAGTCGGCGTCGCAGCCTCTGTCAGCGTCTCTGTAGGTGTCTCAGTCGCTGCCGCTGTCTATTGGGGGGTCTGCTGCCTTCTCTATGCCTATATCTACCACTATATGCCTCAGTCGGCGTCGCAGCCTCTGTCAGCGGCTCTGAAGGTGTCTGAGTCGCTGCCGCTGTCGATTGGGGGGTCTGCTGCCTTCTCTATGCCTATATCTACCCCTATCTGCCTCAGTCGGCGTCTCAGTCGGCGTAGCAGCCTCTGTCAGCGTCTCTGAAGGCGTCTGAGTCACTGCCGCTGTCGATTAGGGGGGTCTGCTGCCTTCTCTATGCCTATATCTACCCCTATCTGCCTCAGTCGGTGTCTCAGTCGGCGTCGCAGCCTATGTCTGCGTCTCTGTAGGTGTCTCAGTCGCTGTCACTGTCGATTGGGGTGGTCTGCTGCTTTCTCTATGCGTATATCTACCCCTATCTGCCTCAGTTGGCGTCGCAGCCTATGTCTGCGTCTCTGTAGGTGTCTCATTCGGTGCCACTGTCGATTGGGGGGGTCTGCTGCCTTCTCTATGCCTATATCTACCCCTATCTGCCTCAGTCGGCGTCTCAGTTGGCGTAGCAGCCTCTGTCAGCGTCTCTGTAGGTGTCTCAGTCGGTGCCACTGTCGATTGGGGGGTCTGCTGGTTTCTCTATGCCTATATCTACCCCTATCTGCCTCAGTTGTCGTCGCAGCCTATGTCTGCGTCTCTGTAGGTGTCTCAGTCGGTGACACTGTCGATTGGGTGGTCTGCTGCCTTCTCTATGCCTATATCTACCCCTATCTGCTTCAGTCGGCGTCTCAGTCGGCGTCGCAGCCTCTGTCAGCGTCTCTGTAGGCGTCTCATTCGCTGCCGCTGTCGATTGGGGTGTCTGCTGCCTTCTCTATGCCAATATCTACCCCTATCTGCCTCAGTCGGCCTCGCAGCCTCTGTCAGCGTCTCTGCAGGCGTCTCAGTCACTGCCGCTGTCGATTCGGGGGGTCTGCTGCCTTCTCTATGCCTATATCTACCCCTATCTGTCTCAGCCGGCGTCGCAGCTTCTCTCAGTGTCTCTGCAGGCGTCTCAGTAGCTGCCGCTATCGATTGCGGGGTCTGCTGCCTTCTCTATGCCTATATCTACCCCTATCTGCCTCAGCCGGCGTCGCAGCCTCTCTCAGTGTCTCTGTAGGCGTCTCAGTAGCTGCCGCTATCGATTGCGGGGTCTGCTGCATTCTCTATGCCTATATCTACCCCTATCTGCCTCAGTCGGCGTCTCAGTCGGCGTTGCAGCCTCTGTCTGTGTCTCTGTAGGCGTCTCAGTCGCTGCCGCTGTCGATTGGGGGGTCTGCTGCCTTCTCTATGCCTATATCTACCCCTACCTCTTTCAGTCGGCATCTCAGTCTGCGTCGCAGCCTGTGTCAGCGTCTCTGTAGGTGTCTTAGTCGCTGCCGCTGTCTATTGGGGAGGGTCTGCTGCTTTCTCTATGCCAATATCTACCCCTATCTCCCTCAGTTGGCGTCGCAGCCCCTGTCAGCGTCTCTGTAGGTGTCTCAGTCGGTGCCGCTGTCGATTGGGGGGTTTGCTGCCTTCTCTATGCCTATATCTACCACTATCTGCCTCAGTCGGCGTCGCAGCCTCTGTCAGCGGCTCTGAAGGTGTCTGAGTCGCTGCCGCTGTCGATTGGGGGGTCTGCTGCCTTCTCTATGCCTATATCTACCCCTATCTGCCTCAGTCGGCGTCTCAGTCGGCGTAGCAGCCTCTGTCAGCGTCTCTGAAGGCGTCTGAGTCACTGCCGCTGTCGATTAGGGGGGTCTGCTGCCTTTTTTATGCCTATATCTACCCCTATCTGCCTCAGTCAGCGTCTCAGTCGGCGTCGCAGCCTATGTCTGCGTCTCTGTAGGTGTCTCAGTCGGTGCCACTGTCGATTGGGGTGGTCTGCTGCTTTCTCTATGCCTATATCTACCCCTATCTGCCTCAGTTGGCGTCGCAGCCTATGTCTGCGTCTCTGTAGGTGTCTCATTCGGTGCCACTGTCGATTGGGGGGGTCTGCTGCCTTCTCTATGCCTATATCTACCCCTATCTGCCTCAGGCGGCGTCTCAGTTGGCGTAGCAGCCTCTGTCAGCGTCTCTGTAGGTGTCTCAGTCGGTGCCACTGTCGATTGGGGGGGTCTGCTGGTTTCTCTATGCCTATATCTACCCCTATCTGCCTCAGTTAGCGTCGCAGCCTATGTCTGCGTCTCTGTAGGTGTCTCAGTCGGTGCCGCTGTCGATTGGGAGTCTGCTGCCTTCTCTATGCCTATATCTACACCTATCTGCCTCAGCCGGCGTCGCAGCCTCTGTCAGCGTCTCTCTAGGCGTCTCAGTCGCTGCCGCTGTCGATTGGGGGGTCTGCTGCCTTCTCTATGCCTATATCTACCCCTATCTGCCTCAGTCGGTGTCTCAGTCAGCTTCACAGCCTCTGTAAGCGTCTCTGTAGGCGTCTCAGTCGCTGCCGCTGTCGATTGGAGGTCTGCTGCCTTCTCTATTCCTATATCTACTCCTCTCTGCCTCAGCCGGCGTCTCAGTCGGTGTCGCAGCCTCTGTCAGCGTCACTGTAGGTATCTCAGACGCTGCCGCTGTCGATTTGGGAGGTCTGCTACCTGATCTGTACCTATTCCTACCCCTGTCTACCTCAGTCAGTGTCTCAGTCGGCGTCGCAGCCTCAGTCAGCGTCTCTGTAGGCGTCTCAATCGCTGCCGCTATCGATTTGAGAAGTCTGCTGCTTTCTCTATGCCTATATCTACCCCTATCTGCCTCTGTTAGCGTCTCTGTAGGCGTCTCATTCGCTGCCGCTGTCGATTGGGGTGTCTGCTGCCTTCTCTATGCCAATATCTACCCCTATCTGCCTCAGTCGGCTTCGCAGCCTCTGTCAGCGTCTCTGTAGGCGTCTCAGTCACTGCCGCTGTCGATTAGGGGGGTCTGCTACCTTCTCTATGCCTATATCTACCCCTATCTGCCTCAGTCGGCCTCGCAGCCTATGTCTGCGTCTCTGTAGGAGTCTCAGTCGGTGCCGCTGTCGATTCGGGGTCTGCTGCCTTCTCTATGCCTATATCTACTCCTATCTGCCTCAGTTGGCGTCGCCGCCTATGTCTGCGTCTCTGTAGGTGTCTCATTCGCTGCCGCTGTCGATTGGGGTGTCTGCTGCCTTCTCTATGCCTATATCTACCCCTACCTCTTTCAGTCGGCATCTCAGTCTGCGTCGCAGCCTCTGTCAGCGTCGAAGCCTCTGTCAGCGTCTCTCTAGGCGTCTCAGTCGCTGCCGCTGTCGATTGGGGGGTCTGCTGCCTTCTCTATGCCTATATCTACTCCTCTCTGCCTCAGTCGGCGTCTTAGTCGGCGTCGCAATCTCTGTCAGCGTCTCTGTAGGCGTCTCATTCGCTGCCGCTGTCGATTGGGGGGTGTGCTGCCTTGTCTATGCCTATATCTACCCCTATCTGCCTCAGTCGGCGTCTCAGTCGGCGTCGCAGCCTATGTCTGCGTCTCTGTAGGTGTCTCAGTCGGTGCCGCTGTCGATTGGGTGTCTGCTGCCTTCTCTATGCCTATATCTACCCCTATCTGCCTCAGTTGGCGTCGCAGCCTATGTCTGCGTCTCTGTAGGTGTCTCAGTCGGTGCCACTGTCGATTGGGGGGGTCTGCTGCCTTCTCTATGATTATATCTACCCCTATTTGCGTCAGTCGGCGTCTCAGTCGGCGTCGCAGCCTCTGTCAGCGTCTCTGAAGGCGTCTCATTCGCTGCCGCTGTCGATTAGGGAGGTCTGCTGCCTGATCTCTGGATATTCCTACCCCTATCTACCTCAGTCAGTGTCTCAGTCGGCTGCCGCTGTCGATTGGGGTGTCTGCTGCCTTCTCTATGCCAATATCTACCCCTATCTGCCTCAGTCGGCCTCTCAGCCTCTGTCAGCGTCTCTGTAGGCTTCTCAGTCACTGCCGCTGTCGATTTGGGGGGTCTGCTGCCTTCCCTATGCCTATATCTACCCCTATCTGCCTCAGTCGGTGTCTCAGTCGGCGTCGCAGCCTCTGTCAGCGTCTCTGTAGGTGTCTCAGTCGCTGCCGCTGTCTATTGGGGGGTCTGCTGCCTTCTCTATGCCAATATCTACCCCTATTTGCCTCAGTCGGCGTCGCAACCCCTGTCAGCGTCTCTGTAGGTGTCTCAGTCGGTGCCGCTGTCGATTGGGGGGTTTGCTGCCTTCTCTATGCCTATATCTACCACTATCTGCCTCAGTCGGCGTCGCAGCCTCTGTCAGCGGCTCTGAAGGTGTCTGAGTCGCTGCCGCTGTCGATTGGGGGGTCTGCTGCCTTCTCTATGCCTATATCTACCCCTATCTGCCTCAGTCGGCGTCTCAGTCGGCGTAGCAGCCTCTGTCAGCGTCTCTGAAGGCGTCTGAGTCACTGCCGCTGTCGATTAGGGGGGTCTGCTGCCTTTTCTATGCCTATATCTACCCCTATCTGCTTCAGTCAGCGTCTCAGTCGGCGTCGCAGCCTATGTCTGTGTCTCTGTAGGTGTCTCAGTCGGTGCCACTGTCGATTGGGGTGGTCTGCTGCTTTCTCTATGCCTATATCTACCCCTATCTGCCTTAGTTGGCGTCGCAGCCTATGTCTGCGTCTCTGTAGGTGTCTCATTCGGTGCCACTGTCGATTGGGGGGGTCTGCTGCCTTCTCTATGCCTATATCTACCCCTATCTGCCTCAGTCGGCGTCTCAGTTGGCGTAGCAGCCTCTGTCAGCGTCTCTGTAGGTGTCTCAGTCGGTGCCACTGTCGATTGGGGGGGTCTGCTGGTTTCTCTATGCCTATATCTACCCCTATCTGCCTCAGTTAGCGTCGCAGCCTATGTCTGCGTCTCTGTAGGTGTCTCAGTCTGTGCCGCTGTCGATTGGGAGTCTGCTGCCTTCTCTATGCCTATATCTACACCTATCTGCCTCAGCCGGCGTCGCAGCCTCTCTCAGTGTCTCTGTAGGCGTCTCAGTAGCTGCCGCTGTCGATTGGGGGGGGTCTGCTGCCTTCTCTATGCCTATATCTACCCCTACCTCTTTCAGTCGGCATCTCAGTCTACGTCGCAGCCTCTGTCAGCGTCGCAGCCTCTGCCAGCGTCGCAGCCTCTGTCAGCGTCTCTCTAGGCGTCTCAGTCGCTGCCGCTGTCGATTGGGGGGTCTGCTGCCTTCTCTATGCCTATATCTACACCTATATGCCTCAGTCGGTGTCTCAGTCAGCTTCGCAGCCTCTGTAAGCGTCTCTGTAGGCGTTTCAGTCGCTGCCGCTGTCGATTGGAGGTCTGCTGCCTTCTCTATTCCTATATCTACTCCTCTCTGCCTCAGTCGGCGTCTCAGTCGGCGTCGCAGCCTCTGTCAGCGTCTCTGTAGGCGTCTCATTCGCTGCCGCTGTCGATTGGGGGGTCTGCTGCCTTCTCTATGCCTATATCTACCCCTATCTGCCTCAGTCGGCGTCTCAGTCGGCGTCGCAGCCTCTGTCAGCGTCTCTGAAGGCATCTCAGTCGCTGCCGCTGTCGATTTGGGAGGTCTGCTACCTGATCTGTACCTATTCCTACCCCTGTCTACATCAGTCAGTGTCTCAGTCGGCGTCGCAGCCTCAGTCAGCGTCTCTGTAGGCGTCTCATTCGCTGCCGCTGTCGATTGGGGTGTCTGCTGCCTTCTCTATGCCTATATCTACCACTATCTGCCTCAGCCGGCGTCGCAGCCTCTGTCAGCGTCTCTGTAGGCGTCTCATTCGCTGCCGCTGTCGATTGGGGTGTCTGCTGCCTTCTCTATGCCAATATCTACCCCTATATGCCTCAGTCGGCCTCGCAGCCTCTGTAAGCGTCTCTGTAGGTGTCTCTGTAGGCGTCCCAGTCGCTGCCGCTGTCGATTGGGGTGTCTGCTGCCTTCTCTATGCCTATATCTACCACTATCTGCCTCAGCCGGCGTCGCAGCCTCTGTCAGCGTCTCTGTAGGCGTCTCATTCGCTGCCGCTGTCGATTGGGGGGTCTGCTGCCTTCTCTATGCCTCTATCTACCCCTATCTGCCTCAGTCGGCGTCTCAGTCGGCGTAGCAGCCTCTGTCAGCGTCTCTGAAGGCGTCTGAGTCACTGCCGCTGTCGATTAGGGGGGCTGCTGCCTTCTCTATGCCTATATCTACCCCTATCTGCCTCAGTCGGTGTCTCAGTCGGCGTCGCAGCCTATGTCTGCGTCTCTGTAGGTGTCTCAGTCGCTGCCACTGTCGATTGGGGTGGTCTGCTGCTTTCTCTATGCGTATATCTACCCCTATCTGCCTCAGTTGGCGTCGCAGCCTATGTCTGCGTCTCTGTAGGTGTCTCATTCGGTGCCACTGTCGATTGGGGGGGTCTGCTGCCTTCTCTATGCCTATATCTACCCCTATCTGCCTCAGTCGGCGTCTCAGTTGGCGTAGCAGCCTCTGTCAGCGTCTCTGTAGGTGTCTCAGTCGGTGCCACTGTCGATTGGGGGGTCTGCTGGTTTCTCTATGCCTATATCTACCCCTATCTGCCTCAGTTGTCGTCGCAGCCTATGTCTGCGTCTCTGTAGGTGTCTCAGTCGGTGACACTGTCGATTGGGTGGTCTGCTGCCTTCTCTATGCCTATATCTACCCCTATCTGCTTCAGTCGGCGTCTCAGTCGGCGTCGCAGCCTCTGTCAGCGTCTCTGTAGGCGTCTCATTCGCTGCCGCTGTCGATTGGGGTGTCTGCTGCCTTCTCTATGCCAATATCTACCCCTATCTGCCTCAGTCGGCCTCGCAGCCTCTGTCAGCGTCTCTGCAGGCGTCTCAGTCACTGCCGCTGTCGATTCGGGGGGTCTGCTGCCTTCTCTATGCCTATATCTACCCCTATCTGTCTCAGCCGGCGTCGCAGCTTCTCTCAGTGTCTCTGCAGGCGTCTCAGTAGCTGCCGCTATCGATTGCGGGGTCTGCTGCCTTCTCTATGCCTATATCTACCCCTATCTGCCTCAGCCGGCGTCGCAGCCTCTCTCAGTGTCTCTGTAGGCGTCTCAGTAGCTGCCGCTATCGATTGCGGGGTCTGCTGCATTCTCTATGCCTATATCTACCCCTATCTGCCTCAGCCGGCGTCGCAGCCTCTCTCAGTGTCTCTGTAGGCGTCTCAGTAGCTGCCGCTATCGATTGCGGGGTCTGCTGCCTTCTCTATGCCTATATCTACCCCTATCTGCCTCAGCCGGCGTCGCAGCCTCTCTCAGTGTCTCTGTAGGCGTCTCAGTAGCTGCCGCTATCGATTGCGGGGTCTGCTGCATTCTCTATGCCTATATCTACCCCTATCTGCCTCAGGCGGCGTCTCAGTTGGCGTAGCAGCCTCTGTCAGCGTCTCTGTAGGTGTCTCAGTCGGTGCCACTGTCGATTGGGGGGGTCTGCTGGTTTCTCTATGCCTATATCTACCCCTATCTGCCTCAGTTAGCGTCGCAGCCTATGTCTGCGTCTCTGTAGGTGTCTCAGTCGGTGCCGCTGTCGATTGGGAGTCTGCTGCCTTCTCTATGCCTATATCTACACCTATCTGCCTCAGCCGGCGTCGCAGCCTCTGTCAGCGTCTCTCTAGGCGTCTCAGTCGCTGCCGCTGTCGATTGGGGGGTCTGCTGCCTTCTCTATGCCTATATCTACCCCTATCTGCCTCAGTCGGTGTCTCAGTCAGCTTCACAGCCTCTGTAAGCGTCTCTGTAGGCGTCTCAGTCGCTGCCGCTGTCGATTGGAGGTCTGCTGCCTTCTCTATTCCTATATCTACTCCTCTCTGCCTCAGCCGGCGTCTCAGTCGGTGTCGCAGCCTCTGTCAGCGTCACTGTAGGTATCTCAGACGCTGCCGCTGTCGATTTGGGAGGTCTGCTACCTGATCTGTACCTATTCCTACCCCTGTCTACCTCAGTCAGTGTCTCAGTCGGCGTCGCAGCCTCAGTCAGCGTCTCTGTAGGCGTCTCAATCGCTGCCGCTGTCGATTTGAGAAGTCTGCTGCTTTCTCTATGCCTATATCTACCCCTATCTGCCTCTGTTAGCGTCTCTGTAGGCGTCTCATTCGCTGCCGCTGTCGATTGGGGTGTCTGCTGCCTTCTCTATGCCAATATCTACCCCTATCTGCCTCAGTCGGCTTCGCAGCCTCTGTCAGCGTCTCTGTAGGCGTCTCAGTCACTGCCGCTGTCGATTAGGGGGGTCTGCTACCTTCTCTATGCCTATATCTACCCCTATCTGCCTCAGTCGGCCTCGCAGCCTATGTCTGCGTCTCTGTAGGAGTCTCAGTCGGTGCCGCTGTCGATTCGGGGTCTGCTGCCTTCTCTATGCCTATATCTACTCCTATCTGCCTGAGTTGGCGTCGCCGCCTATGTCTGCGTCTCTGTAGGTGTCTCATTCGCTGCCGCTGTCGATTGGGGTGTCTGCTGCCTTCTCTATGCCTATATCTACCCCTACCTCTTTCAGTCGGCATCTCAGTCTGCGTCGCAGCCTCTGTCAGCGTCGAAGCCTCTGTCAGCGTCTCTCTAGGCGTCTCAGTCGCTGCCGCTGTCGATTGGGGGGTCTGCTGCCTTCTCTATGCCTATATCTACTCCTCTCTGCCTCAGTCGGCGTCTTAGTCGGCGTCGCAATCTCTGTCAGCGTCTCTGTAGGCGTCTCATTCGCTGCCGCTGTCGATTGGGGGGTGTGCTGCCTTGTCTATGCCTATATCTACCCCTATCTGCCTCAGTCGGCGTCTCAGTCGGCGTCGCAGCCTATGTCTGCGTCTCTGTAGGTGTCTCAGTCGGTGCCGCTGTCGATTGGGTGTCTGCTGCCTTCTCTATGCCTATATCTACCCCTATCTGCCTCAGTTGGCGTCGCAGCCTATGTCTGCGTCTCTGTAGGTGTCTCAGTCGGTGCCACTGTCGATTGGGGGGGTCTGCTGCCTTCTCTATGATTATATCTACCCCTATCTGCGTCAGTCGGCGTCTCAGTCGGCGTCGCAGCCTCTGTCAGCGTCTCTGAAGGCGTCTCATTCGCTGCCGCTGTCGATTAGGGAGGTCTGCTGCCTGATCTCTGGATATTCCTACCCCTATCTACCTCAGTCAGTGTCTCAGTCAGCTGCCGCTGTCGATTGGGGTGTCTGCTGCCTTCTCTATGCCAATATCTACCCCTATCTGCCTCAGTCGGCCTCTCAGCCTCTGTCAGCGTCTCTGTAGGCTTCTCAGTCACTGCCGCTGTCGATTTGGGGGGTCTGCTGCCTTCCCTATGCCTATATCTACCCCTATCTGCCTCAGTCGGTGTCTCAGTCGGCGTCGCAGCCTCTGTCAGCGTCTCTGTAGGTGTCTCAGTCGCTGCCGCTGTCTATTGGGGGGTCTGCTGCCTTCTCTATGCCAATATCTACCCCTATTTGCCTCAGTCGGCGTCGCAACCCCTGTCAGCGTCTCTGTAGGTGTCTCAGTCGGTGCCGCTGTCGATTGGGGGGTTTGCTGCCTTCTCTATGCCTATATCTACCACTATCTGCCTCAGTCGGCGTCGCAGCCTCTGTCAGCGGCTCTGAAGGTGTCTGAGTCGCTGCCGCTGTCGATTGGGGGGTCTGCTGCCTTCTCTATGCCTATATCTACCCCTATCTGCCTCAGTCGGCGTCTCAGTCGGCGTAGCAGCCTCTGTCAGCGTCTCTGAAGGCGTCTGAGTCACTGCCGCTGTCGATTAGGGGGGTCTGCTGCCTTTTCTATGCCTATATCTACCCCTATCTGCTTCAGTCAGCGTCTCAGTCGGCGTCGCAGCCTATGTCTGTGTCTCTGTAGGTGTCTCAGTCGGTGCCACTGTCGATTGGGGTGGTCTGCTGCTTTCTCTATGCCTATATCTACCCCTATCTGCCTTAGTTGGCGTCGCAGCCTATGTCTGCGTCTCTGTAGGTGTCTCATTCGGTGCCACTGTCGATTGGGTGGGGGTCTGCTGCCTTCTCTATGCCTATATCTACCCCTATCTGCCTCAGTCGGCGTCTCAGTTGGCGTAGCAGCCTCTGTCAGCGTCTCTGTAGGTGTCTCAGTCGGTGCCACTGTCGATTGGGGGGGTCTGCTGGTTTCTCTATGCCTATATCTACCCCTATCTGCCTCAGTTAGCGTCGCAGCCTATGTCTGCGTCTCTGTAGGTGTCTCAGTCGGTGCCGCTGTCGATTGGGAGTCTGCTGCCTTCTCTATGCCTATATCTACACCTATCTGCCTCAGCCGGCGTCGCAGCCTCTCTCAGTGTCTCTGTAGGCGTCTCAGTAGCTGCCGCTGTCGATTGGGGGGGGTCTGCTGCCTTCTCTATGCCTATATCTACCCCTACCTCTTTCAGTCGGCATCTCAGTCTACGTCGCAGCCTCTGTCAGCGTCGCAGCCTCTGTCAGCGTCGCAGCCTCTGTCAGCGTCTCTCTAGGCGTCTCAGTCGCTGCCGCTGTCGATTGGGGGGTCTGCTGCCTTCTCTATGCCTATATCTACACCTATATGCCTCAGTCGGTGTCTCAGTCAGCTTCGCAGCCTCTGTAAGCGTCTCTGTAGGCGTTTCAGTCGCTGCCGCTGTCGATTGGAGGTCTGCTGCCTTCTCTATTCCTATATCTACTCCTCTCTGCCTCAGTCGGCGTCTCAGTCGGCGTCGCAGCCTCTGTCAGCGTCTCTGTAGGCGTCTCATTCGCTGCCGCTGTCGATTGGGGGGTCTGCTGCCTTCTCTATGCCTATATCTACCCCTATCTGCCTCAGTCGGCGTCTCAGTCGGCGTCGCAGCCTCTGTCAGCGTCTCTGAAGGCATCTCAGTCGCTGCCGCTGTCGATTTGGGAGGTCTGCTACCTGATCTGTACCTATTCCTACCCCTGTCTACATCAGTCAGTGTCTCAGTCGGCGTCGCAGCCTCAGTCAGCGTCTCTGTAGGCGTCTCATTCGCTGCCGCTGTCGATTGGGGTGTCTGCTGCCTTCTCTATGCCTATATCTACCACTATCTGCCTCAGCCGGCGTCGCAGCCTCTGTCAGCGTCTCTGTAGGCGTCTCATTCGCTGCCGCTGTCGATTGGGGTGTCTGCTGCCTTCTCTATGCCAATATCTACCCCTATATGCCTCAGTCGGCCTCGCAGCCTCTGTAAGCGTTTCTGTAGGTGTCTCTGTAGGCGTCCCAGTCGCTGCCGCTGTCGATTGGGGGGTCTGCTGCTTTCTCTATGCCTATATCTACCCCTATCTGCCTCAGTCGGCTTCACAGCCTCTGTCAGCGTCTCTGTAGGCGTCTCAGTCACTGCCGCTGTCGATTAGGGGTGTCTGCTGCCTTCTCTATGCCTATATCTACTCCTCTCTGCCTCAGTCGGCGTCTTAGTCGGCGTCGCAATCTCTGTCAGCGTCTCTGTAGGCGTCTCATTCGCTGCCGCTGTCGATTGGGGGGTCTGCTGCCTTCTCTATGCCTCTATCTACCCCTATCTGCCTCAGTCGGCGTCTCAGTCGGCGTAGCAGCCTCTGTCAGCGTCTCTGAAGGCGTCTGAGTCACTGCCGCTGTCGATTAGGGGGGCTGCTGCCTTCTCTATGCCTATATCTACCCCTATCTGCCTCAGTCGGTGTCTCAGTCGGCGTCGCAGCCTATGTCTGCGTCTCTGTAGGTGTCTCAGTCGCTGCCACTGTCGATTGGGGTGGTCTGCTGCTTTCTCTATGCGTATATCTACCCCTATCTGCCTCAGTTGGCGTCGCAGCCTATGTCTGCGTCTCTGTAGGTGTCTCATTCGGTGCCACTGTCGATTGGGGGGGTCTGCTGCCTTCTCTATGCCTATATCTACCCCTATCTGCCTCAGTCGGCGTCTCAGTTGGCGTAGCAGCCTCTGTCAGCGTCTCTGTAGGTGTCTCAGTCGGTGCCACTGTCGATTGGGGGGTCTGCTGCCTTCTCTATGCCTATATCTACCCCTATCTGCCTCAGTTGTCGTCGCAGCCTATGTCTGCGTCTCTGTAGGTGTCTCAGTCGGTGACACTGTCGATTGGGTGGTCTGCTGCCTTCTCTATGCCTATATCTACCCCTATCTGCTTCAGTCGGCGTCTCAGTCGGCGTCGCAGCCTCTGTCAGCGTCTCTGTAGGCGTCTCATTCGCTGCCGCTGTCGATTGGGGTGTCTGCTGCCTTCTCTATGCCAATATCTACCCCTATCTGCCTCAGTCGGCCTCGCAGCCTCTGTCAGCGTCTCTGCAGGCGTCTCAGTCACTGCCGCTGTCGATTCGGGGGGTCTGCTGCCTTCTCTATGCCTATATCTACCCCTATCTGTCTCAGCCGGCGTCGCAGCTTCTCTCAGTGTCTCTGCAGGCGTCTCAGTAGCTGCCGCTATCGATTGCGGGGTCTGCTGCCTTCTCTATGCCTATATCTACCCCTATCTGCCTCAGCCGGCGTCGCAGCCTCTCTCAGTGTCTCTGTAGGCGTCTCAGTAGCTGCCGCTATCGATTGCGGGGTCTGCTGCATTCTCTATGCCTATATCTACCCCTATCTGCCTCAGTCGGCATCTCAGTCGGCGTCGCAGCCCCTGTCAGCGTCTCTGTAGGTGTCTCAGTCGGTGCCGCTGTCGATTGGGGGGTTTGCTGCCTTCTCTATGCCTATATCTACCACTATCTGCCTCAGTCGGCGTCGCAGCCTCTGTCAGCGGCTCTGAAGGTGTCTGAGTCGCTGCCGCTGTCGATTGGGGGGTCTGCTGCCTTCTCTATGCCTATATCTACCCCTATCTGCCTCAGTCGGCGTCTCAGTCGGCGTAGCAGCCTCTGTCAGCGTCTCTGAAGGCGTCTGAGTCACTGCCGCTGTCGATTAGGGGGGTCTGCTGCCTTTTCTATGCCTATATCTACCCCTATCTGCCTCAGTCAGCGTCTCAGTCGGTGTCGCAGCCTATGTCTGCGTCTCTGTAGGTGTCTCAGTCGGTGCCACTGTCGATTGGGGTGGTCTGCTGCTTTCTCTATGCCTATATCTACCCCTATCTGCCTCAGTTGGCGTCGCAGCCTATGTCTGCGTCGCTGTAGGTGTCTCATTCGGTGCCACTGTCGATTGGGGGGGGGTCTGCTGCCTTCTCTATGCCTATATCTACCCCTATCTGCCTCAGGCGGCGTCTCAGTTGGCGTAGCAGCCTCTGTCAGCGTCTCTGTAGGTGTCTCAGTCGGTGCCACTGTCGATTGGGGGGGTCTGCTGGTTTCTCTATGCCTATATCTACCCCTATCTGCCTCAGTTAGCGTCGCAGCCTATGTCTGCGTCTCTGTAGGTGTCTCAGTCGGTGCCGCTGTCGATTGGGAGTCTGCTGCCTTCTCTATGCCTATATCTACACCTATCTGCCTCAGCCGGCGTCGCAGCCTCTCTCAGTGTCTCTGTAGGCGTCTCAGTAGCTGCCGCTGTCGATTGGGGGGTCTGCTGCCTTCTCTATGCCTATATCTACCCCTATCTGCCTCAGTCGGTGTCTCAGTCAGCTTCACAGCCTCTGTAAGCGTCACTGTAGGTATCTCAGACGCTGCCGCTGTCGATTTGGGAGGTCTGCTACCTGATCTGTACCCCTACCCCTGTCTACCTCAGTCAGTGTCTCAGTCGGCGTCGCAGCCTCAATCAGCGTCTCTGTAGGCGTCTCAATCGCTGCCGCTGTCGATTTGAGAAGTCTGCTGCTTTCTCTATGCCTATATCTACCCCTATCTGCCTCTGTTAGCGTCTCTGTAGGCGTCTCATTCGCTGCCGCTGTCGATTGGGGTGTCTGCTGCCTTCTCTATGCCAATATCTAGCCCTATCTGCCTCAGTCGGCTTCGCAGCCTCTGTCAGCGTCTCTGTAGGCGTCTCAGTCACTGCCGCTGTCGATTAGGGGGGTCTGCTACCTTCTCTATGCCTATATCTACCCCTATCTGCCTCAGTCGGCCTCGCAGCCTATGTCTGCGTCTCTGTAGGAGTCTCAGTCGGTGCCGCTGTCGATTCGGGGTCTGCTGCCTTCTCTATGCCTATATCTACTCCTATCTGCCTCAGTTGGCGTCGCCGCCTATGTCTGCGTCTCTGTAGGTGTCTCATTCGCTGCCGCTGTCGATTGGGGTGTCTGCTGCCTTCTCTATGCCTATATCTACCCCTACCTCTTTCAGTCGGCATCTCAGTCTGCGTCGCAGCCTCTGTCAGCGTCGAAGCCTCTGTCAGCGTCTCTCTAGGCGTCTCAGTCGCTGCCGCTGTCGATTGGGGGGGTCTGCTGCCTTCTCTATGCCTATATCTACTCCTCTCTGCCTCAGTCGGCGTCTTAGTCGGCGTCGCAATCTCTGTCAGCGTCTCTGTAGGCGTCTCATTCGCTGCCGCTGTCGATTGGGGGGTGTGCTGCCTTGTCTATGCCTATATCTACCCCTATCTGCCTCAGTCGGCGTCTCAGTCGGCGTCGCAGCCTATGTCTGCGTCTCTGTAGGTGTCTCAGTCGGTGCCGCTGTCGATTGGGTGTCTGCTGCCTTCTCTATGCCTATATCTACCCCTATCTGCCTCAGTTGGCGTCGCAGCCTATGTCTGCGTCTCTGTAGGTGTCTCAGTCGGTGCCACTGTCGATTGGGGGGGTCTGCTGCCTTCTCTATGATTATATCTACCCCTATCTGCGTCAGTCGGCGTCTCAGTCGGCGTCGCAGCCTCTGTCAGCGTCTCTGAAGGCGTCTCATTCGCTGCCGCTGTCGATTAGGGAGGTCTGCTGCCTGATCTCTGGATATTCCTACCCCTATCTACCTCAGTCAGTGTCTCAGTCGGCTGCCGCTGTCGATTGGGGGGTCTGCTGCCTTCTCTATGCCTATATCTACCCCTATCTGCCTCAGTCGGCGTCTCAGTCGGCGTAGCAGCCTCTGTCAGCGTCTCTGAAGGCGTCTGAGTCACTGCCGCTGTCGATTAGGGGGGTCTGCTGCCTTTTCTATGCCTATATCTACCCCTATCTGCCTCAGTCAGCGTCTCAGTCGGCGTCGCAGCCTATGTCTGTGTCTCTGTAGGTGTCTCAGTCGGTGCCACTGTCGATTGGGGTGGTCTGCTGCTTTCTCTATGCCTATATCTACCCCTACCTCTTTCAGTCGGCATCTCAGTCTACGTCGCAGCCTCTGTCAGCGTCGCAGCCTCTGTCAGCGTCTCTCTAGGCGTCTCAGTCGCTGCCGCTGTCGATTGGGGGGGTCTGCTGCCTTCTCTATGCCTATATCTACACCTATCTGCCTCAGTCGGTGTCTCAGTCAGCTTCGCAGCCTCTGTAAGCGTCTCTGTAGGCGTTTCAGTCGCTGCCGCTGTCGATTGGAGGTCTGCTGCCTTCTCTATTCCTATATCTACTCCTCTCTGCCTCAGTCGGCGTCTCAGTCGGCGTCGCAGCCTCTGTCAGCGTCTCTGTAGGCGTCTCATTCGCTGCCGCTGTCGATTGTGGGGTCTGCTGCCTTCTCTATGCCTATATCTACCCCTAACTGCCTCAGTCGGCGTCTCAGTCGGCGTCGCAGCCTCTGTCAGCGTCTCTGAAGGCATCTCAGTCGCTGCCGCTGTCGATTTGGGAGGTCTGCTACCTGATCTGTACCTATTCCTACCCCTGTCTACATCAGTCAGTGTCTCAGTCGGCGTCGCAGCCTCAGTTAGCGTCTCTGTAGGCGTCTCATTCGCTGCCGCTGTCGATTGGGGTGTCTGCTGCCTTCTCTATGCCTATATCTACCACTATCTGCCTCAGCCGGCGTCGCAGCCTCTGTCAGCGTCTCTGTAGGCGTCTCATTCGCTGCCGCTGTCGATTGGGGTGTCTGCTGCCTTCTCTATGCCAATATCTACCCCTATATGCCTCAGTCGGCCTCGCAGCCTCTGTAAGCGTCTCTGTAGTTGTCTCTGTAGGCGTCCCAGTCGCTGCCGCTGTCGATTGGGGGGTCTGCTGCTTTCTCTATGCCTATATCTACACCTATCTGCCTCAGTCGGCTTCACAGCCTCTGTCAGCGTCTCTGTAGGCGTCTCAGTCACTGCCGCTGTCGATTAGGGGTGTCTGCTGCCTTCTCTATGCCTATATCTACTCCTCTCTGCCTCAGTCGGCGTCTTAGTCGGCGTCGCAATCTCTGTCAGCGTCTCTGTAGGCGTCTCATTCGCTGCCGCTGTCGATTGGGGGGTGTGCTGCATTGTCTATGCCTATATCTACCCCTATCTGCCTCAGTCGGCGTCTCAGTCGGCGTCGCAGCCTATGTCTGCGTCTCTGTAGGTGTCTCAGTCGGTGCCGCTGTCGATTGGGTGTCTGCTGCCTTCTCTATGCCTATATCTACCCCTATCTGCCTCAGTTGGCGTCGCAGCCTATGTCTGCGTCTCTGTAGGTGTGTCAGTCGGTGCCACTGTCGATTGGGGGGGTCTGCTGCCTTCTCTATGATTATATCTACCCCTATCTGCCTCAGTCGGCGTCTCAGTCGGCGTCGCAGCCTCCGTCAGCGTCTCTGAAGGCGTCTCATTCGCTGCCGCTGTCGATTAGGGAGGTCTGCTGCCTGATCTCTGGATATTCCTACCCCTATCTACCTCAGTCAGTGTCTCAGTCGGCTGCCGCTGTCGATTGGGGTGTCTGCTGCCTTCTCTATGCCAATATCTACCCCTATCTGCCTCAGTCGGCCTCTCAGCCTCTGTCAGCGTCTCTGTAGGCTTCTCAGTCACTGCCGCTGTCGATTTGGGGGGTCTGCTGCCTTCCCTATGCCTATATCTACCCCTATCTGCCTCAGTCGGTGTCTTAGTCGGCGTCGCAGCCTCTGTCAGCGTCTCTGAAGGCGTCTCAGTCGCTGCTGCTGTCGATTTGGGAGGTCTGCTGCTTTCTCTATGCCTATATCTACCCCTATCTGCCTCTGTCAGCGTGTCTGTAGGCGTCTCATTCGCTGCCGCTGTCGATTGGGGTGTCTGCTGCCTTCTCTATGCCAATATCTACACCTATCTGCCTCAGTCGGCCTCGCAGCCTCTGTCAGCGTCTTTGTAGGCGTCTCAGTCGCTGCCGCTGTCGATTGGGTGGTCTGCTGCCTTCTCTATGCCTATATCTACCCCTATCTGCCTCAGTTGGCGTCTCAGTCGCCGTTGAAGCCTCTGTCAGTGTCTCTGTAGGCTTCTCAGTTGCTGCCGCTGTCGATTGGGGGGTCTGCTGCCTTCTATATGCCTATATCTACCCCTACCTCTTTCAGTCGGCATCTCGGTCTGCGTCGCAGCCTCTATCAGCGTCTCTGTAGGTGTCTTAGTCGCTGCCGCTGTCGATTGGGAGTCTGCTGCCTTCTCTATGCCTATATCTACCCCTATCTGCCTCAGTTGGCGTCGCAGCCTATGTCTGCGTCTCTGTAGGTGTCTCAGTCGGTGCCACTGTCGATTGGGGGGGTCTGCTGCCTTCTCTATGCTTATATCTACCCCTATCTGCCTCAGTCGGCGTCTCAGTCGGCGAAGCAGCCTCTGTCAGCGTCTCTGAAGGCGTGTCAGTCACTGCCACTATTGAGTAGGGAGGTCTGCTGCCTTCTCTATGCCAATATCTACCCCTATCTGCCTCAGTCGGTGTCTCAGTCGGCGTCGCAGCCTCTTTCAGCGTCACTGTAGGTGTCTCAGTCGCTGCCGCTGTCTATTGGGGGGTCTGCTGCCTTCTCTATGCCAATATCTACCCCTATTTGCCTCAGTCGGCGTCGCAGCCCCTGTCAGCGTCTCTGTAGGTGTCTCAGTCGGTGGCGCTGTCGATTGGGGGGTTTGCTGCCTTCTCTATGCCAATATCTACCACTATCTGCCTCAGTCGGCGTCGCAGCCTCTGTCAGCGGCTCTGAAGCTGTCTGAGTCGCTGCCGCTGTCGATTGGGGGGTCTGCTGCCTTCTCTATGCCTATATCTACCCCTATCTGCCTCAGTCGGCGTCTCAGTCGGCGTAGCAGCCTCTGTCAGCGCCTCTGAAGGCGTCTGAGTCACTGCCGCTGTCGATTAGGGGGGTCTGCGCTGCCTTCTCTATGCCTATATCTACCCCTATCTGCCTCAGTCGGCGTCTCAGTCGGCGTAGCAGCCTCTGTCAGCGTCTCTGTAGGTGTCTCAGTCGGTGCCACTGTCGATTGGGGGGTCTGCTGGTTTCTCTATGCCTATATCTACCCCTATCTGCCTCAGTTGGCGTCGCAGCCTACGTCTACGTCTCTGGAGGTGTCTCAGTCGGTGCCGCTGTCGATTGGGAGTCTGCTGCCTTCTCTATGCCTATATCTACCCCTATCTGCCTCAGCCGGCGTCGCAGCCTCTCTCAATGTCTCTGTAGGCCTCTCAGTAGCTGCCGCTGTCGATTGGGGGGTCTGCTGCCTTCTCTATACCTATATCTACCCCTACCTCTTTCAGTCGGCATCTCAGTCTGCGTCGCAGCCTCTGTCAGCGTCTCTCTAGGCATCTCAGTCGCTGCCGCTGTCGATTGGGGGGTCTGCTGCCTTCTCTATGCCTATATCTACCCCTATCTGCCTTAGTCGGTGTCTCAGTCAGCTTCGCAGCATCTGCAAGCGTCTCTGTAGGCGTCTCAGTCGCTGCCTCTGTCGATTGGGGGTCTGCTGCCTTCTCTATTCCTATATCTACTCCTCTCTGCCTCAGTCGGCGTCTCAGTCAGCGTCGCAGCCTCTGTCAGCGTCTCTGTAGGCGTCTCATTCGCTGCCGCTGTCGATTGGGGGGGTCTGCTGCCTTCTCTATGCCTATATCTACCCCTATCTGCCTCAGTCGGCGTCTCAGTCGGCGTCGCAGCCTCTGTCAGCGTCTCTGAAGGCATCTCAGTCGCTGCCGCTGTCGATTTGGGAGGTCTGCTACCTGATCTGTACCTATTCCTACCCCTGTCTACCTCAGTCAGTGTCTCAGTCGGCGTCGCAGCCTCAGTCAGCGTCTCTGCAGGCGTCTCATTCGCTGCCGCTGTCGATTGGGGTGTCTGCTGCCTTCTCTATGCCTATATCTACCACTATCTGCCTCAGCCGGCGTCGCAGCCTCTGTCAGCGTCTCTGTAGGCGTCTCATTCGCTGCCGCTGTCGATTGGGGTGTCTGCTGCCTTCTCTATGCCAATATCTACCCGTATCTGCCTCAGTCGGCCTCGCAGCCTCTGTAAGCGTCTCTGTAGGCGTCTCAGTCGCTGCCGCTGTCGATTGGGGGTCTGCTGCTTTCTCTATGCCTATATCTACCACTATCTGCCTCAGCCGGCGTCTCAGTCGGCGTCGCAGCCTCTGTCAGCGTCTCTGCAGGCGTCTCATTCGCTGCCGCTGTCGATTGGGGTGTCTGCTGCCTTCTCTATGCCTATATCTACCACTATCTGCCTCAGCCGGCGTCGCAGCCTCTGTCAGCGTCTCTGTAGGCGTCTCATTCGCTGCCGCTGTCGATTGGGGTGTCTGCTACCTTCTCTATGCCAATATCTACCCCTATCTGCCTCAGTCGGCCTCGCAGCCTCTGTAAGCGTCTCTGTAGGCGTCTCAGTCGCTGCCGCTGTCGATTTGGGAGGTCTGCTGCTTTCTCTATGCCTATATCTACCCCTATCTGCCTCTGTCAGCGTCTCTGTAGGCGTCTCATTCGCTGCCGCTGTCGATTGGGGTGTCTGCTGCCTTCTCTATGTCAATATCTACCCCTATCTGCCTCAGTCGGCCTCGCAGCCTCTGTCAGCGTCTCTGTAGGCGTCTCAGTCACTGCCGCTGTCGATTAGGGAGGTCTGCTGCCTTCTCTATGCATATATCTACCCCTATCTGCCTCTGTCAGCGTCTCTGTAGGCGTCTCATTCGCTGCAGCTGTCGATTGGGGTGTCTGCTGCCTTCTCTATGCCAATATCTACCCCTATCTGCCTCAGTCGGCCTCGCAGCCTCTGTCAGCGTCTCTGTAGGCTTCTCAGTCACTGCCGCTGTCGATTAGAGGGGTCTGCTGCCTTCCCTATGCCTATATCTACCCCTATCTGCCTCAGTCGGTGTCTCAGGTCTCAGTCGGCGTCGCAGCCTCTGTCAGCATCTCTGTAGGCGTCTTATTCGCTGCCGCTCTCGATTGGGGGTCTGCTGCCTTCTCTATGCCTATATCTACCCCTATCTGCTTCAGTCGGCGTCGCAGCTTCTCTCAGTGTCTCTGTAGGCGTCTCAGTAGCTGCCGCTATCGATTGCGGGTTCTGCTGCCTACTCTATGCCTATATCTACCCCTATCTGCCTCAGCCGGCGTCGCAGCCTCTCTCAGTGTCTCTATAGGCGTCTCAGTAGCTGCCGCTATCGATTGCGGGGTCTGCTGCATTCTCTATGCCTATATCTACCCCTATCTGCCTCAGTCGGCGTCTCGGTCGGCGTTGCAGCCTCTGTCAGTGTCTCTGTAGGCGTCTCAGTCGCTGCCGCTGTCGATTGGGGGGTCTGCTGCCTTCTCTATGCTTATATCTACCCCTACCTCTTTCAGTCGGCATCTCAGTCTGCGTCGCAGCCTCTGTAAGCGTCTCTGTAGGCGTCTCAGTCGCTGCCGCTGTCGATTGGGGGTCTGCTGCCTTCTCTATGCTTATATCTACCCCTACCTCTTTCAGTCGGCATCTCAGTCTGCGTCGCAGCCTCTGTCAGCGTCTCTGTAGGCGTCTTATTCGCTGCCGCTCTCGATTGGGGGTCTGCTGCTTTCTCTATGCCTATATCTACCCCTATCTGCCTCAGTCGGCGTCTCAGTCAGCGTCGCAGCCTCTGTCAGCGTCTCTGTAGGCGTCTCATTCGCTGCCGCTCTCGATTGGGGGTCTGCTGCCTTCTCTATGCCTATATCTACTCCTCTCTGCCTCAGTCGGCGTCTCAGTCGGCGTCGCAGCCTCTGTCAGCGTCTCTGTAGGCGTCTCATTCTCTGCCGCTGTCGATTGGGGTGTCTGCTGCCTTCTCTATGCCAATATCTACCCCTATCTGCCTCAGTCGCAATTGTTATTTGGTGTCAGTTGCTCAAACCCACTGACCTACTGCAAGTAAAAATGTCGTCGGTGCATTCTAAATGCCCCTCGTCAGCTTGACTGCGGAACTGTGACACCCTTAAAGTTTACATCATAATTAGTGCATAAATACTACTCATTTACAATATTTCCACCCTAAAAATATGTGCATTCTTAATGAGTTTAATGGGAGCCGGTGCTGTGAGTCAACTACGCGTAAGTAGCTTGATTCTAACTCACAACAGCGTCTCTGTAGGTGTCGCAGTCGGTGCCGCTGTCGATTGGGGGTCTGCTGCCTTCTCTATGCCAATATCTACACCCATCTGCCTCAGTCGGCCTCGCAGCCTCTGTCAGCGTCTCTGTAGGCTTCTCAGTCGGTGCCACTGGCGATTGGGGGGTCTGCTGCTTTCTCTATGCCTATATCTGCCCCTATCTGCCTCAGTTGGCGTCGCAGCCTATGTCTGCGTCTCTGTAGGTGTCTCAGTCGGTGCCACTGTCGATTGGGGGGGCCTGCTGCCTTCTCTATGCCTATATCTACCCCTATCTGCCTCAGTCGGCGTCTCAGTCGGCGTCGCAGCCTCTGTCAGCGTCTCTTTAGGTGTCTTAGTCGCTGCCGCTGTCTATTGGGGGTGGTCTCCTGCTTTCTCTATGCCAATATCTACCCCTATCTGCCTCAGTTGGCGTCGCAGCCTATATCTGCGGCTCTGTAGGTTTCTCAGTCGGTGCCACTGTCGATTGGGTGGTCTGCTGCCTTCTCTATGCCTATATCTACCCCTATCTGCTTCAGTCGGCGTCTCAGTCGGCGTCTCAGTCGGCGTCGCAGCCTTTGTCAGCGTCTCTGTTGGCGTCTCATTCGCTGCCGCTGTCGATTGGGGTGTCTGCTGCCTTCTCTATGCCTATATCTACCCCTATCTGCCTCAGTCGGCCTCGCAGCCTCTGACAGCGTCTCTGCAGGCGTCTCAATCACTGCCGCTGTCGATTAGGGGGGTCTGCTGCCTTCTCTATGCCTATATCTACCCCTATCTGCCTCAGCCGGCGTCGCAGCTTCTCTCAGTGTCTCTGTAAGCGTCTCAGTAGCTGCCGCTATCGATTGCGGGGTCTGCTGCCTTCTCTATGCCTATATCTACCCCTATCTGCCTCAGTCGGCGTCTCGGTCGGCGTTGCAGCCTCTGTCAGTGTCTCTGTAGGCGTCTCAGTCGCTGCCGCTGTCGATTGGGGGGTCTGCTGCCTTCTCTATGCTTATATCTACTCCTACCTCTTTCAGTCGGCATCTCAGTCTGCGTCGCAGCCTCTGTAAGCGTCTCTGTAGGCGTCTCAGTCGCTGCCGCTGTCGATTGGGGGTCTGCTGCCTTCTCTATGCTTATATCTACCCCTACCTCTTTCAGTCGGCATCTCAGTCTGCGTCGCAGCCTCTGTCAGCGTCTCTGTAGGCGTCTTATTCGCTGCCGCTCTCGATTGGGGGTCTGCTGCTTTCTCTATGCCTATATCTACCCCTATCTGCCTCAGTCGGCGTCTCAGTCAGCGTCGCAGCCTCTGTCAGCGTCTCTGTAGGCGTCTCATTCGCTGCCGCTCTCGATTGGGGGTCTGCTGCCTTCTCTATGCCTATATCTACTCCTCTCTGCCTCAGTCGGCGTCTCAGTCGGCGTCGCAGCCTCTGTCAGCGTATCTGTAGGCGTCTCATTCTCTGCCGCTGTCGATTGGGGTGTCTGCTGCCTTCTCTATGCCAATATCTACCCCTATCTGCCTCAGTCGCAATTGTTATTTGGTGTCAGTTGCTCAAACCCACTGACCTACTGCAAGTAAAAATGTCGTCGGTGCATTCTAAATGCCCCTCGTCAGCTTGACTGCGGAACTGTGACACCCTTAAAGTTTACATCATAATTAGTGCATAAATACTACTCATTTACAATATTTGCACCCTAAAAATATGTGCATTCTTAATGAGTTTAATGGGAGCCGGTGCTGTGAGTCAACTACGCGTAAGTAGCTTGATTCTAACTCACAACAGCGTCTCTGTAGGTGTCGCAGTCGGTGCCGCTGTCGATTGGGGGTCTGCTGCCTTCTCTATGCCAATATCTACACCCATCTGCCTCAGTCGGCCTCGCAGCCTCTGTCAGCGTCTCTGTAGGCTTCTCAGTCGGTGCCACTGGCGATTGGGGGGTCTGCTGCTTTCTCTATGCCTATATCTACCCCTATCTGCCTCAGTTGGCGTCGCAGCCTATGTCTGCGTCTCTGTAGGTGTCTCAGTCGGTGCCACTGTCGATTGGGGGGGCCTGCTGCCTTCTCTATGCCTATATCTACCCCTATCTGCCTCAGTCGGCGTCTCAGTCGGCGTCGCAGCCTCTGTCAGCGTCTCTTTAGGTGTCTTAGTCGCTGCCGCTGTCTATTGGGGGTGGTCTGCTGCTTTCTCTATGCCAATATCTACCCCTATCTGCCTCAGTTGGCGTCGCAGCCTATATCTGCGGCTCTGTAGGTTTCTCAGTCGGTGCCACTGTCGATTGGGTGGTCTGCTGCCTTCTCTATGCCCATATCTACCCCTATCTGCTTCAGTCGGCGTCTCAGTCGGCGTCTCAGTCGGCGTCGCAGCCTTTGTCAGCGTCTCTGTTGGCGTCTCATTCGCTGCCGCTGTCGATTGGGGTGTCTGCTGCCTTCTCTATGCCTATATCTACCCCTATCTGCCTCAGTCGGCCTCGCAGCCTCTGACAGCGTCTCTGCAGGCGTCTCAATCACTGCCGCTGTCGATTAGGGGGGTCTGCTGCCTTCTCTATGCCTATATCTACCCCTATCTGCCTCAGTCGGTGTTGCAGCCTCTGTCAGTGTCTCTGTAGGCGTCTCAGTCGCTGCCGCTGTCGATTGGGGGGTCTGCTGCCTTCTCTATGCTTATATCTACCCCTACCTCTTTCAGTCGGCATCTCAGTCTGCGTCGCAGACTCTGTCAGCGTCGCAGCCTCTGTCAGCGTCTCTCTAGGCGTCTCATTCGCTGCCACTGTCGATTGGGATGTCTGCTGCCTTCTCTATGATTATATCTACCCCTATCTGCCTCAGTCGGCGTCTCAGTCAGCGTCGCAGCGTGTGTAAGCGTCTCTGTAGGCGCCTCAGTCGCTGCCGCTGTCGATTGGGGGGTCTGCTGCCTTCTCTATGATTATATCTACCCCTATCTGCCTCAGTCGGCGTCTCAGTCAGCGTCGCAGCGTGTGTAAGCGTCTCTGTAGGCGCCTCAGTCGCTGCCGCTGTCGATTGGGGGTCTGCTGCCTTCTCTATGCCTATATCTACTCCTCTCTGCCTCAGTCGGCGTCTCAGTAGGCGTCGCAGCCTTTGTCAGCGTCTCTGTAGGCGTCTCATTCGCTGCCACTGTCGATTGGGATGTCTGCTGCCTTCTCTATGCCAATATCTACCCCTATCTGCCTCAGTCGGCCTCGCAGCCTCTGTCAGCGTCTCTGTAGGCGTCTCAGTCGCTGCCGCTGTCGATTGGGGGTCTGCTGCCTTCTCTATTCCTATATCTACTCCTCTCTGCCTCAGTCGGCGTCGCAGCCTCTGTCAGCGTCTCTGTAGGCGTCTCATTCCCTGCCGCTGTCGATTGGGGGGTCTGCTGCCTTCTCTATGCCTATATCTACCCCTACCTCTTTCAGTCGGCATCTCAGTCTGCGTCGCAGCCTCTGTCAGCGTCTCTGTAGGCGTCTCATTCGCTGCCGCTGTCGATTGGGTGTCTGCTGCCTTCTCTATGCCTATATCTACCCCTATCTGCCTCAGTCGGCGTCGCAGCCTCTGTCAGCGTTTCTGTAGGCGTGTCAGTCGCGGACGCTGCCGATTGGGCGGTCTGCTGCCTTCTCTGTGCCTATCTCTATCCCTATCTGCCTCAGTCGGTGTCTCAGTCGGCGTCGCAGCCTCTGTCAGCGTCAATGTAGGCGTCTCAGTCGCTGCCGCTGTCGATTTGGGAGGTCTGCTGCCTGATCTGTGGATATTCCTACCCCTATCTACCTCAGTCAGTGTCTCAGTCGGCGTCGCAGCCTTTGTCAGCTTCTCTGAAGGCGTCTCAGTCGCTGCTGCTGTCGATTTGGGAGGTCTGCTGCTTTCTCTATGCCTATATCTACCCCTATCTGCCTCTGTCAGCATCTCTGCAGGCGTCTCATTCGCTGCCGCTGTCGATTGGGGTGTCTGCTGCCTTCTCTATGCCAATATCTACCCCTATCTGCCTCAGTCGGCCTCGCAGCCTCTGTCAGCGTCTCTGTAGGCTTCTCAGTCACTGCCGCTGTCGATTAGGGGGGTCTGCTGCCTTCTGTTGGGGTCCGTATCTGCTTGTCGGCGAGCATCCGAAGTGACTCCAAACGCCTGGCAAAGGCGCCTATGTCTTCACCTGCCAGTTGTTTCCCGATTCTAATTTCTTGGGATATGTCTTCCAGAGTTCTCTCCTTTAGATAAGTTCTCTTCAGAAGGCCGTAAAGTTCATTCACACTGGCGAATTGTTTTGGCAGCACAAGGTTGTACGCATCTCCAAATAACCTTTGCTTAACACAGTCAAAGAAGTCCTGCAACTCATCAGGGCCTATGCTTCGCTTTGCAAGTTCACAACCTTGAATGAACCTGCTGAGTTCGGACCTTAAATCTTCTGAAGCAGCACCAGTAAACAGTTTCACCTCTGACTGTATTGATTTCAATCTGTTCCTTATTTCCTCGTCTGGCGAAACCAAACTCACTGTTTGTTGCCCTAGTCCCTCTAATTCAGAACTAAATGTATCTGCCCATTCGTTGACCAGACTATTCATGTAGTCTGCGTAGTTTTCCGCAAAATATTTTCCCTTGTCGTACTCAACTGCGTGAGGCAACAACAGTCCGTGATTATTGTTGAACTCTCTCCCCAGACCTTGCAACTGTGTTATTCGCTTGCGATAATACACGTTGTCCTTACGTAACCTGCCGTCTTTCTTAAAGTTACGGACCAGCTTTTCAATCGTTTCGCCAATTTGTTCCTGTCTCAGCAGTAATCCTTGCGCTTCCTTCGTCATATCCCAAATGCCAGAACAGATGTCGTATCCCAATTACAAATAAAAATCCAATAATTGATAAAACTTGTTATTAACTTATCCCAATATTTTATTCCATCTTACTTATTGATAAATACCAATTTAAAAAAAAAACATTCCACCGTAAATTCTATCTTTATATACATATTCTGCTATACTTGTTTTCCATCACAAAGTTCCATATCCGCTGTCTATCGGCGTCCATTAATTCCTTCCATCAATGCAAATTGGTTCTTGACTTCCCACAGATACTCCTTGATTTCCTCTCACCATCCAAGAATCCATAGAAAAGGCCATATGTTTGTAAAAACCGAAATTTTTTTTTCGGATGATGGCCCAAGAAGTAATCAAGAATAAGTACGATGGCGTTGGTGATACCGCATTATTATACGAAGTTGACAAGTCGGTCTTAACGACTTTCGTAGTGGGGCTCCGCAACTCCGCTCTTAAAATTCATATGCTGAATAGCAAAACAGGAAATCTGGAGGAATTGGTAGAAGAAGCAATTCGAGCGCAAGTCCTTGTGGAACGGAGTACGGCCGGATTGGGGGAGATACATATGTTGGAAAATAGACAGGACAATTTAACTGCCGCTGTCATGGATAGAGAAGGAAATAATTTCGTCCCAAACGTATACAGAGGAGCGTATAATCCCGGTATCTCCGACAGCAGAGCCGCGTATCAGAGAAATCCGCACAGGGGGGTTGTACAGAAGGCTCCCACATGTTCGTTCTGCCATAGGCCAGGCCATACAAGAGATGAATGCATTACACGCAAGAATACGCCCTATTGTATGGAGTGCCAAACATATGGTCATGAGGCAAGTAGACAGTGCCAATTAGACAATAAATGGGATAAAAGTAGAAGGCAGCCAGGTACGCGGCGCCCAGATCCACCCTTAAGGGACAGCAGGGGTAGTGGTCCTCGAGTCAACTCAACGGAAGGGATTAACCAAGTAAGAAATCCTTTCAACACGGGGAATGGTCAGCAGCGACCATATTGGAATTTTAGAGGTGGACAAAGGTTAGGCAACACACAACAGGGGTTGAAATGTTTCTCATGTGGACGGATGGGGCATCGTGCTGCGGAATGCATTGATAGACAGTTCCAACAAAGGAACCAGGGAAACTTCCAGCGGCCCAGTCGAGGCCAGTAGACTGGAAAGCCAAAAGAAAGAGAGTAATAATAAGGCCGGAAATACGTGGGACTAGTAATGTAGGAACTACAGTCCAGGGGAAGGAGGAGCAGGAGGCTCTCCAGTATCACGAAGAGTTAGGAAGTGGATACGCGTCCATGTTGGTAACAGAAGGACATTGCTTCGCTATGAGCAGGATAGGTGATGCCTTCATCGAGATGCCCTGCGAGGAAGCAGCGAGTGGAAAACTATTGCTATTAGTAGATTCAGGGGCGGACACTAGCCTCGTAAAATCTAGTGTTTTACGGAAGGGGCTAGACTTTAATCAAATGGACTTAAGAACCCTTAACGGAGCGTTTGGAGGGTGCATTAGGACATTGGGGTCGCTCAGAATAGGGCACAGTGGAGTTAAGGGTATGAGTTTTAGAGTGCACGCAGTGGAAGTGGATAGGAAAGGTATCCCGGCTGATGGAATAATTGGCCGTGATAATCTTTGGGGACGCACCATACTGGATGCGCTCGATAAGCAGTTATCATTCTATGATAACAATAAGCATAGAATCCTTACTTTTCCATTAATGTCATGGCAGGAAGGAACCGTGAGTAAGGTTAAGAATTGTATGGAGGTAGTGAATGCAAGGTCAACCAGAGTAGTTACTATGCATGTAAATACGAAACTTAGGACTGTTGTTTTACACAAGCAGCAGCTAGCGGAGGGCGTATATATGGGGGAAACCATAACGCACGTTGACAAGGGAAAGGTGTACGCTTGCGTACTCAATGCATCGGAAAAGGACTACTTGATGGAGGAGGATTTTAGGCCTAAGTTCACTAGCTATGATAATTTTAAGGAACCGAATTATAGATCGGTGAATCAGATTAAACAAGTTGATATAAGAGAAAGAATGGAGCGAGTGCTAGAATCACTGAAGCTAGACCCAAGCGTGAACTCAGAAGAGAAGGCATCAATAGAAGCCATTTGTGCGTCATTCCATGACATATTTTTGCTGGAAGGAGACCAGTTAACATATACACCAGAGGTAGAGCATGAAATACCTACTAGAGTGGATCAAGCGCCAATTAACCAGAAGCAATACAGATTGCCGCAAGCTCACAAAGATGAGGTAAATAGACAAGTGGAAGGAATGTTAAAGGATAACATTATTTCACCGAGTATCTCGCCTTGGAACTCACCAATAATTTTGGTACCAGAGAAGGGAGGTGCGCAGGGTCAGAAGAAGTGGAGAATGGTCGTCGATTTTAGGAAATTGAACGACGCCACTATCAAGCAGGTGTTCCCGATTCCAAGGATAGAAGAGATTCTGGATCAATTGGGGCATAGTAGATATTTTTCTACGCTTGATTTAGCGAGTGGCTACCACCAAGTTCTGGTGGATACCCAAGATAAGCAGAAAACCGCGTTCAGCACCGGTTTAGGGCATTATGAGTTTAATAGAATGCCGTTTGGATTAACAGGAGCACCGGCTACCTTCCAACGGCTAATGAACCATGTGCTAACAGGCTTGCAAGGGTTAGATTGTTTTGTGTATCTGGATGATATTGTAATTTATGGGAAGAACTTGCAGCAGCATTCGCAACGCTTGTGCAAGGTACTCCAGAAATTACGAGAACACAATTTGAAATTGAACACGGAGAAGTGTCAATTTTTGCGGAGAGAGGTGGTTTATTTAGGCCATCGTTGCTCAGAAGCAGGAGCACTGCCTGACCCGCAGAAGGTGGAATGCGTTAAAAATCTAGCGATTCCAAGAAACAGAAAAGAAGTGCAAGCATTCCTAGGACTAGTGAACTATTATAGAAAGTTCGTGGAAGGACTAGCCGGAATTGCTTTGCCCATTAATAAGTTGCTACGAAAAGAAGCAACGTTCGAATGGACAGAGAGATGTCAGCAAGCATTCGAGAGGCTAAAAGAGATAATTAGCTCGCCACCAATTTTGGCATACCCCGACTTTGAACAAACTTTTTTGTTGACCACTGATGCTAGCAATGAAGCATTAGGGGCAGTATTGTCACAAGGGGAAGTCGGGAATGACCGACCAATAGCATTCGCAAGCAGAGCGCTTAGCAACACGGAGAAGAGATACTCCACAATAGAAAAGGAGTTTCTAGCCATAGTATGGGCTACGAAGAATTTTAGAGCATATTTGCTAGGACGCCCATTTAGGATATATACTGATCACCAGCCGTTAAGAGGCATAGCCAATTTGAAAGACCAAACGTCTAGGCTAGCCAGGTTCAGACACAAATTGTCTGAGTATGATTTTGAAATCATATACAAACCTGGGAAAAAGAATCTGAATGCCGATGCACTCAGCAGAGTACCGCAGGCACAGAAAGTATCAGTAGTGCAAACAAGGTCCAAAGCACGGTCGGATAAGGAGAAGGCCGAGAGGATACAGAAGGACAAAGTTGATGCTACAAGAGATGTTAGCAATGCGGGTTTCGATACCAATGAGCAAGCAGCCAGTAGTGTGGAATGGCTGAAGGATATAAAGGATATCCAGGCTGTGTTAAAGGGTTTCCATGATTCACCTCTAGGTGGACACCAGGGATTCTGGAAAACCCATGACAGAATTAGGCGAGTATACGGATGGAAAGGTATGCTCAAGGACATAAAAAAATACGTAAGAAGTTGCCCAAAGTGCCAGGCCAACAAAAGTTCAAGGCTAACAAAGATGCCCATGGTATTAACGGACACACCAAAGCAACCATTTGATAAGGTTCATATGGATATTGTAGGTATTTTACCTGAGACTGTTTCGGGCAATAAATACATCTTGACGTTCCAAGACGATTTCTCAAAGTATATGGCGTGCGTGGCTATACCCGATGCTGAAGCAAGTACGGTGGCCAAAGCATTCTTTGATGAAATTATAGCAAGATACAACATACCTAAGATTTTGATAACCGACAATGGTTCAAATTTCGTATCAAAACTATTCTCAGAAACGTGTAAAATACTGGGAAAATAGTTGACCAGTTCGAAGCGAGTACAAGCAGGGAAGAAGCTCAGGAATTGTGGAAGCAGGCGAATGCCGGAGGAGCTGTGTCACCATTAGAAGTAGCGGATCAAGCCTTTACGGCAATCCAAAGAAGAACAGAAGAAAAGTTATTCAGTTTTCATAAGAAAACAGAAGATTTGAGAGCACAAAAAGAGTATCTTGAGAAAAAGGTAAAGGAACTTTCTCAGAGATTGACGGAAACAGAGGAAGCAGCAACGCTGTTGGAAAAGGAGTGTGCAGGATTGAAAAGAGGACGGGCGACCAATAGCAACCCACATAGAAAGGAGAGATCAAAATCAGCATCGGCTGGATTTACACAGACAGTGTTGACATTGCCTCCTGAAGTTCGCTGGCCGGAGTATTTAACTCCGGAAGGGATAGGTCGTGTGGTAAAGCCTAGATTAGTATTGACTGGAGAAAGTGAAGCGGGATTTTTATTTGACGCATCGGAAATCGGTGTCGAGCCATTTACTCCAGAACGTCCGGTAACTAATAAAAATAAGGGATATACGCCAAAAGCGCCAGGCAGGTGAAGACATACGCGCCTTTGCCAGGCGTTTGGAGTCACTTCGGACTCTCGCCGACAAGCAGATACGGACCCCAACACTTCCCTATGCCTATATCTACCCCTATCTGCCTGAGTCGGTGTCTCAGTCGGCGTCGCAGCCTCTGTCAGCGTCTCTGAAGGCGTCTCAGTCGCTGCTGCTGTCGATTTGGGAGGTCTGCTGCTTTCTCTATGCCTATATCTACCCCTATCTGCCTCTCTCAGCGTCTCTGTAGGCGTCTCATTCGCTGCCGCTGTCGATTGGGGTGTCTGCTGCCTTCTCTATGCCAATATCTACCCCTATCTGCCTCAGTCGGCCTCGCAGCCTCTGTCAGCGTCTTTGTAGGCGTCTCAGTCGCTGCCGCTGTCGATTGGGTGGTCTGCTGCCTTCTCTATGCCTATATCTACCCCTATCTGCCTCAGTCGGCGTCTCAGTCGGCGTCGCAGCCTCTGTCAGCGTCTCTGTAGGCGTCTCATTCGCTGCCGCTGTCGATTGGGGTGTCTGCTGCCTTCTCTATGCCAATATCTACCCCTATCTGCCTCAGTCGGCCTCGCAGCCTCTGTAAGCGTCTCTGTAGGCGTCTCAGTCGCTGCCGTTGTCGATTGGGTGGTCTGCTGCCTTCTCTATGCCTATATCTACACCTATCTGCCTCAGTCGGCGTCGCAACCTCTTGTCAGCGTCTCTGTAGGCATCTCAGTCGCTGCCGTTGTCGATTGGGGTGTCTGCTGCCTTCTCTATGCCTATATCTACCCCTATCTGCCTCAGTCGGCGCCGCAGCCTCTCTCAGCGTCTCTGTAGGCGTCTCAGAGGCTGCCGCTATCGATTGGGGGGTCTGCTTCATTCTCTATGCCTATATCTACCCCTATCTGCCTCAGTCGGCATCTCAGTCGGCGTCGCAGCCTCTGTCAGCGTCTCTGTAGGCGTCTCAGTTGCGGCAGCTGTCGTGTGGGGGTCTGCAGCCTTCAATATGCCTATATCTACCCCTACCTGTTTCAGTCTGCATCTCAGTCTGCGCCGCAGCCTCTGTCAGCGTCGCAGCCTCTGTCAGCGTCTCTCTAGGCGTCTCAGTCGCTGCCGCTGTCGATTGGGGGTCTGCTGCCTTCCCTATGCCTATATCTACCCCTATCTGCCTCAGCCGGCGTCGTTGCCTCTCTCAGTGTCTCTGTAGGCGTCTCAGTAGCTGCCGCTATCGATTGCGGGGTCTGCTGCATTCTCTATGCCTATATCTACCCCTATCTGCCTCAGTCGGCGTCTCACTCGGCGTTGCAGCCTCTGTCAGTGTCTCTGTAGGCGTCTCAGTCGCTGCCGCTGTCGATTGGGGGGTCTGCTGCCTTCTCTATGCCTATATCTACCCCTACCTCTTTCAGTCGGCATCTCAGTCTGCGTCGCAGCCTCTGTCAGCGTCTCTGTAGGTGTCTTAGTCACTGCCACTATCGAGTAGGGGGGTCTGCTGCCTTCTCTATGCCAATATCTACCCCTATCTGCCTCAGTTGGCGTCGCAGCCTATGTCTGCGTCTCTGTAGGTGTCTCAGTCGGTGCCACTGTCGATTTGGGGGGTCTGCTGCTTTCTCTATGCCTATATCTACCCCTATCTGGCTCAGTTGGCGTCGCAGCCTATGTCTGCGTCTCTGTAGGTGTCTCAGTCGGTGCCACTGTCGATTGGGGGGGTCTGCTGCCTTCTCTATGCCTATAGCTACCCCTATCTGCCTCAGTCGGCGTCTCAGTCGGCGTCTCAGTCGGCGTAGCAACCTCTATCAGCGTCTCTGAAGGCGTCTCAGTCACTGCCACTATCGAGTAGGGGGGTCTGCTGCCTTCTCTATGCCTATATCTACCCCTATCTGCCTCAGTCGGCGTCTCAGTTGGCGTCGCAGCCTATGTCTGCATCTCTGTAGGCGTCTCAGTCGGTGCCACTGTCGATTGGGGGGTCTGCTGCCTTCTCTATGCCTATAGCTACCCCTATCTGCTTCAGTCGGCGTCTCAGTCGGCGTAGCAGCCTCTGTCAGCGTCTCTGAAGGCGTCTCAGTCACTGCCACTATCGAGTAGGGGGGTCTGCTGCCTTCTCTATGCCTATATCTACCCCTATCTGCCTCAGTCGGCGTCTCAGTCGGCGTCACAGCCTCTGTCAGCGTCTCTGTAGGTGTCTCAGTCGCTGCCGCTGTCTATTGGGGGGTCTGCTGCCTTCTCTATGCCAATATCTACCCCTATTTGCCTCAGTCGGCATCGCAGCCCCTGTCAGCGTCTCTGTAGGTGTCGCAGTCGGTGCCGCTGTCGATTGGGGGGTTTGCTGCCTTCTCTATGCCTATATCTACCACTATCTGCCTCAGTCGGCGTCGCAGCCTCTGTCAGCGGCCCTGAAGGTGTCTGAGTCGCTGCCGCTGTCGATTGGGGGGTCTGCTGCCTTCTCTATGCCTATATCTACCCCTATCTGCCTCAGTCGGCGTCTCAGTCGGCGTAGCAGCCACTGTCAGCGTCTCTGAAGGCGTCTGAGTCACTGCCGCTGTCGATTAGGGGGGTCTGCTGCCTTCTCTATGCCTATTTCTACCCCTATCTGCCTCAGTCGGCGTCTCAGTCGGCGTCGCAGCCTATGTCTGCGTCTCTGTAGGTGTCTCAGTCGGTGCCACTGTCGATTTGGGGGGTCTGCTGCTTTCTCTATGCCTATATCTACCCCTATCTGGCTCAGTTGGCGTCGCAGCCTATGTCTGCGTCTCTGTAGGTGTCTCAGTCGGTGCCACTGTCGATTGGGGGGGGGGTCTGCTGCCTTCTCTATGCCTATATCTACCCCTATCTGCCTCAGTCGGCGTCTCAGTCGGCGTAGCAGCCTCTGTCAGCGTCTCTGTAGGTGTCTCAGTCGGTGCCACTGTCGATTGGGGGGCTGCTGGTTTCTCTACGCCTATATCTACCCCTATCTGCCTCAGTTGGCGTCGCAGCCTATGTCTGCGTCTCTGTAGGTGTCTCAGTCGTTCCCGCTCTCGATTGCGAGTCTGCTGCCTTCTCTATGCCTATATCTACCCCTATCTACCTCAGCCGGCGTCGCAGCCTCTCTCAGTGTCTCTGTAGGCGCCTCAGTAGCTGCCGCTGTCGATTGGGGGGTCTGCTGCCTTCTCTATGCCTATATCTACCCCTACCTCTTTCAGTCGGCATCTCAGTCTGCGTCGCAGCCTCTGTCAGCGTCTCTCTAGGCGTCTCAGTCGCTGCCGCTGTCGATTGGGGGGTCTGCTGCCTTCTCTATGCCTATATCTACCCCTATCTGCCTCAGTCGGTGTCTCAGTCAGCTTCGCAGCCTCTGTAAGCGTCTCTGTAGGCGTCTCAGTCGCTGCCGCTGTCGATTGGGGGTCTGCTGCCTTCTCTATTCCTATATCTACTCCTCTCTGCCTCAGTCGGCGTCTTAGTCGGCGTCGCAGCCTCAGTCAGCGTCTCTGTATGCGTCTCATTCGCTGCCGCTGTCGATTTGGAAGGTCTGCTGCTTTCTCTATGCCTATATCTACCCCTATCTGCCTCTGTCAGCGTCTCTCTAGGCGTCTCAGTCGCTGCCGCTGTCGATTGGGGGGTCTGCTGCCTTCTCTATGCCTATATCTACTCCTCTCTGCCTCAGTAGGCGTCTCAGTCGGCGTCGCAGCCTCTGTCAGCGTCTCTGTAGGCATCTCAGTCGCTGCTGCTGTCTTTGTAGGCGTCTCAGTCACTGCCGCTGTCGATTAGGGAGGTCTGCTGCCTTCTCTATGCCTATATCTACCCCTATCTGCCTCAGTCGGCGTCTCAGTCGGCGTCGCAGCCTATGTCTGCGTCTCTGTAGGTGTCTCAGTCGGTGCCGCTGTCGATTGGGGGTCTGCTGCCTTCCCTATGCCTATATCTACCCCTACCTCTTTCAGCCGGCATCTCAGTCGGCGTCGCAGCCTCTGTCAGCGTTTCTGTAGGCGTGTCAGTCGCGGCCGCTGCCGATTGGGCGGTCTGCTGCCTTCTCTGTGCCTATCTCTATCCCTATCTGCCCCAGTCGGTGTCTCAGTCGGCGTCGCAGCCTCTATCAGCGTCAATGTAGGCGTCTCGGTCGCTGCCGCTGTCGATTTGGGAGGTCTGCTGCCTGATCTGTGGATATTCCTACCCCTATCTACCTCAGTCAGTGTCTCAGTCGGCGTCGCAGCCTATGTCTGCGTCTCTGTAGGTGTCTCAGTCGGTGCCGCTGTCGATTAGGGGGGTCTGCTGCCTTCTCTATGCCTATATCTACCCCTACCTCTTTCAGCCGGCATCTCAGTCTGCGTCGCAGCCTCTGTCAGCGTCTCTGTAGGTGTCTTAGTCGCTGCCGCTGTCGATTGGGGTGTCTGCTGCCTTCTCTATGCCTATATCTACCCCTATCTGCCTCAGTCGGCGTCGCAGCCTCTGTCAGCGTTTCTGTAGGCGTCTCATTCGCTGCCGCTGCCGATTGGGGTGTCTGCTGCCTTCTCTATGCCAATATCTACCCCTATCTGCCTCAGTCGACCTCGCAGCCTCTGTCAGCGTCTCTGCAGGCGTCTCAGTCACTGCCGCTGTCGATTAGGGGGGTCTGCTGCCTTCTCTATGCCTATATCTACCCCTACCTCTTTCAGCCGGCATCTCAGTCTGCGTCGCAGCCTCTGTCAGCGTCTCTGTAGGTGTCTTAGTCGCTGCCGCTGTCTATTGGGGGGGGGGGCTGCTGCTTTCTCTATGCCAATATCTACCCCTATCTGCCTCAGTTGGCGTCGCAGCCTATGTCTGCGTCTCTGTAGGTGTCTCAGTCGGTGCCACTGTCGATTTGGGGGGTCTGCTGCTTTCTCTATGCCTATATCTACCCCTATCTGCCTCAGTTGGCGTCGCAGCCTATGTCTGCGTCTCTGTAGGCGTCTCAGTCGGTGCCACTGTCGATTGGGGGGGGTCTGCTGCCTTCTCTATGCCTATATCAACCCCTATCTGCCTCAGTCGGCGTCTCAGTCGGCGTCGCAGCCTCTGTCAGCGTCTCTGTAGGCGTCTCATTCGCTGCCGCTGTCGATTGGGGTGTCTGCTGCCTTCTCTATGCCAATATCTACCCCTATCTGCCTCAGTCGGCGTCGCAGCCTCTGTCAGCGTCTCTGAAGGCGTCTCAGTCGCTGCTGCTGTCGATTTGGGAGGTCTGCTGCTTTCTCTATGCCTATATCTACCCCTATCTGCTCTCTCAGCGTCTCTGTAGGCGTCTCATTCGCTGCCGCTGTCGATTGGGGTGTCTGCTGCCTTCTCTATGCCAATATCTACCCCTATCTGCCTCAGTCGGCGTCGCAGCCTCTGTCAGCGTTTCTGTAGGCGTGTCAGTCGCGGCCGCTGCCGATTGGGCGGTCTGCTGCCTTCTCTGTGCCTATCTCTATCCCTATCTGCCCCAGTCGGTGTCTCAGTCGGCGTCGCAGCCTCTATCAGCGTCAATGTAGGCGTCTCGGTCGCTGCCGCTGTCGATTTGGGAGGTCTGCTGCCTGATCTGTGGATATTCCTACCCCTATCTACCTCAGTCAGTGTCTCAGTCGGCGTCGCAGCCTCTGTCAGCGTCTCTGAAGGCGTCTCAGTCGCTGCTGCTGCCGATTTGGGAGGTCTGCTGCTTTCTCTATGCCTATATCTACCCCTATCTGCCTCTGTCAGCGTCTCTGTAGGCGTCTCAGTCGCTGCCGCTGTCGATTGGGGGGTCTGCTGCCTTCTCTATGCCTATATCTACTCCTCTCTGCCTCAGTAGGCGTCTCAGTCGGCGTCGCAGCCTCTGTCAGCGTCTCTGTAGGCATCTCAGTCGCTGCCGCTGTCTTTGTAGGCGTCTCAGTCACTGCCGCTGTCGATTAGGGGGGTCTGCTGCCTTCTCTATGCCTATATCTACCCCTATCTGCCTCAGTCGGCGATTCAGTCGGCGTCGCAGCCTATGTCTGCGTCTATGTAGGCATCTCAGTCACTGCCGCTGTCGATTAGGGGGGTCTGCTGCCTTCTCTATGCCTATATCTACCCCTACCTCTTTCAGCCGGCATCTCAGTCTGCGTCGCAGCCTCTGTCAGCGTCTCTGTAGGTGTCTTAGTCGCTGCCGCTGTCTATTGGGGGGGGGGGGGGGGGTCGGCTGCTTTCTCTATGCCAATATCTACCCCTATCTGCCTCAGTTGGCGTCGCAGCCTATGTCTGCGTCTCTGTAGGCGTCTCAGTCGGTGCCACTGTCGATTGGGGGGGGGTCTGCTGCCTTCTCTATGCCTATAGCTACCCCTATCTGCCTCAGTCGGCGTCTCAGTCAGCGTAGTAGCCTCTGTCAGCGTCTCTGAAGGCGTCTCAGTCACTGCCACTATCGAGTAGGGGGGTCTGCTGCCTTCTCTATGCCTATATCTACCCCTATCTGCCTCAGTCGGCGTCTCATTCGGCGTCGCAGCCTCTGTCAGCGTCTCTGTAGGTGTCTCAGTCGCTGCCGCTGTCTATTGGGGGGTCTTCTGCCTTCTCTATGCCAATATCTACCCCTATTTGCCTCAGTCGGCATCGCAGCCCCTGTCAGCGTCTCTGAAGGTGTCTGAGTCGCTGCCGCTGTCGATTGGGGGGTCTGCTGCCTTCTCTATGCCTATATCTACCCCTATCTGCCTCAGTCGGCGTCTCAGTCGGCGTAGCAGCCTCTGTCAGCGTCTCTGAAGGCGTCTGAGTCACTGCCGCTGTCGATTAGGGGGGTCTGCTGCCTTCTCTATGCCTATATCTACCCATATCTGCCTCAGTCGGCGTCGCAGCCTATGTCTGCGTCTCTGTAGGTGTCTCAGTCGGTGCCACTGTCGATTGGGGGGGTCTGCTGCTTTCTCTAAGCCTATATCTACCCCTATCTGCCTCAGTTGGCGTCGCAGCCTATTTCTGCGTCTCTGTAGGTGTCTCAGTCATTGCCGCTCTCGATTGGGAGTCTGCTGCCTTCTCTATGCCTATATCTACCCCTATCTGCCTCAGCCGGCGTCGCAGCCTCTCTCAGTGTCTCTATCTGCCTCAGTCGGCGTCTCAGTCGGCGTCGCAGCCTATGTCTGCGTCTCTGTAGGTGTCTCAGTCGGTGCCGCTGTCGATTCGGGGTCTGCTGCCTTCTCTATGCCTATATCTACCCCTATCTGCCTCAGTTGGCGTCGCAGCCTATGTCTGCGTCTCTGTAGGTGTCTCATTCGCTGCCGCTGTCGATTGGGGTGTCTGCTGCCTTCTCTATGCCTATATCTACCCCTATCTGCCTCAGCCGGCGTCGCAGCCTCTCTCAGTGTCTCTGTAGGCGTCTCAGTAGCTGCCGCTGTCGATTGGGGGGTCTGCTGCCTTCTCTATGCCTATATCTACCCCTACCTCTTTCAGTCGGCATCTCAGTCTGCGTCGCAGCCTCTGTCAACGTCGCAGCCTCTGTCAGCGTCGCAGCCTCTGTCAGCGTCTCTCTAGGCGTCTCAGTCGCTGCCGCTGTCGATTGGGGGGTCTGCTGCCTTCTCTATGCCTATATCTACTCCTCTCTGCCTCAGTCGGCTTCTCAGTCGGCGTCGCAGCCTCTGTCAGCGTCTCTGTAGGCATCTCATTCGCTGCCGCTGTCGATTAGGGGGGTCTGCTGCCTTCTCTATGCCTATATCTACCCCTATCTGCCTCAGTCGGCGTCTCAGTCGGCGTCGCAGCCTATGTCTGCGTCTCTGTAGGTGTCTCAGTCGGTGCCGCTGTCGATTGGGGGTCTGCTGCCTTCTCTATGCCTATATCTACCCCTATCTGCCTCAGTCGGCGTCGCAGCCTCTGTCAGCGTTTCTGTAGGCGTGTCATTCGCGGCCGCTGCCGATTGGGCGGTCTGCTGCCTTCTCTGTGCCTATCTCTATCCCTATCTGCCCCAGTCGGTGTCTCAGTCGGCGTCGCAGCCTCTATCAGCGTCAATGTAGGCGTCTCGGTCGCTGCCGCTGTCGATTTGGGAGGTCTGCTGCCTGATCTGTGGATATTCCTACCCCTATCTACCTCAGTCAGTGTCTCAGTCGGCGTCGCAGCCTCTGTCAGCGTCTCTGAAGGCGTCTCAGTCGCTGCTGCTGTCGAGTAGGGGGGGTCTGCTGCCTTCTCTATGCCTATATCTACCCCTATCTGCCTCAGTCGGCGTCTCATTCGGTGTCGCAGCCTCTGTCAGCGTCTCTGTAGGTGTCTCAGTCGCTGCCGCTGCCGATTGGGGTGTCTGCTGCCTTCTCTATGCCAATATCTACCCCTATCTGCCTCAGTCGGCCTCGCTGCCTCTATCAGCGTCTCTGTAGGCGTCTCAGTCACTGCCGCTGTCGATTAGGAAGGTCTGCTGCCTTCTCTATGCCTACATCTACACCTATCTGCCTCAGTCGGCGTCTCAGTCGGCGTCTCAGTCGGCGTCGCAGCCTATGTCTGCGTCTCTGTAGGTGTCTCAGTCGGTGCCGCTGTCGATTGGGGGTGTGCTGCCTTCTCTATGCCTATATCTACCCCTATCTGCCTCAGTCGGCGTCGCAGCCTCTGTCAGCGTTTCTGTAGGCGTGTCAGTCGCGGCCGCTGCCGATTGGGCGGTCTGCTGCCTTCTCTGTGCCTATCTCTATTACTATCTGCCCCAGTCGCACTGTGTCACGAGGCTGGCCAAAAATGGATAAAGTAAATGTTAGAATTTGAACGTTTTTTTTATATATATATTTTTTTAAGACTATGGTTAGATGATATCTAAAATATCTTCGTAAAATGTTTACGAATTTTAAAGTTATAGTGGTTCAAAGTCAAGGTTTGTGTTCAGCGTACGAAATTTATGAGAAAATCCCAAATTTCATGTTCATTTATAATACTAAGAATTTAAGTATTTGAATGTAACGGCTACCAAAATTTGTAACAATGGTAGTAAGTTGATGCATCTAGTTATAATTACAACACTGTTTTTGTTACAAATATTGATCATATGTTAGATACCGTTCGAAAAAAGATAGTAGTGAGGCATTGTCAAGACTTTTCAGCAACCGTGAACTTTCGTAGAGAATTTAAAAGAAAGTAGAATAACACTTTTCCTGTTTTTTTGTATTTTGTAGCTACAAGTATGTATTTTAATATATTTAAAGTTCAGCTGCCCGTATCGCCCGAATTCTTTTTGTGATTGTTTTTTAGTCTCGACCTCGTTGCGGATTCGTAGTATTTTTCAACTGTGGCTAGAGATAAAGGAAAACAGACCCTGCGATGTTATGCGTCATGTTAAAGATTTTTTAGAAAATCATTTTGAACGAGTATTATTAGAAAGGGAACAACTGAAAATAAGGCTTACTCTTTTAAAATTTTCTAACAATTGGTCTAAATATCATCGCATGAGAGATAGATTTGAAACTGAGTTGAGTGACTGGATCGATAGCGATTTATTTGGTGAATTCATTTGTAATGTAAGTTTCCGTATAAAGTTCTGGTTTTGCAATAAAACTAAATTGTGTTATACTATATTAGGAAGCAAATACAAGTGGTAGAGGCCGACCGAATGTTTCTTATGAGGAGGGTTCAATGAGAACAAAAAGGAGGCGAGTGGAAGAACTTGTCGCTTCTACTTCATCTGAAGCTCTTAAAAAACCGCAGAAAGGGTAACAGGTTCAAATACTGATAAGAAAATTTGTGTTGAAAGTGCTCTAGCATTATACATTGATATGGATTTATCTATGAGGGAGTACAATATGATGAGAAAATTAGTAAATTCTGTTCACGAAAATTGCTTTCCGTCATACTATATGATTGCAGATGCTAAAAAAAAGATTTTGCCTGATGACATACAAGTAACAGAAACTTCTGCAGAGGTCCCCTTACAAAAGATTTTAGACAAAACTGTAAGAAGCATTTTAGATGTTCATGATATTGATACCGAAAATGATATAGTTCTGGAATGCAAGTGGGGATTTGACGGCAGTAGTGGTCATAGTGTATACAAAAAATTTTTCCATTATTTTAAGAACACTTTCAAGTGGTCATTATATTAATATATCAAGTTTTGAAAAGCTTTTAAAAGATACTGCACTTTTATAGATATTTCGAATTATATTCTTGGTAATATATGTCTTCAACTGTGCACAAAATTTTAGTTCATGGTATAGATTTTATTAAATATTCTACAATTCCCATTGGAATGTTATCAGAAGAAGCAATAGAATCAAGTCATAAGATTATAAGAAATGCAAGATTAAAACATACGAGAAAAATAAGTAGGATTGCCTCCATGAGAGACCTCATAAATTATCTTATTCTGCAGTCAGAGCCATCAATTTCGATGCGTAGTCAGAAAATACTTTTAAGAAAAAGTGATTTAAATGATCTAAAAGAGTATTTAGTTGAAAAAAAATATTTAACGACATAAAAACAGCTAATGAATCATTGGTAGAATCTGAAAGTGATTACAGTGATAATTGTTAATATACTTTGATTGCCTGTAATACTTATATATATGTTATGTTAAATAAATAAAATTTATGTTTCTAAATTTATTTTTTACTGAGCGGCAAGGACTTACGTACTAAATTAATTTTTGTAAAATTTTGCTCTTATCTAATCGATAATTTCTAAATTATGACAATTTTTAAATTTAGGTTGTATGGGAGGTGGGCGTGGCGCTTGTCCGATTTTCTTGAAAATTGGAAATATGTTACAATATTACTAAATATATTCACATGCTAAATTTCAATCTTATCGGATTGCTACTTTTCAAATTATTACAATTTTTAAATTTATGTTGTATGGGAGGTGGGCGTGTCCTTTGAGATAATTTCATACAATTTAACAAAGTTATCAGGAATATATCAGAGACCAATCGAGCTAAGTTTGGTTCAATTCTAGAAACAGCTTTGGAAAATATAACGTTTTTTCATTTCAGGATATATGGGAGGTGGGCGTGTCCTTGGGCCGATTTTCTCTAAACTTAGTTTTTTTTACTTTCCTACTTATAAAAGCAATGTGTACTAATTTTCATTCTGTTATGAAAACTCCTTCTATTTTTGGCCACCGTTTATATGAAAACACGACACTGTGAGTCGGTGTCTCAGTCGGCGTCGCAGCCTCTGTCAGCGTCAATGTAGGCGTCTGAGTCGCTGCCGCTGTCGATTTGGGAGGTCTGCTGCCTGATCTGTGGATATTCCTACCCCTATCTACCTCAGCCAGTGTCTCAGTCGGCGTCGCAGCCTCTGTCAGCGTCTCTGAAGGCGTCTCAGTCGCTGCTGCTGTCGATTTGGGAGGTCTGCTGCTTTCTCTATGCCTATATCTACCCCTATCTGCCTCTGTCAGCGTCGAAGCCTCTGTCAGCGTCTCTGTAGGCGTCTCAGTCACTGCCGCTGTCGATTAGGAAGGTCTGCTGCCTTCTCTATGCCAATATCTACTCCTATCTGCCTCAGTCGGCGTCTCAGTCGGCGTTGCAGCCACTGTCAGTGTCTCTGTAGGCGTCTCAGTCACTGCCGCTGTCGATTAGGGGGGTCTGCTGCCTTCCCTATGCCTATATCTACCCCTATCTGCCTCAGTCGGTGTCGCAGTCGGCGTCACAGCCTCTGTCAGCGTCTCTGTAGGCGTCTCATTCGCTGCCGCTCTCGATTGGGGGTCTGCTGCCTTCTCTATGCCTATATCTACTCCTCTCTGCCTCAGTCGGCGTCTCAGTCGGCGTCGCAGCCTCTGTCAGCGTCTCTGTAGGCGTCTCATTCGCTGCCGCTGTCGATTGGGGTGTCTGCTGCCTTCTCTATGCCAATATCTACCACTATCTGCCTCAGTCGGCGTCTCAGTCGGCGTCGCAGCCTGTGTCAGCGTCTCTGTACGTGTCGCAGTCGGTGCCGCTGTCGATTGGGGGTCTGCTGTCTTCTCTATGCCAATATCGACCCCTATCTGCCTCAGTCGGCCTCGCAGCCTCTGTCAGCGTCTCTGTAGGCTTCTCAGTCGGTGCCACTGTCGATTGGGGTGTCTGCTGCCTTCTCTATGCCTATATCTACCCCTATCTGCCTCAGCCGGCGTCGCAGCCTCTCTCAGTGTCTCTGTAGGCGTCTCAGTAGCTGCCGCTGTCGATTGGGGGGTCTGCTGCCTTCTCTATGCCTATATCTACCCCTACCTCTTTCAGTCGGCATCTCAGTCTGCGTCGCAGCCTCTGTCAACGTCGCAGCCTCTGTCAGCGTCGCAGCCTCTGTCAGCGTCTCTCTAGGCGTCTCAGTCGCTGCCGCTGTCGATTGGGGGGTCTGCTGCCTTCTCTATGCCTATATCTACTCCTCTCTGCCTCAGTCGGCTTCTCAGTCGGCGTCGCAGCCTCTGTCAGCGTCTCTGTAGGCATCTCATTCGCTGCCGCTGTCGATTGGGGGGGTCTGCTGCCTTGTCTATGCCTATATCTACCCCTATCTGCCTCAGTCGGCGTCTGAGTCGGCGTCGCAGCCTATGTCTGCGTCTCTGTAGGTGTCTCAGTCGGTGCCGCTGTCGATTGGGTGTCTGCTGCCTTCTCTATGCCTATATCTACCCCTATCTGCCTCAGTTGGCGTCGCAGCCTATGTCTGCGTCTCTGTAGGTGTCTCAGTCGGTGCCACTGTCGACTGGGGGGTCTTCTGCCTTCTCCATGCCTATATCTACCCCTATCTGCCTCAGTCGGCGTCTCAGTCGGCGTCCTAGCCTCTGTCAGCGTCTCTGAAGGCGTCTCAGTCGCTGCCGCTGTTGATTTGGCAGGTCTGCTGCTTTCTCTATGCCTATATCTACCCCTATCTGCCTCTGTCAGCGTCTCTGTAGGCGTCTCATTCGCTGCCGCTGTCGATTGGGGTGTCTGCTGCCTTCTCTATGCCAATATCGACCCCTATCTGCCTCAGTCGGCCTCGCAGCCTCTGTCAGCGTCTCTTTAGGTGTCTCAGTCGGTGCCGCTGTCTATTGGGGGGGTCTGCTGCCTTCTCTATGCCTATATCTACTCCTATCTGCCTCAGTCGGCGTCTCAGTCGGCGTCTCAGTCGGCGTCGCAGCCTATGTCTGCGTCTCTGTAGGTGTCTCAGTCGGTGCCGCTGTCGATTGGGGGTCTGCTGCCTTCTCTATGCCTATATCTACCCCTATCTGCCTCAGTCGGCGTCGCAGCCTCTGTCAGCGTTTCTGTAGGCGTGTCAGTCGCGGCCGCTGCCGATTGGGCGGTCTGCTGCCTTCTCTGTGCCTATCTCTATCCCTATCTGCCCCAGTCGGTTGTCTCAGTCGGCGTCGCAGCCTCTGTCAGCGTCAATGGAGGCGTCTCAGTCGCTGCCGCTGTCGATTTGGGAGGTCTGCTGCCTGATCTGTGGATATTCCTACCCCTATCTACCTCAGTGAGTGTCTCAGTCGGCGTCGCAGCCTCTGTCAGCGTCTCTGAAGGCGTCTCAGTCGCTGCTGCTGTCGATTTGGGAGGTCTGCTGCTTTCTCTATGCCTATATCTACCCCTATCTGCCTCTGTCAGCGTCTCTGTAGGTGTCTCAGTCGGTGCCACTGTCGATTGGGTGGTCTGCTGCCTTCTCTATGCCTATATCTACCCCTATCTGCTTCAGTCGGCGTCTCAGTCGGCGTCGCAGCCTCTGTCAGCGTCTCTGTAGGCGTCTCATTCGCTGCCGCTGTCGATTGGGGTGTCTGCTGCATTCTCTATGCCAATATCTACCCCTATCTGCCTCAGTCGCACTCGCAGCCTCTGTCAGAGTCTCTGCAGGCGTCTCAGTCACTGCCGCTGTCGATTAGGGGGGTCTGCTGCCTTCTCTATGCCTATATCTACCCCTATCTGCCTCAGCCGGCGTCGCAGCTTCTCTCAGTGTCTCTGTAGGCGTCTCAGTAGCTGCCGCTATCGATTGCGGGGTCTGCTGCCTTCTCTATGCCTATATCTACCCCTATCTGCCTCAGCCGGCGTCGCAGCTTCTCTCAGTGACTCTGTAGGCGTCTCAGTAGCTGCCGCTATCGATTGCGGGGTCTGCTGCCTTCTCTATGCTTATATCTACCCCTATCTGCCTCAGCCGGCGTCGCAGCCTCTCTCAGTGTCTCTGTAGGCATCTCAGTAGCTGCCGCTATCGATTTCGGGGTCTGCTGCATTCTCTATGCCTATATCTACCCCTATCTGCCTCAGTCGGCGTTGCAGCCTCTGTCAGTGTCTCTGTAGGCGTCTCAGTCGCTGCCGCTGTCGATTGGGGGGTCTGCTGCCTTCTCTATGCTTATATCTACCCCTACCTCTTTCAGTCGGCATCTCAGTCTGCGTCGCAGCCTCTGTCAGCGTCTCTGTAGGTGTCTTAGTCGCTGCCGCGGTCGGTTGGGGGGGGGGGGGGGGGGGGGGGGGGGGGTCTGCTGCTTTCACTATGCCAATATCTACCCCTATCTGCCTCAGTTGGCGTCGCAGCCTATGTCTGCGTGTCTGTAGGTGTCTCAGTCGGTGCCACTGTCGATTGGAGGGGTCTGCTGCCTTCTCTATGCCTATATCTACCCCTATCTGCCTCAGTCGGCGTCTCAGTCGGCGAAGCAGCCTCTGTCAGCGTCTCTGAAGGCGTGTCAGTCACTGCCACTATCGAGTAGGGAGGTCTGCTGCCTTCTCTATGCCAATATCTACCCCTATCTGCCTCAGTCGGTGTCTCAGTCGGCGTCGCAGCCTCTTTCAGCGTCACTGTAGGTGTCTCAGTCGCTGCCGCTGTCTATTGGGGGGTCTGCTGCCTTCTCTATGCCAATATCTACCCCTATTTGCCTCAGTCGGCGTCGCAGCCCCTGTCAGCGTCTCTGTAGGTGTCTCAGTCGGTGGCGCTGTCGATTGGGGGGTTTGCTGCCTTCTCTATGCCAATATCTACCACTATCTGCCTCAGTCGGCGTCGCAGCCTCTGTCAGCGGCTCTGAAGCTGTCTGAGTCGCTGCCGCTGTCGATTGGGGGGTCTGCTGCCTTCTCTATGCCTATATCTACCCCAATCTGCCTCAGTCGGCGTCTCAGTCGGCGTAGCAGCCTCTGTCAGCGCCTCTGAAGGCGTCTGAGTCACTGCCGCTGTCGATTAGGGGGGTCTGCGCTGCCTTCTCTATGCCTATATCTACCCCTATCTACCTCAGTCGGCGTCTCAGTCGGCGTAGCAGCCTCTGTCAGCGTCTCTGTAGGTGTCTCAGGCGGTGCCACTGTCGATTGGGGGGTCTGCTGGTTTCTCTATGCCTATATCTACCCCTATCTGCCTCAGTTGGCGTCGCAGCCTACGTCTACGTCTCTGGAGGTGTCTCAGTCGGTGCCGCTGTCGATTGGGAGTCTGCTGCCTTCTCTATGCCTATATCTACCCCTATCTGCCTCAGCCGGCGTCGCAGCCTCTCTCAATGTCTCTGTAGGCGTCTCAGTAGCTGCCGCTGTCGATTGGGGGGTCTGCTGCCTTCTCTATGCCTATATCTACCCCTACCTCTTTCAGTCGGCATCTCAGTCTGCGTCGCAGCCTCTGTCAGCGTCTCTCTAGGCATCTCAGTCGTTGCCGCTGTCGATTGGGGGGTCTGCTGCCTTCTCTATGCCTATATCTACCCCTATCTGCCTTAGTCGGTGTCTCAGTCAGCTTCGCAGCATCTGCAAGCGTCTCTGTAGGCGTCTCAGTCGCTGCCGCTGTCGATTGGGGGTCTGCTGCCTTCTCTATTCCTATATCTACTCCTCTCTGCCTCAGTCGGCGTCTCAGTCGGCGTCGCAGCCTCTGTCAGCGTCTCTGTAGGCGTCTCATTCGCTGCCGCTGTCGATTGGGGGGGTCTGCTGCCTTCTCTATGCCTATATCTACCCCTATCTGCCTCAGTCGGCGTCTCAGTCGGCGTCGCAGCCTCTGTCAGCGTCTCTGAAGGCATCTCAGTCGCTGCCGCTGTCGATTTGGGAGGTCTGCTACCTGATCTGTACCTATTCCTACCCCTGTCTACCTCAGTCAGTGTCTCAGTCGGCGTCGCAGCCTCAGTCAGCGTCTCTGCAGGCGTCTCATTCGCTGCCGCTGTCGATTGGGGTGTCTGCTGCCTTCTCTATGCCTATATCTACCACTATCTGCCTCAGCCGGCGTCGCAGCCTCTGTCAGCGTCTCTGTAGGCGTCTCATTCGCTGCCGCTGTCGATTGGGGTGTCTGCTGCCTTCTCTATGCCAATATCTACCCCTATCTGCCTCAGTCGGCCTCGCAGCCTCTGTAAGCGTCTCTGTAGGCGTCTCAGTCGCTGCCGCTGTCGATTGGGGGTCTGCTGCTTTCTCTATGCCAATATCTACCCCTATCTGCCTCAGTCGGCGTCTCAGTCGGCGTCGCAGCCTCTGTCAGCGTCGCTGCAGGCGTCTCATTCGCTGCCGCTGTCGATTGGGGTGTCTGCTGCCTTCTCTATGCCTATATCTACCACTATCTGCCTCAGCCGGCGTCGCAGCCTCTGTCAGCGTCTCTGTAGGCGTCTCATTCGCTGCCGCTGTCGATTGGGGTGTCTGCTACCTTCTCTATGCCAATATCTACCCCTATCTGCCTCAGTCGGCCTCGCAGCCTCTGTAAGCGTCTCTGTAGGCGTCTCAGTCGCTGCCGCTGTCGATTTGGGAGGTCTGCTGCTTTCTCTATGCCTATATCTACCCCTATCTGCCTCTGTCAGCGTCTCTGTAGGCGTCTCATTCGCTGCCGCTGTCGATTGGGGTGTCTGCTGCCTTCTCTATGTCAATATCTACCCCTATCTGCCTCAGTCGGCCTCGCAGCCTCTGTCAGCGTCTCTGTAGGCGTCTCAGTCACTGCCGCTGTCGATTAGGGAGGTCTGCTGCCTTCTCCATGCCTATATCTACCCCTATCTGCCTCTGTCAGCGTCTCTGTAGGCGTCTCATTCGCTGCCGCTGTCGATTGGGGTGTCTGCTGCCTTCTCTATGCCAATATCTACCCCTATCTGCCTCAGTCGGCCTCGCAGCCTCTGTCAGCGTCTCTGTAGGCTTCTCAGTCACTGCCGCTGTCGATTAGGGGGGTCTGCTGCCTTCCCTATGCCTATATCTACCCCTATCTGCCTCAGTCGGTGTCTCAGGTCTCAGTCGGCGTCGCAGCCTCTGTCAGCATCTCTGTAGGCGTCTTATTCGCTGCCGCTCTCGATTGGGGGTCTGCTGCCTTCTCTATGCCTATATCTACCCCTATCTGCCTCAGTCGGCGTCTCAGTCGGCGTCGCAGCCTCTGTCAGCGTCTCTGAAGGCATCTCAGTCGCTGCCGCTGTCGATTTGGGAGGTCTGCTACCTGATCTGTACCTATTCCTACCCCTGTCTACCTCAGTCAGTGTCTCAGTCGGCGTCGCAGCCTCAGTCAGCGTCTCTGCAGGCGTCTCATTCGCTGCCGCTGTCGATTGGGGTGTCTGCTGAATTCTCTATGCCTATATCTACCACTATCTGCCTCAGCCGGCGTCGCAGCCTCTGTCAGCGTCTCTGTAGGTGTCGCAGTCGGTGCCGCTGTTGATTGGGGGTCTGCTGCCTTCTCTATGCCAATATCGACCCCTATCTGCCTCAGTCGGCCTCGCAGCCTCTGTCAGCGTCTCTGTAGGCTTCTCAGTCGGTGCCACTGTCGATTGGGGGGTCTGATAATTTCTCTATGCCTATATCTACCCCTATCTGCCTCAGTTGGCGTCGCAGCCTATGTCTGCGTCTCTGTAGGTGTCTCAGTCGGTGCCACTGTCGATTGGGTGGTCTGCTGCCTTCTCTATGCCTATATCTACCCCTATCTGCTTCAGTCGGCGTCTCAGTCGGCGTCGCAGCCTCTGTCAGCGTCTCTGTAGGCGTCTCATTCGCTGCCGCTGTCGATTGGGCTGTCTTCTGCCTTCTCTATGCCAATATCTACCCCTATCTGCCTCAGACGGCCTCGCAGCCTCTGTCAGCGTCTCTGCAGGCGTCTCAGTCACTGCCGCTGTCGATTAGGGGGGTCTGCTGCCTTCTCTATGCCTATATCTACCCCTATCTGCCTCAGCCGGCGTCGCAGCTTCTCTCAGTGTCTCTGTAGGCGTCTCAGTAGCTGCCGCTATCGATTGCGGGTTCTGCTGCCTACTCTATGCCTATATCTACCCCTATCTGCCTCAGCCGGCGTCGCAGCCTCTCTCAGTGTCTCTGTAGGCGTCTCAGTAGCTGCCGCTATCGATTGCGGGGTCTGCTGCATTCTCTATGAATATATCTACCCCTATCTGCCTCTGACGCCGTCTCGGTCGGCGTTGCAACCTCTGTCAGTGTCTCTGTAGGCGTCTCAGTCGCTGCCGCTGTCGATTGGGGGGTCTGCTGCCTTCTCTATGCTTATATCTACCCCTACCTCTTTCAGTCGGCATCTCAGTCTGCGTCGCAGCCTCTGTAAGCGTCTCTGTAGGCGTCTCAGTCGCTGCCGCTGTCGATTGGGGGTCTGCTGCCTTCTCTATGCTTATATCTACCCCTACCTCTTTCAGTCGGCATCTCAGTCTGCGTCGCAGCCTCTGTCAGCGTCTCTGTAGGCGTCTTATTCGCTGCCGCTCTCGATTGGGGGTCTGCTGCTTTCTCTATGCCTATATCTACCCCTATCTGCCTCAGTCGGCGTCTCAGTCAGCGTCGCAGCCTCTGTCAGCGTCTCTGTAGGCGTCTCATTCGCTGCCGCTCTCGATTGGGGTGTCTGCTGCCTTCTCTATGCCAATATCTACCCCTATCTGCCTCAGTCGCAATTGTTATTTGGTGTCAGTTGCTCAAACCCACTGACCTACTGCAAGTAAAAATGTCGTCGGTGCATTCTAAATGCCCCTCGTCAGCTTGACTGCGGAACTGTGACACCCTTAAAGTTTACATCATAATTAGTGCATAAATACTACTCATTTACAATATTTGCACCCTAAAATATGTGCATTCTTAATGAGTTTAATGGGAGCCGGTGCTGTGAGTCAACCACGCGTAAGTAGCTTGATTCTAACTCACAACAGCGTCTCTGTAGGTGTCGCAGTCGGTGCCGCTGTCGATTGGGGGTCTGCTGCCTTCTCTATGCCAATATCTACACCCATCTGCCTCAGTCGGCCTCGCAGCCTCTGTCAGCGTCTCTGTAGGCTTCTCAGTCGGTGCCACTGGCGATTGGGAGGTCTGCTGCTTTCTCTATGCCTATATCTACCCCTATCTGCCTCAGTTGGCGTCGCAGCCTATGTCTGCGTCTCTGTAGGTGTCTCAGTCGGTGCCACTGTCGATTGGGGGGCCTGCTGCCTTCTCTATGCCTATATCTACCCCTATCTGCCTCAGTCGGCGTCTCAGTCGGCGTCGCAGCCTCTGTCAGCGTCTCTTTAGGTGTCTTAGTCGCTGCCGCTGTCTATTGGGGGTGGTCTGCTGCTTTCTCTATGCCAATATCTACCACTATCTGCCTCAGTTGGCGTCGCAGCCTATATCTGCGGCTCTGTAGGTTTCTCAGTCGGTGCCACTGTCGATTGGGTGGTCTGCTGCCTTCCCTATGCCTATATCTACCCCTATCTGCTTCAGTCGGCGTCTCAGTCGGCGTCTCAGTCGGCGTCGCAGCCTTTGTCAGCGTCTCTGTTGGCGTCTCATTCGCTGCCGCTGTCGATTGGGGTGTCTGCTGCCTTCTCTATGCCTATATCTACCCCTATCTGCCTCAGTCGGCCTCGCAGCCTCTGACAGCGTCTCTGCAGGCATCTCAATCACTGCCGCTGTCGATTAGGGGGGTCTGCTGCCTTCTCTATGCCTATATCTACCCCTATCTGCCTCAGCCGGCGTCGCAGCTTCTCTCAGTGTCTCTGTAAGCGTCTCAGTAGCTGCCGCTATCGATTGCGGGGTCTGCTGCCTTCTCTATGCCTATATCTACCCCTATCTGCCTCAGTCGGTGTTGCAGCCTCTGTCAGTGTCTCTGTAGGCGTCTCAGTCGCTGCCGCTGTCGATTGGGGGGTCTGCTGCCTTCTCTATGCTTATATCTACCCCTACCTCTTTCAGTCGGCATCTCAGTCTGCGTCGCAGACTCTGTCAGCGTCTCTCTAGGCGTCTCAGTCGCTGCCGCTGTCGATTGGGGGTCTGCTGCCTTCTCTATGCCTATATCTACCCCTATCTGCCTCAGTCGGCGTCTCAGTCAGCGTCGCAGCGTGTGTAAGCGCCTCTGTAGGCGCCTCAGTTGCTGCCGCTGTCGATTGGGGGTCTGCTGCCTTCTCTATGCCTATATCTACTCCTCTCTGCCTCAGTCGGCGTCTCAGTAGGCGTCGCAGCCTTTGTCAGCGTCTCTGTAGGCGTCTCATTCGCTGCCACTGTCGATTGGGATGTCTGCTGCCTTCTCTATGCCAATATCTACCCCTATCTGCCTCAGTCGGCCTCGCAGCCTCTGTCAGCGTCTCTGTAGGCGTCTCAGTCGCTGCCGCTGTCGATTGGGTGGTCTGCTGCCTTCTCTATGCCTATATCTACCCCTATCAGCCTCAGTCGGCGTCTCAGTCGGCGTCGCAGCCTCTGTCAGCGTCTCTGTAGGCGTCTCAGAGGCTGCCGCTGTCGATTGGGTGGTCTGCTGCCTTCTCTATGCCTATATCTACCCCTATCTGCCTCAGTCGGCGTTGCAGCCTCTTGTCAGCGTCTCTGTAGGCATCTCAGTCGCTGCCGTTGTCGATTGGGGTGTCTGCTGCCTTCTCTATGCCTATATCTACCCCTATCTGCCTCAGTCGGCGCCGCAGCCTCTCTCAGCGTCTCTGTAGGCGTCTCAGTAGCTGCCGCTGTCGATTGGGGGGGTCTGCTGCATTCTCTATGCCTATATCTACCCCTATCTGCTTCAGTCGGCGCCGCAGCCTCTCTCAGCGTCTCTGTAGGCGTCTCAGTAGCTGCCGCTGTCGATTGGGTGGTCTGCTGCCTTCTCTATGCCTATATCTACCCCTATCTGCCTCAGTCGGCGTTGCAGCCTCTTGTCAGCGTCTCTCTAGGCGTCTCAGTCGCTGCCACTGTCGATTGGGATGTCTGCTGCCTTCTCTATGCCAATATCTACCCCTATCTGCCTCAGTCGGCCTCGCAGCCTCTGTCAGCATCTCTGTAGGCGTCTCAGTCGCTGCCGCTGCCGATTGGGGGTCTGCTGCCTTCTCTATGCCTATATCTACCCCTATCTGCCTCAGTCGGCGCCGCAGCCTCTCTCAGCGTCTCTGTAGGCGTCTCAGTAGCTGCCGCTGTCGATTGGGTGGTCTGCTGCCTTCTCTATGCCTATATCTACCCCTATCTGCCTCAGTCGGCGTTGCAGCCTCTTGTCAGCGTCTCTCTAGGCGTCTCAGTCGCTGCCGCTGCCGATTGGGGGTCTGCTGCCTTCTCTATGCCTATATCTACCCCTATCTGCCTCAGTCGGCGCCGCAGCCTCTCTCAGCGTCTCTGTAGGCGTCTCAGTCGCTGCCATTGTCGATTGGGGTGTCTGCTGCCTAATCTATGCCTATATCTACCCCTATCTGCCTCAGTCGGCGCCGCAGCCTCTCTCAGCGTCTCTGTAGGCGTCTCAGTAGCTGCCGCTGTCGATTGGGTGGTCTGCTGCCTTCTCTATGCCTATATCTACCCCTATCTGCTTCAGTCGGCATCTCAGTCGGCGTCGCAGCCTCTGTCAGCGTCTCTGTAGGCGTCTCAGTAGCTGCCGCTGTCGATTGGGGGGTCTGCTGCATTCTCTATGCCTATATCTACCCCTATCTGCTTCAGTCGGCATCTCAGTCGGCGTCGCAGCCTCTGTCAGCGTCTCTCTAGGCGTCTCAGTTGCTGCCGCTGTCGATTGGGGGGTCTGCTGCCTTCTCTATGCCTATATCTACCCCTATCTGCCTCAGTCGGTGTCTCAGTCAGCTACGCAACCTCTGTAAGCGTCTCTGTAGGCGTCTTAGTCGCTGCCGCTGTCGATTGGGGGTCTGCTGCCTTCTCTATTCCTATATCTACTCCTCTCTGCCTCAGTCGGCGTCTCAGTCGGCGTCGCAGCCTCTGTCAGCGTCTCTGTAGGCGTCTCATTCCCTGCCGCTGTCGATTGGGGGGTCTGCTGCCTTCTCTATGCCTATATCTACCCCTACCTCTTTCAGTCGGCATCTCAGTCTGCGTCGCAGCCTCTGTCAGCGTCTCTGTAGGCGTCTCATTCGCTGCCGCTGTCGATTGGGTGTCTGCTGCCTTCTCTATGCCTATATCTACCCCTATCTGCCTCAGTCGGCGTCGCAGCCTCTGTCAGCGTTTCTGTAGGCGTGTCAGTCGCGGCCGCTGCCGATTGGGCGGTCTGCTGCCTTCTCTGTGCCTATCTCTATCCCTATCTGCCTCAGTCGGTGTCTCAGTCGGCGTCGCAGCCTCTGTCAGCGTCAATGTAGGCGTCTCAGTCGCTGCCGCTGTCGATTTGGGAGGTCTGCTGCCTGATCTGTGGATATTCCTACCCCTATCTACCTCAGTCAGTGTCTCAGTCGGCGTCGCAGCCTTTGTCAGCTTCTCTGAAGGCGTCTCAGTCGCTGCTGCTGTCGATTTGGGAGGTCTGCTGCTGTCGATTTGGGAGGTCTGCTGCTTTCTCTATGCCTATATCTACCCCTATCTGCCTCTGTCAGCATCTCTGCAGGCGTCTCATTCGCTGCCGCTGTCGATTGGGGTGTCTGCTGCCTTCTCTATGCCAATATCTACCCCTATCTGCCTCAGTCGGCCTCGCAACCTCTGTCAGCGTCTCTTTAGGCTTCTCAGTCACTGCCGCTGTCGATTAGGGGGGTCTGCTGCCTTCCCTATGCCTATATCTACCCCTATCTGCCTGAGTCGGTGTCTCAGTCGGCGTCGCAGGCTCTGTCAGCGTCTCTGAAGGCGTCTCAGTCGCTGCTGCTGTCGATTTGGGAGGTCTGCTGCTTTCTCTATGCCTATATCTACCCCTATCTGCCTCTCTCAGCGTCTCTGTAGGCGTCTCATTCGCTGCCGCTGTCGATTGGGGTGTCTGCTGCCTTCTCTATGCCAATATCTACCCCTATCTGCCTCAGTCGGCCTCGCAGCCTCTGTCAGCGTCTCTGTAGGCGTCTCATTCGCTGCCGCTGTCGATTGGGGTGTCTGCTGCCTTCTCTATGCCAATATCTACCCCTATCTGCCTCAGTCGGCCTCGCAGCCTCTGTAAGCGTCTCTGTAGGCGTCTCAGTCGCTGCCGTTGTCGATTGGGTGGTCTGCTGCCTTCTCTATGCCTATATCTACACCTATCTGCCTCAGTCGGCGTCGCAACCTCTTGTCAGCGTCTCTGTAGGCATCTCAGTCGCTGCCATTGTCGATTGGGGTGTGTTGTGAGTTAGAACCATACTACCTACGTGTAGTTTACTCACAGCACCGACTCCTAATAGATGCCACACTATGTTAAATTAGCATGTGCTAAAACGGTGCTATAATAAGGCATACTTCTAGGGTTTAAGTATTTCAAGTTGATGTGATCTGTGCAACGTTATTATGTAAGCTTTTAGGGTGTTACAGTTCCGCAGTCGAGTCGACGAGGGCAGCGTAGTGCACCGTCGCCACTTTTGAAGTGGGTCAGTTGGCTTGACCAACTGACACCAATTAACAGGTGCAGAACTGGAACACCAGAAAGGTCAGTTCACAGACTGAGATAGGTTTTTAAAAAATAGTATATAAGCATTAGGTTTCGTAAGAATAAATCTTCTTTGTCTTGTATTTGTTACGAAAAGCAATAAGTGTTTTAATTCGACGTTAGGGCTTTTAAGTTTTCAGACACGCGCGCAGCAGAAGGACGTCCCCGTCAAACAATGACTCGAGATTCCCAACATTTTGGCGCAGCCGGTCTAAAGGACCTATTGGAGTGAGGCAGAGAGGCATCCTGCAACAAATTCGAAGGACCTCATCGAAGGACACGGTGGAAGAAAGATGTCATCAGGAAAAATTATGGTGAGTAGAGTGTATAGTAGCGTAGAATAAGTAGATACTTCTGCGACCCTGAAGGCGCCGTAGCGCTGGTCAAAGAAGTCGCAACCTATAGGCGCGTTTGCGCTGTTGCACGCAGCTTTGTATGGCAACCATAAACCGTCAGTAAGATCGGACGGTCTATGTATGTGCATCCTAGCTGTGAGGATTTTTTTTGTAGGGGATTTGTGTTTGTTTGCCGTGAGGGACATTTATATGGTCTATTAAGCCATGTCATCTATATTGGAGACATTTAAATTATTTTTATATTGTTTAAATTCAGATGTTCTAAATTTATGTTGTTTGAAAACAAACATAGAACATTTGATTTAAATATTTGGCATTTTGAGCTTAGGGTACTAGGTAAAGATATTTCGAGAAATGTTTACAACACGTGTTGTGCATCGAGTTTAAGTAGTTCGGAAACTACAATTTGCGTAGCGACGTTAAAGTAATTTTACGTACTAAAAATACCAAGCATGCAAGCATATCATTGTGCGAAAATGAAAATGCTACGGTAAAATTTCTTTATTTGGGTATAAATATTTTTGGGAATAATTTTGTGAAAACGAAAACTTCTTTGGAGTTAGGAGAAATATTTTGGAACAAACATTTCTTTTGTTTTGTTATTAATAGTGTAAGTATAATTGTTATGCTAATAATAGTATAATTTTTGTACTAGAATAGGTATAATATCGATTTATAGTTTATTTCCGCGGTATTACATTAGGGAAAATGAAAACAAAATTGAGTTGAGTGAGAATTTAAGCACTCACTATTACTTTATTTCGCTCTTTAATTTTAAGAAAACGAAAGTTGGAAATGGAACTGGAAGCACTGAGCGACAACTCAAGGACATAACGTCGTTACTGAAGGACGGAAAGCGGTTTGGGACTAGGAAAAGAGGAGGAGAGCAAACTCGGGAACGGAAGCGACTGGCGTATTTGAGGAAAATACTGGAGGAACAGCAAACAGTGGAGGTCCCTATGCCATGGGAGCAAGCCAATAGATTGTGGCAAGAGGTATGCCAATTGGAGGAACAACAATGCAGGAGACGTGAAAGATTATAATAATAATATCTTGTTATACATAAGTTGTTAGTTTAATTACATTAACTTGTTTATTTATTTTAAAAAAGGAAATTGTTTATTAATAAAATTTATAAATATAAAGAGCAAGAAAACTGTTTGTACCATTGATTACGGCGTCATAGATAAGAATTTGTTCGGTCTATGGAAACGCCAAGAGAAGCGATAAAATTGCTGGAAGCTCAAAGGCTACAGAGCGAGGCAATTCAGAAGAGGATCAGAAATTGTAGGAAGGATAGCAAAGCAAGGAAAAACAGCGCGTACTACCGCAAGCGCATAACGGAGTTAGAAGCCTTGTTGACTGTGTTTAATAGCAACAACAAGGAGTTGCTAAAATTTAAGGACTGTTGTGGTGATAAGGATTACTTCACCAAGGATTACGCGTTACACGTCAACGGTTTAACACGAGACTGGTTGACTAAATTCAAGTTGGAATTAGAAGAGCTGGAAGCACAAGAAGATAGTCCTAGTTCGCAGGAGGACAGGGCTCGAGACAAGCTTAGGTCTCTGCAAACTGAGGTGAAATTGTTCGCAGAAAAATTGTTTGAACAATTGGAAGCGGCAACCAGCAAGAGTGAAGCCCAGGTACTCTGGAGATTAGCGAGAGACGGTGGAAACCTGTCAACTCTGGAAGCAGCAGACCAAGCGTTAGCCACTATTCAGAGTCGGACGGAAGAAAAATTTTTCCAAGTCTTCAAAGATACTGAGGAATTGAAGATAAATACGGAGTTCCTTGAAAATAAAACTAGAGTACTTTCTAGGCAACTCCGGGAAACTGAGGAAGCCGCATCGCATCTGGAGAGGGAAAACTTGGAGCTCAAAAGAATCGGGGCAATTACTAAGCCAGCAAGAGTTAGATCGGCTTCAACTTCTCAAATTCAAACGCAGACAGTATTAGCTCTGCCACCAGAAGTTAGCTGGCCGGAGTATTTAACTCCGGAAGGGATAGGTCGTGTGGTGAAGCCTACATTAAACTTGACTGGAGAGGGTGAAGCGGAGTTTTTATTTGACGCGTCGGAAATCGGGGTCGAGCCATTTACTCCAGGAAGTCCGATTAATAATAGAAATCGGGGTTATCCGCCAAAGGAGCCAGAAGTGGACAGTATTTCGCCGATAGGAACAAACGGTCGAAGGCTAATAAGTTTGAGTCCGTCACTGGTTAAGTACCTCTCAGATTCGGGAGAAGAAAATCTGGAAACCCCCACAGAGGTTAACGCTAATTTATCACCAAAACTTAAGCAAGCAAATAGAAGTAAAATGGGCATTCTGGAAGTAGCTCATGCAGTGGAGAAGCTGGTGCCCATGTTCTCAGGGGTCGAGTTGTATGATCTGAGAACTGAGATACGGCGCTTCAAAGAAGGTTGTGAGTTGGCGCAACAGAGTCTTCCGGAAGCAGAAGGGGAACACTTGATAAGATGTATAAGACAAAGGACCACAGGTGATGCGTTTGATTTACTAGCGCATAGCTCAGTAAGCACCCTGCCGGAGTTATACGCACTTTTAGATCGAACATATTTGAAACAAAAGTCGTACGACTGTCTTGTACGGGAAATACAGGAATCAACTCAGAAACCAGGGGAGGAATTGAGAGCCTGGGGACGAAGGATCCAGTCTCTGGGGAACGCTGCTGAGACAGAAGCTAACAGGCAGTTTCCAGGAAATGTCGCAGCATACAAGGCTCAAGTAGAACGAGCCATGATTTCTGTGTTTAAGGCAGGTCTGATAAATAGGGACTTGGCGAATTATACTCTTAATCTCACGCAGAGGAGTATGGCAGAATTAGTCGAAGCGGTTTCTTCCGCCGAAGAAGCAATCCAACAGCGAGCGACAACAGGTGGAATCTGTTGGAATAATGCTCCTGCAGAGGTAGGACCGGTACAGCAGCGGAACCCAAGGGGAATCAGCAGATTTTCCCTCCCGCAACAAAGAGAACAAGGTTGCCTAGTCGAGAGTTTCCAGCCGAGGAAACCCATTTGTTCATTCTGCCATAAGTCGGGACATACAAGGGATGAATGCATTACACGCAAGAATACGCCCTATTGTATGGAGTGCCAAACATATGGTCATGAGGCAAGTAGGCAGTGCCAATTAGACAATAAATGGGATCAAAGTAGAAGGCAGCCAGCTACGAGGCGCCCAGATCCAACCTTAAGGGACAACATGGGTAGTGGTCCTCGAGTCGGCTCAACGGAAGGGATTAACCAAGGAAGAAATCCTTTCAGCACTGGGAATGGTCAACAGCGGCCAAACTGGGATACTAGAGGAGGACAAAGGTTAGGCAACACCCAACAGGGGTTGAAATGCTTTTCACGTGGTCGGATGGGACATCGAGCTGCGGAGTGCAGGGATAGGCAGTTCCAACAGAGGAACCAGGGAAACTTCCAGCGGCCCAGTCGAGGCCAGTAGACTGGAAAGCCAAAAGTAAGGAAGTAACAGTTAGGCCGAAGGTACGTGTGACTGGTAATGTAGGAAGTACAGTCCAGGAAAAGGAGGAGCAAGAGGCTCTCCAATACCACGTACCAAGTAACGTAAACACAATGGTTCAAATTACGGAGGAGCAAGAGTCTCTCCGGGGGAAAATTTTTGATTGCGTACTGATTTGGGTAACTGTGATGATTCTAGCACTTAGATTAAGTTTTAATAAGATTAGGGAGTATAGGCCAGTCGCCGCGTACGTGATACGAGGATGTATGGTTAAGGTATTAGCGGTAATTTTGAGGGAGTATAGGGTTGTAAGGCATAACTGTGGTGCATGGAGGAGAAAATTGGAAGAGTTAGGAAGTAGATACGCGTCCATTTTGGAGTCAAAAGGGCGTTGTTTCGTTGTGAGCAGGGTAGGAGATGCTTTCATCGAGATACCCTGCAAGGAGGCAGCTAGTGGAAAGCTAGTGCTTTTGGTAGATTCAGGGGCGGATACTAGCCTCGTAATATCTAGTGTTTTACGGAAAGGACTAGTTATTAACCCAAAAGATGTAAGAACGCTTAATGGAGCGTTCGGAGGTTGCATCAGAACACTGGGGTCACTTAAAATAGGGCACAGTAAAGTTAAGGGAATGAGTTTCAGAGTGCACGCAGTTGAATTGGATAGGGAAGGTATCCCGGCCGATGGGATAATTGGCCGCGATAATCTCTGGGGCCGCACCATACTGGATGCGCTGGAGAAACAGTTATCATTTTATGATGATAATAAGAATAGAATCCTTACTCTCCCATTGAAGTCATGGCAGGAAGGAACCGTGAATAGGGTTAAGAATTGTAGGGAGGTAGTGAACGCAAGGTCAACCAGAGTAGTTACTATGCGTGTAAACACGAAACTCAGGACTGTTGTTTTGCGCAAGCAGCAGCTAGCGGAGGGTGTGTATATGGGAGAGACCATAACGCACGTTGACAAGGGTAAAGTGTACGCTTGTGTACTAAATGCTTCAGAGGAGGACTACTATATGGATAAGGATTTTAGGCCTAAGTTCACTAGTTATGATAGTTTTAAGGAACCGAATTATGGAACGGTTAATCAGATTAAGCAGATAGATGTAAGGAAAAGAATGGAGAGAGTGCTAGAATCACTAAAGTTAGACCCAAGCGTAAATTCAGAAGAGAAGGCATCAATAGAAGCCATTTGTATGTCATTCCATGACATATTTTTTTGCTGGAAGGAGACCAGTTAACGTATACACCAGAGGTAGAGCATGAAATACCTACTAGGGTGGATCAAGCACCGATTAACCAGAAGCAATACAGGTTGCCACAGGCTCACAAAGATGAGGTTAATAGGCAAGTGGAAGGAATGTTAAAGGATAACATTATTTCGCCGAGTATCTCGCCTTGGAATTCACCAATAATTTTGGTGCCAAAGAAGGGAGGTGCTCACGGTCAGAAGAAGTGGAGGATGGTCGTTGATTTTAGGAAATTGAACGACGCCACTATCAAGCAGGTGTTCCCGATACCAAGGATAGAAGAGATTCTGGATCAATTGGGACACAGTAGATATTTTTCTACACTTGATTTAGCGAGTGGCTACCACCAGGTTCTGGTGGATACCCAAGATAAGCAGAAAACCGCATTCAGCACCGGTTTAGGCCATTACGAGTTCAATAGAATGCCGTTTGGATTAACAGGAGCACCGGCTACCTTCCAACGGCTAATGAACCATGTGCTAACAGGCTTACAAGGGTTAGATTGTTTTGTGTATCTCGATGATATTGTAATTTATGGGAAGAACTTGCAGCAGCATTCGCAACGCTTGCGCAAGGTGCTCCAGAAATTGCGAGAACACAACTTGAAATTGAACACGGAGAAGTGTCAATTCTTACGAAGAGAGGTGGTTTATTTAGGCCATCGTTGCTCAGAAGCAGGAGCACTGCCTGACCCGCAGAAGGTGGAATGCGTTAGAAATTTAGCGGTTCCAAGAAACAGAAAAGAAGTGCAAGCATTCCTAGGACTAGTGAACTATTATAGAAAGTTCGTGGAAGGACTAGCCGGAATTGCGTTGCCTATTAACAAGTTGCTACGAAAAGAAGCAAAGTTCGAATGGACAGAGGGATGTCAGCAAGCATTCGAGAGGCTAAAGGAGATAATTAGCTCGCCACCAATTTTGGCATACCCCGACTTTGAACAAACTTTTTTGTTGACCACTGATGCTAGCAATGAAGCATTAGGGGCAGTATTGTCACAAGGGGAAGTCGGGAATGACCGACCAATAGCATTCGCAAGCAGAGCGCTTAGCGATACGGAGAAAAGATACTCCACAATAGAAAAGGAATTTCTAGCCATAGTATGGGCTACGAAAAATTTTAGAGCATATCTGCTAGGACGCCCATTCAAGATATACACTGATCACCAGCCGTTGAGAGGCATAGCCAATTTGAAAGACCAAACGTCTAGGCTAGCCAGGTTCAGACACAAATTGTCTGAGTATGATTTTGAAATCATTTACAAACCTGGGAAAAAGAATCTGAATGCGGATGCACTCAGCAGAGTACCGCAGGCGCAGAAGGTATCAGTAGTGCAAACGAGGGCCAAAGCACGGTCAGATAAGGAGAAGACCGAGAGAATTCAAGGGGATAAAATTGATGCAACAGGAAATGTTAGCAATGCGGGTGACGTTGCTAATGAACAAAGAGCCAGTAGTGTGGAATGGCTGAAGGATATAAAGGATATCCAGGCTGTGTTAAAGGGTTTCCATGATTCGCCTCTAGGAGGACACCAGGGATTCTGGAAAACCCATGACAGAATTAGGCGAGTATACGGATGGAAGGGTATGCTCAAGGACATTAAGAAATATATAAAGAGTTGTCCAAAATGTCAGGCCAACAAAAGTTCAAGGCTAACAAAGATGCCCATGGTGTTAACGGACACACCAAAGCAACCATTTGATAAAGTTCATATGGATATTGTAGGTATTTTACCTGAGACTGTTTCGGGCAATAAATACATACTGACGTTCCAGGACGATTTCTCAAAGTATATGGCGTGCGTGGCTATACCCGATGCTGAAGCAAGTACGGTGGCCAAAGCATTCTTTGATGAAATTATAGCACGATACAACATACCTAAGGTTTTGATAACCGACAATGGTTCAAATTTCGTATCAAAACTATTCTCAGAAACGTGTAAAATGCTGGGAATCAAGAAGTTGCACATAACACCATATCATCCACAGGCGAATGGCTCATTGGAACGTAGTCATCGACCTCTGGCCGAGTACTTGCGCAGTTTTGCCAAAGAAGACGGCTCGAATTGGGATCAATGGTTAACCACTGCAATGCATGTACACAACAATACTGTGCATGTATCAACAAAGCAAACTCCGTTTAGAACACTCTACGGGTTTGACTTCACCATGCCAGCGAATTTGAAGCGCAAATGTGCGCCTGTATACAATGCTGATGACCCCAATAAAGTACAAAAATATCAGTTGCAGCGAGCGCACGAATTGGTTAGAGAAAACCAGGAATGTACTAAACGAGTGGCCAGGGAAGCCTATAACAAGGTACTAAACCCAGTAGTTTTTCATGTGGGTGATCAGGTACTCATGAGGAATCAATCCAGGAGAAATAAATTCTCACCTGTGTGGATAGGTCCGTATATGGTAGCAGAGATCCGAAGCCCAGTTACAACAGTCGTAACGATTAAGGGCAAGAGTAAAAAGCTACATAATAATTTGTTAAAATTATTCCACGTTAGACCACACACCTAATTCATGTGTCAATAGTGTTCTACAAGTGTAAACACAATAATAATAATATGAGCAAGTACGTGTGTGTATCCAATAACACACGCAGCTCTGATTTCCAAAATCAAATTTCCAAAGTCAAGGCCAGCAGAAGTGTGCCACTTAAAATCGAGCGATTAAAGTTGACGTAATAAAAATGCTTATTATGCACTTTGGTCGAACGAAGCGCAGTAGGGAAAAGTATGTGTGTAGTATGTTTTTTTTTGTCTTTTAAAATAAATATCGCATGTAAAAAATAAAATAAGACAATAAGATTTTTTTTTTTATTATGATTTTATTTTGTTTATTATTCAATTTTTGTTCGGGAAAATTTTTTGATTAATATTGGATTCCCGGGTGGGAATCCGGGCACGGTCATCTCGTGCGCCCGGTGCAGGACAACTAGGAGTTGCCCCAGCACTCTCTCTACTCCTGGTTCGCCTGGTTTCAATCTGGATGTGAGCAGGAGTTGCCAGCAGGCGTCCACTGCCTCAGGGTAGTCCCACTGGGTGTCGATTTCCCTTAGGTAATTTTGTAGTGACGCGTAGGTTGACGAGTATGATCCCCGGGGGAGATCGGTTAACCGTCGATGTTCCTCGATGCTGAGGGCAGCGCAAGCAGGGTGCACCAATGCTGCCGATTCCTCCAGCAGAGTTCGGGTCACCTGTTGGAAGTTAAGCATTAGTCGTCCTAGAGTGGTATCCATCTCGGTTGTTAAAACTTGACTATGCTACAGTTTGGGGTACAACATGGTTTTATAGTAGTCTGTTAAGCGTTCAGCTATCGGAATATGAAAAAGTGCTAGTAGGGCATATTTCAGCAGACATGATTTAAGAAAGTTAACCGAGAATAGCTGAGCAAAAGTGCTGAGGCATATTCTCAGTTCTGCCGGTGAAAATTGGGTCATAATGTAGTGGGCAGGGTCGGCCAAGAAAAAGATGAGCACCCTACGACCAAGTTTCAGGTATGGGATACTAGGTTTTGAGTAGGTGTTCGGATATATATTTGAACAAGCAGATATTTTTATGATTTGGTCAAGTTTATGAAGACGGGTAATTAGAATTTATGAGGTTTCAGACTTTGCAGCGGGTTAGATAAATACTGTTTATTAGTTAGGAATTTAATGTATAGATAAATGAAGAAAGGCAAAATTTAGGAAAATAGTATAGGTTAATGAATAAAAAAATGTATAGGTTGATTGGGAAAATAAGCAATTAATTCTAGGTAATTTAAAGCGCCTTGAATGTATGTATGTATTCATATGCGAGCTAATTACAGGATGGAAAATAGAATCGTTAATGGATATATACATATCAGGCTAGAGTAAATTTAAATAAAAAGAAATTGTATGCGATGAAAGATATAGTCATGCAATGGACAAAGTTTTGACACAAATGGGATTATTTTTTATAATCTGATTTTGTCGGAGGATCAATAATTTGGTTCGAAACTACAATGAGTGATGACTCACATATTTAAAGAGCTTGGAAAATTAGTCGAAGCGGAACTAATGCAATATATGGCAATAGACATAGTCCAGTCCTCTTTTCCTCTGGGATACGTTAGTAAATCCGAGAATCTAAGGGGAGAAGACGAGTGGATGGAGAATTGAAGGGTGTAGCATTCAATTATAGGTTAAGCGATTTATAAGGAGAATATTGTATTGTTTAGTCTGAAAAAATGTCATATTTAGTGTAAAATTTTATGATTTTGTAGATTACGATAGTGCTGTTGATGGCGGTCACCGACAGGGTACATGCGGAAGTGCGTTTGGATAAACTACCGGAGACGGATATATTAATGGAGAGGACTGGAGATGTATGGTTCGCCAAGGATTTTTGGGTGGTTGTAACAGAGTTTCCACGAACGAAGTTGGGGATTATTGTTGAGCAATTCAAAGGAATACAGGAGATAACCAGAAGGTTGTGTGAGAGGCATGCAGCGGCCAACGGGACCGAGCTGAAACGAAGATGCGATTCGTCGATTTTGGAGATAGAAGCTATGACGAGAAGATTTTTGGAAAAAGAGAAGACATTGTCTCTGAAAGGAAGGAAACGCCGGTCGCTAATAGATGTTGGCGGTGAAGTGCTCAAATGGGCAATCGGTACGATGGACCACCAGGATTCAGATCGGATTTATGGTCACTTGCGGGTCCTTGAGAGAAAGCAGTCAAAGACGTTGTCATTGCTGGGAAAGGAGGTGACTGTGATGAGAGCAGGTTACCAGGGCCTTCACGAAGCAGTAAATAAGACTTTCCAAGAGCTGGAAGAGATGCACTTGGCATTGGAAGGCATTGGAAAGAGACAAGAGGAAGCAGAGGTGAACTTAGCAGAATCTTTCATGTTGGGAAAAGTTGTTTCTGAAGAAATGCTGCGATTCCAGGACCAACAGCAAACGGAAATAGTGGTGCTGGATGATTTGTTACATGGCAAACTACACCCATTGTTCCTGACGTCTGATGAATTGCTCAAGGCGGCACCAATGTCAATGAAGGGAATGTCATGGTACAGCGAGGCACCGGAGCGGTTCTATGAACTAGCCGATGTCCGAACAGAAGAGGCGGAGAACGGGTTAAAAATAGTCATAAAAATTCCAGTGCCGTTACTGGAGGTATTTACAATGCACAAAGTGTACCCAATACCCAAGAGACTAAACCCAGATTGGTGCGTGTTGCCGAGGACAAGATACGATTACATAGCGGCGAGCCAAGCTCAGGAACACTACATTGGCCTATCAATAGAGGACGAAGGGAAATGTCGAGAGGTGGGCACAACAAGACGTTTATGCTACCATCCCGGAAAGGTGATTACGCGAGCAAGCGATTACTGCGAGATAGAGGTCTTGAAACATGAACAAGACCACTGCGATCACGTAGCCATTCCAGCGACAGGAGGAATTCTGGTAGCTACCAGGACTGTAAATAAATGGCTCTACCATTTTGACGACCAGGTAATTTTCACGGCGGTGTGCTCAGACGAAACCACACGGTTGGAATTGGTAAACACCGGGTTTATGACCATCGAAGCTGGCTGCAGGGTGATTGGCAAAGGGATAATGTTGGTCTATAAAAGCCAAGAAGAGTCACGATTTAAGTTTTCAACGTCTGTCATGGGAACAAACCGTGTAAAGACGAAGCTGCGGGAGCTGCTGGGAAATTATAAACGAGGTGATGCTGGCCACACGCGCACAACACCGAACACGGTCTCACTCATGCATTTCATGTATTGTACGCCAGTGAGAAAAGAGTCGATGAAAGACCAAAAATAAAAAGGGGAAAGTATAATAGAACAAAAGAGAAAAAACAAAAAACAAAAAAAAGTTGAAGTAAAGAAAAGAAAAAAGAAAAAGAAACAAAGAAAAAAAAACAAGATTCAAAACAAAAAGAAAAAGAAAAAAAATAAACATAAAGAAAAGAAAAAACAAAAGAAAAGAATATGGGAAAAAGAAAAAAAAAGAACCCGAAGTTTAAAATAAGGCGAATTTAAAAAAAAAAAGAAGAAAGAAGAAAAATTGTATATTGATTTAAGAAAATGCACTGACTGTTTGAAGTGCAGAAATAAATGTAAACTCTCATTAGAAGTTAGTTGCACTAACTTCTGTTAGAAAGAGGGGAGGGATGTTGTGAGTTAGAACCATACTACCTACGTGTAGTTTACTCACAGCACCGACTCCTAATAGATGCCACACTATGTTAAATTAGCATGTGCTAAAACGGTGCTATAATAAGGCATACTTCTAGGGTTTAAGTATTTCAAGTTGATGTGATCTGTGCAACGTTATTATGTAAGCTTTTAGGGTGTTACAGTTCCGCAGTCGAGTCGACGAGGGCAGCGTAGTGCACCGTCGCCACTTTTGAAGTGGGTCAGTGGGCTTGACCAACTGACACCAATTAACAGGTGCAGAACTGGAACACCAGAAAGGTCAGTTCACAGACTGAGATAGGTTTTTAAAAAATAGTATATAAGCATTAGGTTTCGTAAGAATAAATCTTCTTTGTCTTGTATTTGTTACGAAAAGCAATAAGTGTTTTAATTCGACGTTAGGGCTTTTAAGTTTTCAGACACGCGCGCAGCAGAAGGACGTCCCCGTCAAACAAGGACTCGAGATTCCCAACAGGTGTCTGCTGCCTTCTCTATGCCTATATCTACCCCTATCTGCCTCAGTCGGCGCCGCAGCCTCTCTCAGCGTCTCTGTAGGCGTCTCAGAGGCTGCCGCTATCGATTGGGGGGTCTGCTTCATTCTCTATGCCTATATCTACCCCTATCTGCCTCAGTCGGCATCTCAGTCGGCGTCGCAGCCTCTGTCAGCGTCTCTGTAGGCGTCTCAGTTGCGGCAGCTGTCGTGTGGGGTCTGCTGCCTTCAATATGCCTATATCTACCCCTACCTGTTTCAGTCTGCATCTCAGTCTGCGCCGCAGCCTCTGTCAGCGTCGCAGCCTCTGTCAGCGTCGCAGCCTCTGTCAGCGTCTCTCTAGGCGTCTCAGTCGCTGCCGCTGTCGATTGGGGGTCTGCTGCCTTCTCTATGCCTATATCTACCCCTATCTGCCTCAGCCGGCGTCGTTGCCTCTCTCAGTGTCTCTGTAGGCGTCTCAGTAGCTGCCGCTATCGATTGCGGGGTCTGCTGCATTCTCTATGCCTATATCTACCCCTATCTGTCTCAGTCGGCGTCTCACTCGGCGTTGCAGCCTCTGTCAGTGTCTCTGTAGGCGTCTCAGTCGCTGCCGCTGTCGATTGGGGGGTCTGCTGCCTTCTCTATGCCTATATCTACCCCTACCTCTTTCAGTCGGCATCTCAGTCTGCGTCGCAGCCTCTGTCAGCGTCTCTGTAGGTGTCTTAGTCGCTGCCGCTGTCTATTGGGGGGGTCTGCTGCTTTCTCTATGCCAATATCTACCCCTATCTGCCTCAGTTGGCGTCGCAGCCTATGTCTGCGTCTCTGTAGGCGTCTCAGTCGGTGCCACTGTCGATTGGGGGGGTCTGCTGCCTTCTCTATGCCTATAGCTACCCCTATCTGCCTCAGTCGGCGTCTCAGTCGGCGTAGCAGCCTCTGTCAGCGTCTCTGAAGGCGTCTCAGTCACTGCCACTATCGAGTAGGGGGGTCTGCTGCCTTCTCTATGCCTATATCTACCCCTATCTGCCTCAGTCGGCGTCTCAGTTGGCGTCGCAGCCTATGTCTGCGTCTCTGTAGGCGTCTCAGTCGGTGCCACTGTCGATTGGGGGGTCTGCTGCCTTCTGTATGCCTATAGCTACCCCTATCTGCTTCAGTCGGCGTCTCAGTCGGCGTAGCAGCCTCTGTCAGCGTCTCTGAAGGCGTCTCAGTCACTGCCACTATCGAGTAGGGGGGTCTGCTGCCTTCTCTATGCCTATATCTACCCCTATCTGCCTCAGTCGGCGTCTCAGTCGGCGTCACAGCCTCTGTCAGCGTCTCTGTAGGTGTCTCAGTCGCTGCCGCTGTCTATTGGGGGGTCTGCTGCCTTCTCTATGCCAATATCTACCCCTATTTGCCTCAGTCGGCATCGCAGCCCCTGTCAGCGTCTCTGTAGGTGTCGCAGTCGGTGCCGATGTCGATTGGGGGGTTTGCTGCCTTCTCTATGCCTATATCTACCACTATCTGCCTCAGTCGGCGTCGCAGCCTCTGTCAGCGGCCCTGAAGGTGTCTGAGTCGCTGCCGCTGTCGATTGGGGGGGTCTGCTGCCTTCTCTATGCCTATATCTACCCCTATCTGCCTCAGTCGGCATCTCAGTCGGCGTAGCAGCCACTGTCAGCGTCTCTGAAGGCGTCTGAGTCACTGCCGCTGTCGATTAGGGGGGTCTGCTGCCTTCTCTATGCCTATTTCTACCCCTATCTGCCTCAGTCGGCGTCTCAGTCGGCGTCGCAGCCTATGTCTGCGTCTCTGTAGGTGTCTCAGTCGGTGCCACTGTCGATTTGGGGGGTCTGCTGCTTTCTCTATGCCTATATCTACCCCTATCTGGCTCAGTTGGCGTCGCAGCCTATGTCTGCGTCTCTGTAGGTGTCTCAGTCGGTGCCACTGTCGATTGGGGGGGTCTGCTGCCTTCTCTATGCCTATATCTACCCCTATCTGCCTCAGTCGGCGTCTCAGTCGGCGTAGCAGCCTCTGTCAGCGTCTCTGTAGGTGTCTCAGTCGGTGCCACTGTCGATTGGGGGGGCTGCTGGTTTCTCTACGCCTATATCTACCCCTATCTGCCTCAGTTGGCGTCGCAGCCTATGTCTGCGTCTCTGTAGGTGTCTCAGTCGTTGCCGCTCTCGATTGCGAGTCTGCTGCCTTCTCTATGCCTATATCTACCCCTATCTACCTCAGCCGGCGTCGCAGCCTCTCTCAGTGTCTCTGTAGGCGCCTCAGTAGCTGCCGCTGTCGATTGGGGGTCTGCTGCCTTCTCTATGCCTATATCTACCCCTATCTGCCTCAGCCGGCGTCGTTGCCTCTCTCAGTGTCTCTGTAGGCGTCTCAGTAGCTGCCGCTATCGATTGCGGGGTCTGCTGCATTCTCTATGCCTATATCTACCCCTATCTGTCTCAGTCGGCGTCTCACTCGGCGTTGCAGCCTCTGTCAGTGTCTCTGTAGGCGTCTCAGTCGCTGCCGCTGTCGATTGGGGGGTCTGCTGCCTTCTCTATGCCTATATCTACCCCTACCTCTTTCAGTCGGCATCTCAGTCTGCGTCGCAGCCTCTGTCAGCGTCTCTGTAGGTGTCTTAGTCGCTGCCGCTGTCTATTGGGGGGGTCTGCTGCTTTCTCTATGCCAATATCTACCCCTATCTGCCTCAGTTGGCGTCGCAGCCTATGTCTGCGTCTCTGTAGGCGTCTCAGTCGGTGCCACTGTCGATTGGGGGGGTCTGCTGCCTTCTCTATGCCTATAGCTACCCCTATCTGCCTCAGTCGGCGTCTCAGTCGGCGTAGCAGCCTCTGTCAGCGTCTCTGAAGGCGTCTCAGTCACTGCCACTATCGAGTAGGGGGGTCTGCTGCCTTCTCTATGCCTATATCTACCCCTATCTGCCTCAGTCGGCGTCTCAGTTGGCATCGCAGCCTATGTCTGCGTCTCTGTAGGCGTCTCAGTCGGTGCCACTGTCGATTGGGGGGTCTGCTGCCTTCTGTATGCCTATAGCTACCCCTATCTGCTTCAGTCGGCGTCTCAGTCGGCGTAGCAGCCTCTGTCAGCGTCTCTGAAGGCGTCTCAGTCACTGCCACTATCGAGTAGGGGGGTCTGCTGCCTTCTCTATGCCTATATCTACCCCTATCTGCCTCAGTCGGCGTCTCAGTCGGCGTCACAGCCTCTGTCAGCGTCTCTGTAGGTGTCTCAGTCGCTGCCGCTGTCGTTTGGGGGGGGCCTGCTGCCTTCTCCATGCCAATATCTACCCCTATTTGCCTCAGTCGGCATCGCAGCCCCTGTCAGCGTCTCTGTAGGTGTCGCAGTCGGTGCCGATGTCGATTGGGGGGTTTGCTGCCTTCTCTATGCCTATATCTACCACTATCTGCCTCAGTCGGCGTCGCAGCCTCTGTCAGCGGCCCTGAAGGTGTCTGAGTCGCTGCCGCTGTCGATTGGGGGGGTCTGCTGCCTTATCTATGCCTATATCTACCCCTATCTGCCTCAGTCGGCGTCTCAGTCGGCGTAGCAGCCACTGTCAGCGTCTCTGAAGGCGTCTGAGTCACTGCCGCTGTCGATTAGGGGGGTCTGCTGCCTTCTCTATGCCTATTTCTACCCCTATCTGCCTCAGTCGGCGTCTCAGTCGGCGTCGCAGCCTATGTCTGCGTCTCTGTAGGTGTCTCAGTCGGTGCCACTGTCGATTTGGGGGGTCTGCTGCTTTCTCTATGCCTATATCTACCCCTATCTGGCTCAGTTGGCGTCGCAGCCTATGTCTGCGTCTCTGTAGGTGTCTCAGTCGGTGCCACTGTCGATTGGGGGGGTCTGCTGCCTTCTCTATGCCTATATCTACCCCTATCTGCCTCAGTCGGCGTCTCAGTCGGCGTAGCAGCCTCTGTCAGCGTCTCTGTAGGTGTCTCAGTCGGTGCCACTGTCGATTGGGGGGGCTGCTGGTTTCTCTACGCCTATATCTACCCCTATCTGCCTCAGTTGGCGTCGCAGCCTATGTCTGCGTCTCTGTAGGTGTCTCAGTCGTTGCCGCTCTCGATTGCGAGTCTGCTGCCTTCTCTATGCCTATATCTACCCCTATCTACCTCAGCCGGCGTCGCAGCCTCTCTCAGTGTCTCTGTAGGCGCCTCAGTAGCTGCCGCTGTCGATTGGGGGGTCTGCTGCCTTCTCTATGCCTATATCTACCCCTACCTCTTTCAGTCGGCATCTCAGTCTGCGTCGCAGCCTCTGTCAGCGTCTCTCTAGGCGTCTCAGTCGCTGCCGCTGTCGATTGGGGGGTCTGCTGCCTTCTCTATGCCTATATCTACCCCTATCTGCCTCAGTCGGTGTCTCAGTCAGCTTCGCAGCCTCTGTAAGCGTCTCTGTAGGCGTCTCAGTCGCTGCCGCTGTCGATTGGGGGTCTGCTGCCTTCTCTATTCCTATATCTACTCCTCTCTGCCTCAGTCGGCGTCTCAGTCGGCGTCGCAGCCTCAGTCAGCGTCTCTGTATGCGTCTCATTCGCTGCCGCTGTCGATTTGGAAGGTCTGCTGCTTTCTCTATGCCTATATCTACCCCTATCTGCCTCTGTCAGCGTCTCTCTAGGCGTCTCAGTCGCTGCCGCTGTCGATTGGGGGGTCTGCTGCCTTCTCTATGCCTATATCTACTCCTCTCTGCCTCAGTAGGCGTCTCAGTCGGCGTCGCAGCCTCTGTCAGCGTCTCTGTAGGCATCTCATTCGCTGCCGCTGTCTTTGTAGGCGTCTCAGTCACTGCCGCTGTCGATTAGGGGGGTCTGCTGCCTTCTCTATGCCTATATCTACCCCTATCTGCCTCAGTCGGCGTCTCAGTCGGCGTCGCAGCCTATGTCTGCGTCTCTGTAGGTGTCTCAGTCGGTGCCGCTGTCGAGTGGGGGTCTGCTGCCTTCTCTATGCCTATATCTACCCCTATCTGTCTCAGTCGGCGTCGCAGCCTCTGTCAGCGTTTCTGTAGGCGTGTCAGTCGCGGCCTCTGCCGATTGGGCGGTCTGCTGCCTTCTCTGTGCCTATCTCTATCCCTATCTGCCCCAGTCGGTGTCTCAGTCGGCGTCGCAGCCTCTATCAGCGTCAATGTAGGCGTCTCGGTCGCTGCCGCTGTCGATTTGGGAGGTCTGCTGCCTGATCTGTGGATATTCCTACCCCTATCTACCTCAGTCAGTGTCTCAGTCGGCGTCGCAGCCTCTGTCAGCGTCTCTGAAGGCGTCTCAGTCGCTGCTGCTGTCGATTTGGGAGGTCTGCTGCTTTCTCTATGCCTATATCTACCCCTATCTGCCTCTGTCAGCGTCTCTGTAGGCGTCTCATTCGCTGCCGCTGCCGATTGGGGTGTCTGCTGCCTTCTGCCTTATGCCAATATCTACCCCTATCTGCCTCAGTCGACCTCGCAGCCTCTGTCAGCGTCTCTGCAGGCGTCTCAGTCACTGCCGCTGTCGATTAGGGGGGTCTGCTGCCTCTGTAGGCGTCTCAGTCGGTGCCACTGTCGATTGGGGGGGTCTGCTGCCTTCTCTATGCCTATAGCTACCCCTATCTGCCTCAGTCGGCGTCTCAGTCAGCGTAGTAGCCTCTGTCAGCGTCTCTGAAGGCGTCTCAGTCACTGCCACTATCGAGTAGGGGGGTCTGCTGCCTTCTCTATGCCAATATCTACCCCTATCTGCCTCAGTCGACCTCGCAGCCTCTGTCAGCGTCTCTGCAGGCGTCTCAATCACTGCCGCTGTCGATTAGGGGGGTCTGCTGCCTTCTCTATGCCTATATCTACCCCTACCTCTTTCAGCCGGCATCTCAGTCTGCGTCGCAGCCTCTGTCAGCGTCTCTGTAGGTGTCTTAGTCGCTGCCGCTGTCTATTGGGGGGGGGGTCTGCTGCTTTCTCTATGCCAATATCTACCCCTATCTGCCTCAGTTGGCGTCGCAGCCTATGTCTGCGTCTCTGTAGGCGTCTCAGTCGGTGCCACTGTCGATTGGGGGGGGGTCTGCTGCCTTCTCTATGCCTATAGCTACCCCTATCTGCCTCAGTCGGCGTCTCAGTCAGCGTAGTAGCCTCTGTCAGCGTCTCTGAAGGCGTCTCAGTCACTGCCACTATCGAGTAGGGGGGTCTGCTGCCTTCTCTATGCCTATATCTACCCCTATCTGCCTCAGTCGGCGTCTCATTTGGCGTCGCAGCCTCTGTCAGCGTCTCTGTAGGTGTCTCAGTCGCTGCCGCTGTCTATTGGGGGGTCTTCTGCCTTCTCTATGCCAATATCTACCCCTATTTGCCGCAGTCGGCATCGCAGCCCCTGTCAGCGTCTCTGAAGGTGTCTGAGTCGCTGCCGCTGTCGATTGGGGGGTCTGCTGCCTTCTCTATGCCTATATCTACCCCTATCTGCCTCAGTCGGCGTCTCAGTCGGCGTAGCAGCCTCTGTCAGCGTCTCTGAAGGCGTCTGAGTCACTGCCGCTGTCGATTAGGGGGGGTCTGCTGCCTTCTCTATGCCTATATCTACCCATATCTGCCTCAGTCGGCGTCTCAGTCGGCGTCGCAGCCTATGTCTGCGTCTCTGTAGGTGTCTCAGTCGGTGCCACTGTCGATTGGGGGGGTCTGCTGCTTTCTCTAAGCCTATATCTACCCCTATCTGCCTCAGTTGGCGTCGCAGCCTATTTCTGCGTCTCTGTAGGTGTCTCAGTCGTTGCCGCTCTCGATTGGGAGTCTGCTGCCTTCTCTATGCCTATATCTACCCCTATCTGCCTCAGCCGGCGTCGCAGCCTCTCTCAGTGTCTCTATCTGCCTCAGTCGGCGTCTCAGTCGGCGTCGCAGCCTATGTCTGCGTCTCTGTAGGTGTCTCAGTCGGTGCCGCTGTCGATTCGGGGTCTGCTGCCTTCTCTATGCCTATATCTACCCCTATCTGCCTCAGTTGGCGTCGCAGCCTATGTCTGCGTCTCTGTAGGTGTCTCATTCGCTGTCGATTGGGGTGTCTGCTGCCTTCTCTATGCCTATATCTACCCCTATCTGCCTCAGCCGGCGTCGCAGCCTCTCTCAGTGTCTCTGTAGGCGTCTCAGGAGCTGCCGCTGTCGATTGGGGGGTCTGCTGCCTTCTCTATGCCTATATCTACCCCTACCTCTTTCAGTCGGCATCTCAGTCTGCGTCGCAGCCTCTGTCAACGTCGCAGCCTCTGTCAGCGTCGCAGCCTCTGTCAGCGTCTCTCTAGGCGTCTCAGTCGCTGCCGCTTTCGATTGGGGGGTCTGCTGCCTTCTCTATGCCTATATCTACTCCTCTCTGCCTCAGTCGGCTTCTCAGTCGGCGTCGCAGCCTCTGTCAGCGTCTCTGTAGGCATCTCATTCGCTGCCGCTGTCGATTGGGGGGGTCTGCTGCCTTGTCTATGCCTATATCTACCCCTATCTGCCTCAGTCGGCGTCTGAGTCGGCGTCGCAGCCTATGTCTGCGTCTCTGTAGGTGTCTCAGTCGGTGCCGCTGTCGATTGGGTGTCTGCTGCCTTCTCTATGCCTATATCTACCCCTATCTGCCTCAGTTGGCGTCGCAGCCTATGTCTGCGTCTCTGTAGGTGTCTCAGTCGGTGCCACTGTCGACTGGGGGGTCTGCTGCCTTCTCTATGCCTATATCTACCCCTATCTGCCTCAGTCGGCGTCCTAGCCTCTGTCAGCGTCTCTGAAGGCGTCTCAGTCGCTGCCGCTGTTGATTTGGGAGGTCTGCTGCTTTCTCTATGCCTATATCTACCCCTATCTGCCTCTGTCAGCGTCTCTGTAGGCGTCTCATTCGCTGCCGCTGTCGATTGGGGTGCCTGCTGCCTTCTCTATGCCAATATCTACCCCTATCTGCCTCAGTCGGCCTCGCTGCCTCTATCAGCGTCTCTGTAGGCGTCTCAGTCGGTGCCGCTGTCGATTGGGTGTCTGCTGCCTTCTCTATGCCTATATCTACCCCTATCTGCCTCAGTCGGCGTCGCAGCCTCTGTCAGCGTTTCTGTAGGCGTGTCAGTCGCGGCCGCTGCCGATTGGGCGGTCTGCTGCCTTCTCTGTGCCTATCTCTATTACTATCTGCCGCAGTTGCACTGTGTCACGAGGCTGGCCAAAAATGGATAAAATAAATGTTAGAATTTGAACGTTTTTTTTATATATATATTTTTTTAAGACTATGGTTAGATGATATCTAAAATATCTTCTTAAAATGTTTACGAATTTTAAAGTTATAGTGGTTCAAAGTCAAGGTTTGTGTTCAGCGTACGAAATTTATGAGAAAATCCCAAATTTCATGTTCATTTATAATACTAAGAATTTAAGTATTTGAATGTAACGGGTACCAAAATTTGTAACAGGGTAGTAAGTGATGCTTCTAGTTATAATTACAACACTGTTTTTGTTTACAAATATTGATCATATGTTAGATACCGTTCGAAAAAAGATAGTAGTGAGGCATTGTCAAGACTTTTCAGCAACCGTGAACTTTCGTAGAGAATTTAAAAGAAAGTAGAATAACACTTTTCCTGTTTTTTTGTATTTTGTAGCTACAAGTATGTATTTTAATATATTTAAAGTTCAGCTGCCCGATATTGGCCGAATTCTTTTTGTGATTGTTTTTTAGTCTCGACCTCGTTGCGGATTCGTAGTATTTTTCAACTGTGGCTAGAGATAAAGGAAAACAGACCCTGCGATGTTATGCGTCATGTTAAAGATTTTTTAGAAAATCATTTTGAACGAGTATTATTAGAAAGGGAACAACTGAAAATAAGGCTTACTCTTTTAAAATTTTCTAACAATTGGTCTAAATATCATCGCATGAGAGATAGATTTGAAACTGAGTTGAGTGACTGGATCGATAGCGATTTATTTGGTGAATTCATTTGTAATGTAAGTTTCCGTATAAAGTTCTGGTTTTGCAATAAAACTAAATTGTGTTATACTATATTAGGAAGCAAATACAAGTGGTAGAGGCCGACCGAATGTTTCTTATGAGGAGGGTTCAATGAGAACAAAAAGGAGGCGAGTGGAAGAACTTCTCGCTTCTACTTCATCTGAAGCTCTTAAAAAACCGCAGAAAGGGTAACAGGTTCAAATACTGATAAGAAAATTTGTGTTGAAAGTGCTCTAGCATTATACATTGATATGGATTTATCTATGAGGGAGTACAATATGATGAGAAAATTAGTAAATTCTGTTCACGAAAATTGCTTTCCGTCATACTATATGATTGCAGATGCTAAAAAAAAGATTTTGCCTGATGACATACAAGTAACAGAAACTTCTGCAGAGGTCCCCTTACAAAAGATTTTAGACAAAACTGTAAGAAGCATTTTAGATGTTCATGATATTGATACCGAAAATGATATAGTTCTGGAATGCAAGTGGGGATTTGACGGCAGTAGTGGTCATAGTGTATACAAAAAATTTTTCCATTATTTTAAGAACACTTTCAAGTGGTCATTATATTAATATATCAAGTTTTGAAAAGCTTTTAAAAGATACTGCACTTTTATAGATATTTCGAATTATATTCTTGGTAATATATGTCTTCAACTGTGCACAAAATTTTAGTTCATGGTATAGATTTTATTAAATATTCTACAATTCCCATTGGAATGTTATCAGAAGAAGCAATAGAATCAAGTCATAAAATTATAAGAAATGCAAGATTAAAACATACGAGAAAAATAAGTAGGATTGCCTCCATGAGAGACCTCATAAATTATCTTATTCTGCAGTCAGAGCCATCAATTTCGATGCGTAGTCAGAAAATACTTTTAAGAAAAAGTGATTTAAATGATCTAAAAGAGTATTTAGTTGAAAAAAAATATTTAACGACATAAAAACATCATTAGCTGTTCATTGGTAGAATCTGAAAGTGATTACAGTGATAATTGTTAATATACTTTAATTGCCTGTAATACTTATATATATGTTATGTTAAATAAATAAAATTTATGTTTCTAAATTTATTTTTTACTGAGCGGCAAGGACTTACGTACTAAATTAATTTTTGTAAAATTTTGCTCTTATTATTATTATTATTATTATTATTAATTTGCGTTCACCTTGGGACATTAAGGCAAAACCTTGTAAGATTGGCCCAATAACATGAAATGATACATTTAGTACAATAATCCGGACTTAGTTTAAACTTATACTATAAAATACAATAGCTCACAGAGTACAAAAACAGAACATTACAATATGAATTTCAACAATTCATCTTTCAATACAAAACAGCTTTGAATCAATACAAATGTACAGCTTTAAATTTGTTATTAGTCACAAAAGGATGCATACATATAAACAGTGTACGCGGTCACACACAATCCATAGCACAACCCAATTCAGCTCATAAATTCATTGCCCCTGGAAGTGTTTATTAAGCTCAATTTTGAATAGATTAGCATTGCCAATACCTTGAATCCGTACAGGCAGTGAATTCCAAAGTCTCACAGCATTAACGAAAAATTGACGATCAGACATAAGTGAGGAATGTCTTAACGGGACAAGCCGATTAGAACGGCCAGAGCGAGTAAATTTAAGGCGCCTAAACAAATATGGAGGCTCCCGAGTGCAAATAATCTTATGCAACAATAGAATACTTCGAGTGTCAAGAAGCTGATCGAATGTGATGTGAAAAAGTTCTATTGCGCGCCTAGACACATGATCTCTTCGACTTAAACCATAAATGTACCTCGTTATAGTGTTAAATAACACATTGAGTTTTCGTTTACTTACTGCATCACAGTTCCCAAATATTTCACAACCATTTAACATAGTTGGGAGAAGGTAGGACTTGGCTAGTATCATTCTAATCCTGAAAGGCGTAAAATATTGCGTAGCCCATAGGGATCGTAGCATACCATAGACTTTACCAACCGTTACTGCAATATGATTATTCCACGATAGAGCACCATCAAATATGACCCCCAAATTTTTAATCACATTTACATAATTAATTGCCGATGAATGCATAAATATCCCAGGGAGGCCCGCGGTTACGATGTGTTTCTTGTAGATCACCAAACACTTAGATTTAGCCGGATTAAGACACAAACCATTCCTTCCTGCCCATACATATATATTATTCAGGTCTTTATTAATTTTGGTGACACAATCGGCAACTTCGTTCGGTGTACAACTGATGTAAATCTGAACATCGTCAGCATACATTTGAATATTACAATATTGTAAGACAGTCGGCAAGTCATTTATGTATATGCAAAAGAGAAGTGGACCCAAAATGGAGCCCTGTGGCACACCTCGAGCCACAGAAAGAAAATTAGATGCCACAACAGTACTGCTACACGGTTGGTAAACCGCCTGTGTTCTATCTGTGAGGTACGATTTTAATAACTTTACCGCAGTGGGTGAGAAGTTATACATTTTCGATAGTTTTGTACATAAAATATCATGGTCAACACAGTCAAACGCTTTAGAATGGTCCAACAGTGTCAAGAAACACATCCTATTAGAGTCAAGTGTCACCCGAATATCTTCCACTACATCAATTAGGGCCGTTATGCAGCTCCGCCTTGGTGTAAAACCAGATTGTCTTTCAGTGATAATCCCATTTCCCGATAAAAATTTCCTCATTTGTTTAGCCATAAGTAATTCAAATACTTTAGACAAATATGGCAAAATAGCAATTGGTCGATAGTCATTGTCTGACTTTGGTGTGGGCAGAATTTTTGCCACCTTCCAACATGTTGGAAATGTTGATGTCATTATCGCTGTATTAAAAATATGGGTAATGACCGGAAGCAGCCCAGGAAGAAGTGCCTTAACAAAAACGGGATGAATCTCATCAGTACCACAAGCATTCGACTTTACACTCAAAAAACACTCCAACACATCCGACTCCTCTACACCACCAAAACCAAACATACACTCAGAAGACACAAGACTACAATAATCTAAATAACTATTCCCATGCACTGGTTCGATCGGGAGGTTAACAAACCTCTGATTCAGCTCGTTAAGATCAGAATCAATATTTGGAAGTGCACCGCTCTTCCCCAAGCCCCGAATATGTCTCCACGTCTGATTGCTACTTACAGCATTAGAGAATTTACCCTCATAATATTTACATTTAGCAATCCTAACCTCCTTTTTGACCTGTCTTCTAAAGTTTCTATATGTTTCGTGAAAAAGAGGTATCTTGTAACGTTTCCATCGTTTATATGCTGCGTCACGTAAGTCTATTAATGTCTTTATTTTATTGTTAAACCAAGGCCGCACTCCATGGCGTATAGAGAGCACTTTTTCCGGAACAAATTCATCGAAAAGTTGCTTTATGTTAGAATGCAGGTACTCCACTTTGTCATTTATTGAGGTCATCAGCAGGATTGAATCCCAATCGACACTGTCGAGCTTAGTACATAAATGTTGGTAGTCAATATTATTGAAGTCACGATAACTTATAATATTTGGCGTAATTTTAAGTTTAAAATCAATTGTCAGAAAAATTAAGTCATGTTTAGAGAAACAAGTGGCTGAGAGCTGTTCATACAGTTTAACCTTCCCTCTATCGTCAACAAAATATAAATCCAACAGTGAACTGTTAGTTTTTGTAAAGTGAGTCGGTGACAATAAATTTACCGAGACCAAACCCAATGCAGACATTTCAGATATCAATCCATTCTCAATCAAGAGATTGCTGTTGAAGTCCCCTGAAACCACAATACTTTGAAAATTCAACGAAATCCCCCGAAGATGGTCTAGAAACAATTGCATATCAATTCTACAATTTGGTCTATAAACACAACCAACAAGTAGACTCTCAACACCATTGCAAACACTTAAGAATACATATTCAATTTCACTATCAATACCCGATTTACTGTGGATGTGGCAAGCAATGTCATCCCGCACAAAAATAGCTACCCCCCCAGCATGGCTCACTCTATCAGATCGAAACAGCCTGTAACCATTAACTCTGAACAAGTTGTTCTGCATTGATGGCACAAACCAAGTTTCCGAGACACAAATCAGATCTACCTCTGACCCCTCAAACAAGTATCTAAATTCATCAATTTTGCCAACCAAGCTCTGTGCATTAATATGACATATCTTTGTTCCCATTTCAATTCGGCTAAGAATACGAATCATATCAAAGTTAGTTTCATTGGAATTCACTGAAGACTTAATTAAAGCATTCATATTTGTAGCAAGCAAGTAAAGGCATGGCAATACCGGCACTATTGTTAATCTCTATGCCCAAGAGTAGCTTCCAAATGAATTTGAAGTAGCGCAACGAACTGTGGATAACCGTGCAAACTAGTGACTGACTTAAAACTATATATATGAATTTTACATCAGAACACTCAAAATAGTACAAATTAAAGAGTAAATAAACAATACAGCAATTTAAACTTACATCTACAAAAATTTGTTGAGAGAAATCAATTATGCAGCAGTAAAAATTGTGAGAGCTATTGATCCTCTCCACGAAAAAAACTGCTCATCTGCTGAATTGAGTCTATGTGCTTTGCCCCTTCACTCTCTGTGCTCTTTACATAAACCAAGCCCCTCAAAGTAAAAACCGCGAACAGTTGTTTTTGCTTTTTCAAGCGGACTGCCGCACGCATTATATCATAATTTACCTTTGTGAGACATTCGTTCATATAAATTGGGACAGTAGAGTCGAATCCAGCATGCTGTAATTGTAAGGTACCATGTGTCTCACGTTTAAAGTTCGCAATAGACTTTAATACGAAGTTCTTGTCGTAGGGTGTTGCCAGTTTTACCATTATAACAGGATCACCGGTAGAGTTTTTGTTGTCAACGCGTGTCACTCTATAAGCCGCCCTTACTACAGGCGGCGTGATACCAACTGATGTACATATGGTATCAAATATTCCAGGTAGATCCTCCTGTGGACTGCATGGGATACCGCATAACCGTAAGTTACAGGCAATAGCGGCATTGTCCTGTTTTGCCACCTGAGATTTTAAGGCCTGAACTTCGGCCCTAAGACCTGGAATAATGCTAGAGTGAGTCTCAGTCACTGCCGCTGTCGATTAGGGGGGTCTGCTGCCTTCTCTATGCCTATATCTACCCCTATCTGCCTCAGCCGGCGTCGCAGCTTCTCTCAGAGTCTCTGTAGGCGTCTCAGTAGCTGCCGCTATCGATTGCGGGGTCTGCTGCCTTCTCTATGCCTATATCTACCCCTATCTGCCTCAGCCGGCGTCGCAGCTTCTCTCAGTGACTCTGTAGGCGTCTCAGTAGCTGCCGCTATCGATTGCGGGGTCTGCTGCCTTCTCTATGCCTATATCTACCCCTATCTGCCTCAGCCGGCGTCGCAGCCTCTCTCAGTGTCTCTGTAGGCATCTCAGTAGCTGCCGCTATCGATTGCGGGGTCTGCTGCATTCTCTATGCCTATATCTACCCCTATCTTCCTCAGTCGGCGTTGCAGCCTCTGTCAGTGTCTCTGTAGGCGTCTCAGTCGCTGCCGCTGTCGATTGGGGGGTCTGCTGCCTTCTCTATGCTTATATCTACGCCTACCTCTTTCAGTCGGCATCTCAGTCTGCGTCGCAGGCTCTGTCAGCGTCGCAGCCTCTGTCAGCGTCTCTATAGGTGTCTCAGTCGCTGCCGCTGTCGATTGGGGGGTCTGCTGCCTTCTCTATGCCTATATCTACCCCTACCTCTTTCAGTCGGCATCTCAGTCTGCGTCGCAGCCTCTGTCAGCGTCTCTGTAGGTGTCTTAGTCGCTGCCGCTGTCTATTGGGGGGGGGGGGGGGGCTGGTCTGCTGCTTTCTCTATGCCAATATCTACCCCTATCTGCCTCAGTTGGCGTCGCAGCCTATGTCTGCGTCTCTGTAGGTGTCTCAGTCGGTGCCACTGTCGATTGGGGGGGTCTGCTGCCTTCTCTATGCCTATATGTACCCCTATCTGCCTCAGTCGGCGTCTCAGTCGGCGTAGCAGCCTCTGTCAGAGTCTCTGAAGGCGTCTCAGTCACTGCCACTATCGAGTTGGTGGGTCTGCTGCCTTCTCTATGCCTATATCTACCCCTATCTGCCTCAGCCGGCGTCGCAGCTTCTCTCAGTGTCTCTGTAGGCGTCTCAGTAGCTGCCACTATCGATTGCGGGGTCTGCTGCCTTCTCTATGCCAATATCTACCCCTATCTGCCTCAGTCGACCTCGCAGCCTCTGTCAGCGTCTCTGCAGGCGTCTCAGTCACTGCCGCTGTCGATTAGGGGGGTCTGCTGCCTTCTCTATGCCTATATCTACCCCTATCTGCCTCAGCCGGCGTAGCAGCTTCTCTCAGTGTCTCTGTAGGCGTCTCAGTAGCTGCCGCTATCGATTGCGGGGACTGCTGCCTTCTCTATGCCTATATCTACCCCTATCTGCTAAAGCCGGCGTCGCAGCCTCTCTCAGTGTCTCTGTAGGCGTCTCAGTAGCTGCCGCTATCGATTGCGGGGTCTGCTGCATTCTCTATGCCTATATCTACCCCTATCTGCCTCAGTCGGCGTCTCAGTCGGCGTTGCAGCCTCTATCAGTGTCTCTGTAGGCGTGTCAGTCGCGGCCGCTGCCGATTGGGCGGTCTGCTGCCTTCTCTGTGCCTATCTCTATCCCTATCTGCCTCAGGTCGGTGTCTCAGTCCGGCGGCGCAGCCTCTGTCAGCGTCAATGTGTAGGCGTCTCAGTCGCTGCCGCTGTCGATTTGGGAGGTCTGCTGCCTGATCTGTGGATATTCCTACCCTATCTACCTCAGTCAGTGTCTCAGTCGGTGTCGCAGCCTCTGTCAGCATCTCTGAAGGCGTCTCAGTCGCTGCTGCTGTCGATTTGGGAGGTCAGCTGCTTTCTCTATGCCTATATCTATCCCTATCTGCCTCTGTCAGCGTCTCTGTAGGCGTCTCATTAGCTGCCGCTGTCGATTGGGGGTCTGCTGCCTTCTCTATGCCTATATCTACTCCTCTCTGCCTCAGTCGGCGTCTCAGTCGGCGTCGCAGATTCTGTCAGCGTCTCTGTAGGCGTCTCATTCGCTGCCGCTGTCGATTGGGGTGTCTGCTGCCTTCTCTATGCCAATATCTACCACTATCTGCCTCAGTCGGCGTCTCAGTCGGCGCCGCAGCCTGTGTCAGCGTCTCTGTACGTGTCGCAGTCGGTGCCGCTGTCGATTGGGGGTCTGCTGCCTTCTCTATGCCAATATCGACCCATATCTGCCTCAGTCGGCCTCGCAGCCTCTAGTCAGCGTCTCTGTAGGCTTCTCAGTCGGTGCCGCTGTCTATTGGGGGGGGGGGTCTGCTGCTTTCACTATGCCTATATCTACCCCTATCTGCATCAGTCGGCGTCTCAGTCGGCTGTCGCAGCCTCTGTCAGCGTCTCTGTAGGCGTCTCATTCGCTGCCGCTGTCGATTGGGGTGTCTGCTGCCTTCTCTATGCCAATATCTACCCCTATCTGCCTCAGTCGGCCTCGGCAGCCTCTGTCAGCGTCTCTGCAGGCGTCTCAGTCACTGCCGCTGTCGATTCGGGGGGTCTGCTGCCTTCTCTATGCCTATATCTACCGCTATCTGCCTCAGCCGGCGTCGCAGCTTCTCTCAGTGACTCTGTAGGCGTCTCAGTAGCTGCCGCTATCGATTGCGGGGTCTGCTGCCTTCTCTATGCCTATATCTACTTCTCATCTGCCTCAGTCGGCGTCCTCAGTCGGTGTCGCAGCCTCTGTCAGCATCTCTGAAGGCGTCTCAGTCGCTGCTGCTGTCAATTTGGGAGGTCTGCTGCTTTCCCTCTATGCCTATATCTACCCCTATCTGCCCTCTGTCAGCGTCTCTGTAGGCGTCTCATTTAGCTGCCGCTGTCGATTGGGGGTCTGCTGCCTTCCCTATGCCTATATCTACCCCTATCTGCCTCAGTCGGTGTCTCAGTCGGCGTCGCAGCCTCTGTCAGCGTCTCTGTAGGCGTCTCATTCGCTGCCGCTCTCGATTGGGGGTCTGCTGCCTTCTCTATGCCTATATCTACTCATCTCTGCCTCAGTCGGCGTCTCAGTCGGCGTCGCAGATTCTGTCAGCGTCTCTGTATGCGTCTCATTCGCTGCCGCTGTCGATTGGGGTGTCTGCTGCCTTCTCTATGCCAATATCTACCACTATCTGCCTCAGTCGGCGTCTCAGTCGGCGCCGCAGGCTGTGTCAGCGTCTCTGTACGTGTCGCAGTCGGTGCCGCTGTCGATTGGGGGTCTGCTGCCTTCTCTATGCCAATATCGACCCATATCTGCCTCAGTCCGGCCTCGCAGCCTCTGTCAGCGTCTCTGTAGGCTTCTCAGTCGGTGCCGCTGTCGATTGGGGGGGGGGGGTCTGCTGCTTTCTCTATGCCTATATCTACCCCTATCTGCTTCAGTCGGCGTCTCAGTCGGCGTCGCAGCCTCTGTCAGCGTCTCTGTAGGCGTCTCATTCGCTGCCGCTGTCGATTGGGGTGTCTGCTGCCTTCTCCATGCCAATATCTACCCCTATCTGCCTCAGTCGGCCTCGCAGCCTTCGCAGCCTCTGTCAGCGTGTCTGCAGGCGTCTCAGTCACTGCCGCTGTCGATTCGGGGGGTCTGCTGCCTTCTCTATGCCTATATCTACCGCTATCTGCCTCAGCCGGCGTCGCAGCTTCTCTCAGTGACTCTGTAGGCGTCTCAGTAGCTGCCGCTATCGATTGCGGGGTCTGCTGCCTTCTCTATGACTATATCTACCCCTATCTGCCTCAGCCGGCGTCGCAGCCTCTCTCAGTGTCTCTGTAGGCAATCTCAGTAGCTGCCGCTATCGATTGCGGGGTCTGCTGCATTCTCTATCCCTATATCTACCCCTATCTGCCTCAGTCGGCGTCTCAGTCGGCGTTGCAGCCTCTGTCAGTGTCTCTGTAGGCGTCTCAGTCGCTGCCGCTGTCGATTGGGGAGGTCTGCTGCCTTCTCTATGCTTATATCTACGCCTACCTCTTTCAGTCGGCATCTCAGTCCTGCGTCGCAGGCTCTGTCAGCGTCGCAGCCTCTGTCAGCGTCTCTCTAGGCGTCTCAGTCGCTGCCGCTGTCGATTCGGGGGTCTGCTGCCTTCTCTATGCCTATATCTACCCCTACCTCTTTCAGTCGGCATCTCAGTCTACGTCGCAGCCTCTGTCAGCGTCTCTGTAGGTGTCTTAGTCGCTGCCGCTGTCTATTGGGGGGGGGGGGGGTCTGCTGCTTTCTCTATGCCAATATCTACCCCTATCTGCCTCAGTTGGCGTCGCAGCCTATGTCTGCGTCTCTGTAGGTGTCCTCAGTCGGTGCCACTGTCGATTGGGGTGGGTCTGCTGCCTTCTCTATGCCTATATCTACCCCTATCTGCCTCAGTCGGCGTCTCAGTCGGCGTAGCAGCCTCTGTCAGAGTCTCTGAAGGCGTCTCTGTCACTGCCACTATCGAGTTGGTGGGTCTGCTGCCTTCTCTATGCCTATATCTACCCCTATCTGCCTCAGCCGGCGTCGCAGCTTCTCTCAGTGTCTCTGTAGGCGTCTCAGTAGCTGCCGCTATCGATTGCGGGGTCTGCTGCCTTCTCTATGCCAATATCTACCCCTATCTGCCTCAGTTGACCTCGCAGCCTCTGTCAGCGTCTCTGCAGGTGTCTCAGTCACTGCCGCTGTCGATTAGGGGGGTCTGCTGCCTTCTCTATGCCTATATCTACCCCTATCTGCCTCAGGCCGGCGTAGCAGCTTCTCTCAGTGTCTCTGTAGGCGTCTCAGTAGCTGCCGCTATCGATTGCGGGGTTTGTTGCCTTCTATATGCCTATATCTACCCCTATCTGCCTCAGCCGGCGTCGCAGCCTCTCTCAGTGTCTCTGTAAGCGTCTCAGTAGCTGCCGCTATCGATTGCGGGGTCTGCTGCATTCTCTATGCCTATATCTACCCCTATCTGCCTCAGTCGGCGTCTCAGTCGGCGTTGCAGCCTCTATCAGTGTCTCTGTAGGCGTGTCAGTCGCGGCCGCTGCCGATTGGGCGGTCTGCTGCCTTCTCTGTGCCTATCTCTATCCCTATCTGCCTCAGTCGGTTGTCTCAGTCGGCGGCGCAGCCTCTGTCAGCGTCAATGTAGGCGTCTCAGTCGATGCCGCTGTCGATTTGGGAGGTCTGCTGCCTGATCTGTGGATATTCCTACCCCTATCTACCTCAGTCAGTGTCTCAGTCGGTGTCGCAGCCTCTGTCAGCGTTCTCTGAAGGCGTCTCAGTCGCTGCTGCTGTCGATTTGGGAGGTCTGCTGCTTTCTCTATGCCTATATCTACCCCCTATCTGCCTCTGTCAGCGTCTCTGTAGGCGTCTCATTAGCTTGCTGCTGTCTATTGGGGGTCTGCTGCCTTCCCTATGCCTATATCTACCCCTATCTGCCTCAGGCGGTTGTCTCAGTCGGCGTCGCAGCCTCTGTCAGCGTCTCTGTAGGCGTCTCATTCGCTGCCGCTTTCGATTGGGGGTCTGCTGCCTTCTCTATGCCTATATCTACTTCTCTCTGCCTCAGTCGGCGTCTCAGTCGGCGTCGCAGCCTATGTCTGCGTCTCTGTAGGTGTCTCAGTCGGTGCCACTGTCGATTGGGGGGGTCTGCTGCTTTCTCTAAGCCTATATCTACCCCTATCTGCCTCAGTTGGCGTCGCAGCCTATTTCTGCGTCTCTGTAGGTGTCTCAGTCGTTGCCGCTCTCGATTGGGAGTCTGCTGCCTTCTCTATGCCTATATCTAACCCTATCTGCCTCAGCCGGCGTCGCAGCCTCTCTCAGTGTCTCTATCTGCCTCAGTCGGCGTCTCAGTCGGCGTCGCAGCCTATGTCTGCGTCTCTGTAGGTGTCTCAGTCGGTGCCGCTGTCGATTCGGGGTCTGCTGCCTTCTCTATGCCTATATCTACCCCTATCTGCCTCAGTTGGCGTCGCAGCCTATGTCTGCGTCTCTGTAGGTGTCTCATTCGCTGCCGCTGTCGATTGGGGGGGTCTGCTGCCTATCTCTGTGCCTATCTCTATTACTATCTGCCTCAGCCGGCGTCGCAGCCTCTCTCAGTGTCTCTGTAGGCGTCCTCAGTAGCTGCCGCTGTCGATTGGGGGGTCTGCTGCCTTCTCTATGCCTATATCTACCCCTACCTCTTTCAGTCGGCATCTCAGTCTGCGTCGCAGCCTCTGTCAACGTCGCAGCCTCTGTCAGCGTCGCAGCCTCTGTCAGCGTCTCTGTAGGCGTCTCAGTCGCTGCCGCTGTCGATTGGGGGGTCTGCTGCCTTCTCTATGCCCTATATCTTACTCCTCTCTGCCTCAGTCGGCTTCTCAGTCGGCGTCGCAGCCTCTGTCAGGCGTCTCTGTAGGCATCTCATTCGCTGCCGCTGTCGATTGGGGGGGTCTGCTGCCTTGTCTATGCCTATGTCTACCCCTATCTGCCTCAGTCGGCGTCTGAGTCGGCGTCGCAGCCTATGTCTGCGTCTCTGTAGGTGTCTCACTCGGTGCCGCTGTCGATTGGGTGTCTGCTGCCTTCTCTATGCCTATATCTACCCCTATCTGCCTCAGTTGGCGTCGCAGCCTATGTCTGCGTCTCTGTAGGTGTCTCAGTCGGTGCCACTGTCGACTGGGGGGTCTGCTGCCTTCTCTATGCCTATATCTACCCCTATCTGCCTCAGTCGGCGTCTGAGTCGGCGTCGCAGCCTATGTCTGCGTCTCTGTAGGTGTCTCAGTCGGTGCCGCTGTCGATTGGGTGTCTGCTGCCTTCTCTATGCCTATATCTACCCCTATCTGCCTCAGTTGGCGTCGCAGCCTATGTCTGCGTCTCTGTAGGTGTCTCAGTCGCTGCCGCTGTCGATTGGGGGGTCTGCTGCCTTCTCTGTGCCTATCTCTATTACTATCTGCCTCAGCCGGCGTCGCAGCCTCTCTCAGTGTCTCTGTAGGCGTCTCAGTAGCTGCCGCTGTCGATTGGGGGGTCTGCTGCCTTCTCTATGCCTATATCTACCCCTACCTCTTTCAGTCGGCATCTCAGTCTGCGTCGCAGCCTCTGTCAACGTCGCAGCCTCTGTCAGCGTCTCTGTAGGCGTCTCAGTCGCTGCCGCTGTCGATTGGGGGGTCTGCTGCCTTCTCTATGCCTATATCTACTCCTCTCTGCCTCAGTCGGCTTCTCAGTCAGCGTCGCAGCCTCTGTCAGCGTCTCTGTAGGCGTCTCAGTCGCTGCCGCTGTCGATTGGGGGGTCCTGCTGCCTTCTCTATGCCTATATCTACTCCTCTCTGCCTCAGTCGGCTTCTCAGTCGGCGTCGCAGCCTCTGTCAGCGTCTCTGTAGGCATCTCATTCGCTGCCGCTGTCGATTGGGGGGTCTGCTGCCTTGGTCTATGCCTATATCTACCCCTATCTGCCTCAGTCGGCGTCTGAGTCGGCGTCGCAGCCTATTGTCTGCGTCTCTGTAGGTGTCTCAGTCGGTGCCGCTGTCGATTGGGTGTCTGCTGCCTTCTCTATGCCTATATCTACCCACTATCTGCCTCAGTTGGCGTCGCAGCCTATGTCTGCGTCTCTGTAGGTGTCTCAGTCCGGTGCCACTGTCGACTGGGGGGTCTGCTGCTTTCTCTATGCCTATATCTTCCCCTATCTGCCTCTGTCAGCGTCTCTGTAGGCGTCTCATTCGCTGCCGCTGTCGATTGGGGGGTCTGCTGCCTTCTCTATGCCTATATCTACCCTTATCTGCCTCAGTCGGCCTCGCTGCCTCTATCAGCGTCTCTGTAGGCGTCTCAGTCACTGCCGCTGTCGATTAGGAAGGTCTGCTGCCTTCTCTATGCCTATATCTACTCCTATCTGCCTCAGTCGGCGTCTCAGTCGGCGTCTCAGTCGGCGTCGCAGCCTATTGTCTGCGTCTCTGTAGGTTTCTCAGTCGGTGCCGCTGTCGATTGGGGGTCTGCTGCCTTCTCTATGCCTATATCTACCCCTTATCTGCCTCAGTCGGCGTCGCAGCCTCTGTCAGCGTTTCTGTAGGCGTGTCAGTCGCGGCCGCTGCCGATTGGGCGGTCTGCTGCCTTCTCTGTGCCTATCTCTATTACTATCTGCCCCAGTCGCACTGTGTCACGAGGCTGGCCAAAAATGGATAAAGTAAATGTTAGAATTTGAACGTTTTTTTTTATATATATATTTTTTTAAGACTATGGTTAGATGATATCTAAAATATCTTCTTAAAATGTTTACGAATTTTAAAGTTATAGTGGTTCAAAGTCAAGGTTTGTGTTCAGCGTACGAAATTTATGAGAAAATCCCAAATTTCATGTTCATTTATAATACTAAGAATTTAAGTATTTGAATGTAACGGCTACCAAAATTTGTAACAGGGTAGTAAGTGATGCTTCTAGTTATAATTACAACACTGTTTTTTGTTTACAAATATTGATCATATGTTAGATACCGTTCGAAAAAGATAGTAGTGAGGCATTGTCAAGACTTTTCAGCAACCGTGAACTTTCGTAGAGAATTTAAAAGAAAGTAGAATAACACTTTTCCTGTTTTTTTGTATTTTGTAGCTACAAGTATGTATTTTAATATATTTAAAGTTCAGCTGCCCGATATCGCCCGAATTCTTTTTGTGATTGTTTTTTAGTCTCGACCTCGTTGCGGATTCGTAGTATTTTTCAACTGTGGCTAGAGATAAAGGAAAACAGACCCTGCGATGTATGCGTCATGTTAAAGATTTTTTAGAAATCATTTGAACGAGTATTATTAGAAAGGGAACAACTGAAAATAAGGCTACTCTTTTAAAATTTTCTAACAATTGGTCTAAATATCATCGCATGAGAGATAGATTTGAAACTGAGTTGAGTGACTGGATCGATAGCGATTTATTTGGTGAATTCATTTGTAATGTAAGTTTCCGTATAAAGTTCTGGTTTTGCAATAAAACTAAATTGTGTTATACTATATTAGGAAGCAAATACAAGTGGTAGAGGCCGACCGAATGTTTCTTATGAGGAGGGTTCAATGAGAACAAAAGGAGGCGAGTGGAAGAACTTGTCGCTTCTACTTCATCTGAAGCTCTTAAAAAACCGCAGAAAGGTAACAGGTTCAAATACTGATAAGAAAAATTTGTGTTGAAAGTGCTCTAGCATTATACATTGATATGGATTTATCTATGAGGGTAGTACAATATGATGAGAAAAATTAGTAAATTCTGTTCACGAAAATTGCTTTCCGTCATACTATATGATTGCAGATGCTAAAAAAAAGATTTTGCCTGATGACATACAAGTAACAGAAACTTCTGCAGAGGTCCCCTTACAAAAGATTTTAGACAAAACTGTAAGAAGCATTTTAGATGTTCATGATATTGATACCGAAAATGATATAGTTCTGGAATGCAAGTGGGGATTTGACGGCAGTAGTGGTCATAGTGTATACAAAAAATTTTTACCATTATTTAAGAACACTTTCAAGTTGGTCATTATATTAATATAAAGTTTTGAAAAGCTTTTAAAAGATACTGCACTTTTATAGATATTTCGAATTATATTTTTGGGGATATATATTCTTCAACTGTGCACAAAATTTTAGTTCATGGTATAGATTTTATTAAATATTCTACAATTCCCCATTGGAATGTTTATCAGAAGAAGCAATAGAATCAAGTCATAAAATTATAAGAAATGCAAGATTAAAACATACGAGAAAAATAAGTAGGATTGCCTCCATGAGAGACCTCATAAATTATCTTATTCTGCAGTCAGAGCCATCAATTTCGATGCGTAGTCAGAAAATACTTTTAAGAAAAAGTGATTTAAATGATCTAAAAGAGTATTTAGTTGAAAAAAAATATTTAAACGACATAAAAACAGCTAATGAATCATTGGTAGAATCTGAAAGTGATTACAGTGATAATTGTTAATATACTTTGATTGCCTGTAATACTTATATATATGTTATGTTAAATAAATAAAATTTATGTTTCAAAATTTATTTTTTACTGAGCGGCAAGGACTTACGTACTAAATTAATTTTTGTAAAATTTTGCTCTTATCTAATCGATAATTTCTAAATTATGACAATTTTTAAATTTAGGTTGTATGGGAGGTGGGCGTGGCGCTTGTCCGATTTTCTTGAAAATTGGAAATATGTTACAATATTACTAAATATATTCACATGCTAAATTTCAATCTTATCGGATTGCTAATTTTCAAATTATTACAATTTTTAAATTTAGGTTGTATGGGAGGTGGGCGTGTCCTTTGAGATAATTTCATACAATTTAACAAAGTTATCAGGAATATATCAGAGACCAATCGAGCTAAGTTTGGTTCAATTCTAGAAACAGCTTTGGAAAATATAACGTTTTTTCATTTCAGGATATATGGGAGGTGGGCGTGTCCTTGTGCCGATTTTCTCTAAACTTCGTTTTTTTTACTTTCCTACTTATAAAAGCAATGTGTACTAATTTTCATTCTGTTATGAAAACTCCTTCTATTTTTGGCCACCGTTTATATGAAAACACGACACTGTGAGTCGGTGTCTCAGTCGGCGTCGCAGCCTCTGTCAGCGTCAATGTAGGCGTCTCAGTCGCTGCCGCTGTCGATTTGGGAGGTCTGCTGCCTGATCTGTGGATATTCCTACCCCTATCTACCTCAGTCAGTGTCTCAGTCGGCGTCGCAGCCTCTGTCAGCGTCTCTGAAGGCGTCTCAGTCGCTGCTGCTGTCGATTTGGGAGGTCTGCTGCTTTCTCTATGCCTATATCTACCCCTATCTGCCTCTGTCAGCGTCGAAGCCTCTGTGAGCGTCTCTGTAGGCGTCTCAGTCACTGCCGCTGTCGATTAGGAAGGTCTGCTGCCTTCTCTATGCCTATATCTACTCCTATCTGCCTCAGTCGGCGTCTCAGTCGGCGTTGCAGCCTCTGTCAGTGTCTCTGTAGGCGTCTCAGTCACTGCCGCTGTCGATTAGGGGGGTCTGCTGCCTTCCCTATGCCTATATCTACCCCTATCTGCCTCAGTCGGTGTCTCAGTCGGCGTCGCAGCCTCTGTCAGCGTCTCTGTAGGCGTCTCATTCGCTGCCGCTCTCGATTGGGGGTCTGCTGCCTTCTCTATGCCTATATCTACTCCTCTCTGCCTCAGTCGGCGTCTCAGTCGGCGTCGCAGCCTCTGTCAGCGTCTCTGTAGGCTTCTCATTCGGTGCCACTGTCGATTGGGGGGTCTGCTGCCTTCTCTATGCCTATAGCTACCCCTATCTGCCTCTGTCAGCGTCGAAGCCTCTGTCAGCGTCTCTGTAGGCGTCTCAGTCACTGCCGCTGTCGATTAGGAAGGTCTGCTGTCTTCTCTATGCCAATATCGACCCCTATCTGCCTCAGTCGGCCTCGCAGCCTCTGTCAGCGTCTCTGTAGGCTTCTCAGTCGGTGCCACTGTCGATTGGGGGGTCTGCTGCCTTCTCTATGCCTATATCTACCCCTACCTCTTTCAGTCGGCATCTCAGTCTGCGTCGCAGCCTCTGTCAGCGTCTCTGTAGGTGTCTTAGTCGCTGCCGCTGTCTATTGGGGGGGGGGGGGGGGGTCTGCTGCTTTCTCTATGCCAATATCTACCCCTATCTGCCTCAGTTGGCGTCGCAGCCTCTGTCAGCGTCTCTGTAGGCGTCTCATTCGCTGCCGCTGTCGATTGGGGTGTCTGCTGCCTTCTCTATGCCAATATCTACCACTATCTGCCTCAGTCGGCGTCTCAGTCGGCGTCGCAGCCTGTGTCAGCGTCTCTGTACGTGTCGCAGTCGGTGCCGCTGTCGATTGGGGGTCTGCTGTCTTCTCTATGCCAATATCGACCCCTATCTGCCTCAGTCGGCCTCGCAGCCTCTGTCAGCGTCTCTTTAGGTGTCTCAGTCGGTGCCGCTGTCTATTGGGGGGTCTGCTGCCTTCTCTATGCCTATATCTACTCCTATCTGCCTCAGTCGGCGTCTCAGTCGGCGTCTCAGTCGGCGTCGCAGCCTATGTCTGCGTCTCTGTAGGTGTCTCAGTCGGTGCCGCTGTCGATTGGGGGTCTGCTGCCTTCTCTATGCCTATATCTACCCCTATCTGCCTCAGTCGGCGTCGCAGCCTCTGTCAGCGTTTCTGTAGGCGTGTCAGTCGCGGCCGCTGCCGATTGGGCGGTCTGCTGCCTTCTCTGTGCCTATCTCTATCCCTATCTGCCCCAGTCGGTGTCTCAGTCGGCGTCGCAGCCTCTGTCAGCGTCAATGGAGGCGTCTCAGTCGCTGCCGCTGTCGATTTGGGAGGTCTGCTGCTTGATCTGTGGATATTCCTACCCCTATCTACCTCAGTCAGTGTCTCAGTCGGCGTCGCAGCCTCTGTCAGCGTCTCTGAAGGCGTCTCAGTCGCTGCTGCTGTCGATTTGGGAGGTCTGCTGCTTTCTCTATGCCTATATCTACCCCTATCTGCCTCTGTCAGCGTCTCTGTAGGTGTCTCAGTCGGTGCCACTGTCGATTGGGTGGTCTGCTGCCTTCTCTATGCCTATATCTACCCCTATCTGCTTCAGTCGGCGTCTCAGTCGGCGTCGCAGCCTCTGTCAGCGTCTCTGTAGGCGTCTCATTCGCTGCCGCTGTCGATTGGGGTGTCTGCTGCCTTCTCTATGCCAATATCTACCCCTATCTGCCTCAGTCGACCTCGCAGCCTCTGTCAGCGTCTCTGCAGGCGTCTCAGTCACTGCCGCTGTCGATTAGGGGGGTCTGCTGCCTTCTCTATGCCTATATCTACCCCTATCTGCCTCGGCCGGCGTCGCAGCTTCTCTCAGTGTCTCTGTAGGCGTCTCAGTAGCTGCCGCTGTCGATTGCGGGGTCTGCTGCCTTCTCTATGCCTATATCTACCCCTATCTGCCTCAGCCGGCGTCGCAGCTTCTCTCAGTGACTCTGTAGGCGTCTCAGTAGCTGCCGCTATCGATTGCGGGGTCTGCTGCCTTCTCTATGCCTATATCTACCCCTATCTGCCTCAGCCGGCGTCGCAGCCTCTCTCAGTGTCTCTGTAGGCATCTCAGTAGCTGCCGCTATCGATTGCGGGGTCTGCTGCATTCTCTATGCCTATATCTACCCCTATCTGCCTCAGTCGGCGTTGCAGCCTCTGTCAGTGTCGCTGTAGGCGTCTCAGTCGCTGCCGCTGTCGATTGGGGGGTCTGCTGCCTTCTCTATGCTTATATCTACGCCTACCTCTTTCAGTCGGCATCTCAGTCTGCGTCGCAGGCTCTGTCAGCGTCGCAGCCTCTGTCAGCGTCTCTCTAGGCGTCTCAGTCGCTGCCGCTGTCGATTGGGGGGTCTGCTGCCTTCTCTATGCCTATATCTACCCCTACCTCTTTCAGTCGGCATCTCAGTCTGCGTCGCAGCCTCTGTCAGCGTCTCTGTAGGTGTCTTAGTCGCTGCCGCTGTCTATTGGGGGGGGGGGGTCTGCTGCTTTCTCTATGCCAATATCTACCCCTATCTGCCTCAGTTGGCGTCGCAGCCTATGTCTGCGTCTCTGTAGGTGTCTCAGTCGGTGCCACTGTCGATTGGGGGTCTGCTGCCTTCTCTATGCCTATATCTATATCTCTATATCTACCCCTATCTGCCTCAGCCGGCGTCGCAGCCTCTCTCAGTGTCTCTGTAGGCGTCTCAGTAGCTGCCGCTATCGATTGCGGGGTCTGCTGCATTCTCTATGCCTATATCTACCCCTATCTGCCTCAGTCGGCGTCTCAGTCGGCGGTGCAGCCTCTATCAGTGTCTCTGTAGGCGTGTCAGTCGCGGCCGTTGCCGATTGGGCGGTCTGCTGCCTTCTCTGTGCCTATCTCTATCCCTATCTGCCTCAGTCGGTGTCTCAGTCGGCGGCGCAGCCTCTGTCAGCGTCAATGTAGGCGTCTCAGTCGCTGCCGCTGTCGATTTGGGAGGTCTGCTGCCTGATCTGTGGATATTCCTACCCCTATCTACCTCAGTCAGTGTCTCAGTCAGTGTCGCAGCCTCTGTCAGCGTCTCTGAAGGCGTCTCAGTCGCTGCTGCTGTCCATTTGGGAGGTCTGCTGCTTTCTCTATGCCTATATCTACCCCTATCTGCCTCTGTCAGCGTCTCTGTAGGCGTCTCATTAGCTGCTGCTGTCGATTGGGGGTCTGCTGCCTTCCCTATGCCTATATCTACCCCTATCTGCCTCAGGCGGTGTCTCAGTCGGCGTCGCAGCCTCTGTCAGCGTCTCTGTAGGCGTCTCATTCGCTGCCGCTCTCGATTGGGGGTCTGCTGCCTTCTCTATGCCTATATCTACTTCTCTCTGCCTCAGTCGGCGTCTCAGTCGGTGTCGCAGCCTCTGTCAGCGTCTCTGAAGGCGTCTCAGTCGCTGCTGCTGTCGATTTGGGAGGTCTGCTGCTTTCTCTATGCCTATATCTACCCCTATCTGCCTCTGTCAGCGTCTCTGTAGGCGTCTCATTAGCTGCCGCTGTCGATTGGGGGTCTGCTGCCTTCCCTATGCCTATATCTACCCCTATCTGCCTCAGTCGGTGTCTCAGTCGGCGTCGCAGCCTCTGTCAGCGTCTCTGTAGGCGTCTCATTCGCTACCGCTCTCGATTGGGAGTCTGCTGCCTTCTCTATGCCTATATCTACTCCTCTCTGCCTCAGTCGGCGTCTCAGTCGGCGTCGCAGATTCTGTCAGCGTCAATGTAGGCGTCTCAGTCGCTGCCGCTGTCGATTTGGGAGGTCTGCTGCCTGATCTGTGGATATTCCTACCCCTATCTACCTCAGTCAGTGTCTCAGTCGGCGTCGCAGCCTCTGTCAGCGTCTCTGAAGGCGTCTCAGTCGCTGCTGCTGTCGATTTGGGAGGTCTGCTGCTTTCTCTATGCCTATATCTACCCCTATCTGCCTCTGTCAGCGTCGAAGCCTCTGTCAGCGTCTCTGTAGGCGTCTCAGTCACTGCCGCTGTCGATTAGGAAGGTCTGCTGCCTTCTCTATGCCTATATCTACTCCTATCTGCCTCAGTCGGCGTCTCAGTCGGCGTTGCAGCCTCTGTCAGTGTCTCTGTAGGCGTCTCAGTCACTGCCGCTGTCGATTAGGGGGGTCTGCTGCCTTCCCTATGCCTATATCTACCCCTATCTGCCTCAGTCGGTGTCTCAGTCGGCGTCGCAGCCTCAGTCAGCGTCTCTGTAGGCGTCTCATTCGCTGCCGCTCTCGATTGGGGGTCTGCTGCCTTCTCTATGCCTATATCTACTCCTCTCTGCCTCAGTCGGCGTCTCAGTCGGCGTCGCAGCCTCTGTCAGCGTCTCTGTAGGCTTCTCATTCGGTGCCACTGTCGATTGGGGGGTCTGCTGCCTTCTCTATGCCTATAGCTACCCCTATCTGCCTCTGTCAGCGTCGAAGCCTCTGTCAGCGTCTCTGTAGGCGTCTCAGTCACTGCCGCTGTCGATTAGGAAGGTCTGCTGTCTTCTCTATGCCAATATCGACCCCTATCTGCCTCAGTCGGCCTCGCAGCCTCTGTCAGCGTCTCTGTAGGCTTCTCAGTCGGTGCCACTGTCGATTGGGGGGTCTGCTGCCTTCTCTATGCCTATATCTACCCCTACCTCTTTCAGTCGGCATCTCAGTCTGCGTCGCAGCCTCTGTCAGCGTCTCTGTAGGTGTCTTAGTCGCTGCCGCTGTCTATTGGGGGGGGGGGGGTCTACTGCTTTCTCTATGCCAATATCTACCCCTATCTGCCTCAGTTGGCGTCGCAGCCTCTGTCAGCGTCTCTGTAGGCGTCTCATTCGCTGCCGCTGTCGATTGGGGTGTCTGCTGCCTTCTCTATGCCAATATCTACCACTATCTGCCTCAGTCGGCGTCTCAGTCGGCGTCGCAGCCTGTGTCAGCGTCTCTGTACGTGTCGCAGTCGGTGCCGCTGTCGATTGGGGGTCTGCTGTCTTCTCTATGCCAATATCGACCCCTATCTGCCTCAGTCGGCCTCGCAGCCTCTGTCAGCGTCTCTTTAGGTGTCTCAGTCGGTGCCGCTGTCGATTGGGGGGTCTGCTGCCTTCTCTATGCCTATATCTACTCCTATCTGCCTCAGTCGGCGTCTCAGTCGGCGTCTCAGTCGGCGTCGCAGCCTATGTCTGCGTCTCTGTAGGTGTCTCAGTCGGTGCCGCTGTCGATTGGGGGTCTGCTGCCTTCTCTATGCCTATATCTACCCCTATCTGCCTCAGTCGGCGTCGCAGCCTCTGTCAGCGTTTCTGTAGGCGTGTCAGTCGCGGCCGCTGCCGATTGGGCGGTCTGCTGCCTTCTCTGTGCCTATCTCTATCCCTATCTGCCCCAGTCGGTGTCTCAGTCGGCGTCGCAGCCTCTGTCAGCGTCAATGGAGGCGTCTCAGTCGCTGCCGCTGTCGATTTGGGAGGTCTGCTGCCTGATCTGTGGATATTCCTACCCCTATCTACCTCAGTCAGTGTCTCAGTCGGCGTCGCAGCCTCTGTCAGCGTCTCTGAAGGCGTCTCAGTCGCTGCTGCTGTCGATTTGGGAGGTCTGCTGCTTTCTCTATGCCTATATCTACCCCTATCTGCCTCTGTCAGCGTCTCTGTAGGTGTCTCAGTCGGTGCCACTGTCGATTGGGTGGTCTGCTGCCTTCTCTATGCCTATATCTACCCCTATCTGCTTCAGTCGGCGTCTCAGTCGGCGTCGCAGCCTCTGTCAGCGTCTCTGTAGGCGTCTCATTCGCTGCCGCTGTCGATTGGGGTGTCTGCTGCCTTCTCTATGCCAATATCTACCCCTATCTGCCTCAGTCGACCTCGCAGCCTCTGTCAGCGTCTCTGCAGGCGTCTCAGTCACTGCCGCTGTCGATTAGGGGGGTCTGCTGCCTTCTCTATGCCTATATCTACCCCTATCTGCCTCGGCCGGCGTCGCAGCTTCTCTCAGTGTCTCTGTAGGCGTCTCAGTAGCTGCCGCTATCGATTGCGGGGTCTGCTGCCTTCTCTATGCCTATATCTACCCCTATCTGCCTCAGCCGGCGTCGCAGCTTCTCTCAGTGACTCTGTAGGCGTCTCAGTAGCTGCCGCTATCGATTGCGGGGTCTGCTGCCTTCTCTATGCCTATATCTACCCCTATCTGCCTCAGCCGGCGTCGCAGCCTCTCTCAGTGTCTCTGTAGGCATCTCAGTAGCTGCCGCTATCGATTGCGGGGTCTGCTGCATTCTCTATGCCTATATCTACCCCTATCTGCCTCAGTCGGCGTTGCAGCCTCTGTCAGTGTCTCTGTAGGCGTCTCAGTCGCTGCCGCTGTCGATTGGGGGGTCTGCTGCCTTCTCTATGCTTATATCTACGCCTACCTCTTTCAGTCGGCATCTCAGTCTGCGTCGCAGGCTCTGTCAGCGTCGCAGCCTCTGTCAGCGTCTCTCTAGGCGTCTCAGTCGCTGCCGCTGTCGATTGGGGGGTCTGCTGCCTTCTCTATGCCTATATCTACCCCTACCTCTTTCAGTCGGCATCTCAGTCTGCGTCGCAGCCTCTGTCAGCGTCTCTGTAGGTGTCTTAGTCGCTGCCGCTGTCTATTGGGGGGGGGGGGGGGGGTCTGCTGCTTTCTCTATGCCAATATCTACCCCTATCTGCCTCAGTTGGCGTCGCAGCCTATGTCTGCGTCTCTGTAGGTGTCTCAGTCGGTGCCACTGTCGATTGGGGGGTCTGCTGCCTTCTCTATGCCTATATCTATATCTCTATATCTACCCCTATCTGCCTCAGCCGGCGTCGCAGCCTCTCTCAGTGTCTCTGTAGGCGTCTCAGTAGCTGCCGCTATCGATTGCGGGGTCTGCTGCATTCTCTATGCCTATATCTACCCCTATCTGCCTCAGTCGGCGTCTCAGTCGGCGGTGCAGCCTCTATCAGTGTCTCTGTAGGCGTGTCAGTCGCGGCCGCTGCCGATTGGGCTGTCTGCTGCCTTCTCTGTGCCTATCTCTATCCCTATCTGCCTCAGTCGGTGTCTCAGTCGGCGGCGCAGCCTCTGTCAGCGTCAATGTAGGCGTCTCAGTCGCTGCCGCTGTCGATTTGGGAGGTCTGCTGCCTGATCTGTGGATATTCCTACCCCTATCTACCTCAGTCAGTGTCTCAGTCAGTGTCGCAGCCTCTGTCAGCGTCTCTGAAGGCGTCTCAGTCGCTGCTGCTGTCCATTTGGGAGGTCTGCTGCTTTCTCTATGCCTATACCTACCCCTATCTGCCTCAGTCAGCGTCTCTGTAGGCGTCTCATTAGCTGCTGCTGTCGATTGGGGGTCTGCTGCCTTCCCTATGCCTATATCTACCCCTATCTGCCTCAGGCGGTGTCTCAGTCGGCGTCGCAGCCTCTGTCAGCGTCTCTGTAGGCGTCTCATTCGCTGCCGCTCTCGATTGGGGGTCTGCTGCCTTCTCTATGCCTATATCTACTTCTCTCTGCCTCAGTCGGCGTCTCAGTCGGTGTCGCAGCCTCTGTCAGCGTCTCTGAAGGCGTCTCAGTCGCTGCTGCTGTCGATTTGGGAGGTCTGCTGCTTTCTCTATGCCTATATCTACCCCTATCTGCCTCTGTCAGCGTCTCTGTAGGCGTCTCATTAGCTGCCGCTGTCGATTGGGGGTCTGCTGCCTTCCCTATGCCTATATCTACCCCTATCTGCCTCAGTCGGTGTCTCAGTCGGCGTCGCAGCCTCTGTCAGCGTCTCTGTAGGCGTCTCATTCGCTACCGCTCTCGATTGGGAGTCTGCTGCCTTCTCTATGCCTATATCTACTCCTCTCTGCCTCAGTCGGCGTCTCAGTCGGCGTCGCAGATTCTGTCAGCGTCTCTGTAGGCGTCTCATTCGCTGCCGCTGTCGATTGGGGTGTCTGCTGCCTTCTCTATGCCAATATCTACCACTATCTGCCTCAGTCGGCGTCTCAGTCGGCGCCGCAGCCTGTGTCAGCGTCTCTGTACGTGTCGCAGTCGGTGCCGCTGTCGATTGGGGGTCTGCTGCCTTCTCTATGCCAATATCGACCCATATCTGCCTCAGTCGGCCTCGCAGCCTCTGTCAGCGTCTCTGTAGGCTTCTCAGTCGGTGCCGCTGTCTATTGGGGGGGGGTCTGCTGCTTTCTCTATGCCTATATCTACCCCTATCTGCTTCAGTCGGCGTCTCAGTCGGCGTCGCAGCCTCTGTCAGCGTCTCTGTAGGCGTCTCACTCGCTGCCGCTGTCGATTGGGGTGTCTGCTGCCTTCTCTATGCCAATATCTACCCCTATCTGCCTCAGTCGGCCTCGCAGCCTCTGTCAGCGTCTCTGCAGGCGTCTCAGTCACTGCCGCTGTCGATTCGGGGGGTCTGCTGCCTTCTCTATGCCTATATCTACCGCTATCTGCCTCAGCCGGCGTCGCAACTTCTCTCAGTGACTCTGTAGGCGTCTCAGTAGCTGCCGCTATCGATTGCGGGGTCTGCTGCCTTCTCTATGCCTATATCTACCCCTATCTGCCTCAGCCGGCGTCGCAGCCTCTCTCAGTGTCTCTGTAGGCATCTCAGTAGCTGCCGCTATCGATTGCGGGGTCTGCTGCATTCTCTATGCCTATATCTACCCCTATCTGCCTCAGTCGGCGTCTCAGTCGGCGTTGCAGCCTCTGTCAGTGTCTCTGTAGGCGTCTCAGTCGCTGCCGCTGTCGATTGGGGGGTCTGCTGCCTTCTCTATGCCTATATCTACCCCTACCTCTTTCAGTCGGCATCTCAGTCTGCGTCGCAGCCTCTGTCAGCGTCTCTGTAGGTGTCTTAGTCGCTGCCGCTGTCTATTGGGGGGGGGGGGTCTGCTGCTTTCTCTATGCCAATATCTACCCCTATCTGCCTCAGTTGGCGTCGCAGCCTATGTCTGCGTCTCTGTAGGTGTCTCAGTCGGTGCCACTGTCGATTGGGGTGGGTCTGCTGCCTTCTCTATGCCTATATCTACCCCTATCTGCCTCAGTCGGCGTCTCAGTCGGCGTAGCAGCCTCTGTCAGAGTCTCTGAAGGCGTCTCAGTCACTGCCACTATCGAGTTGGTGGGTCTGCTGCCTTCTCTATGCCTATATCTACCCCTATCTGCCTCAGCCGGCGTCGCAGCTTCTCTCAGTGTCTCTGTAGGCGTCTCAGTAGCTGCCGCTATCGATTGCGGGGTCTGCTGCCTTCTCTATGCCAATATCTACCCCTATCTGCCTCAGTTGACCTCGCAGCCTCTGTCAGCGTCTCTGCAGGCGTCTCAGTCACTGCCGCTGTCGATTAGGGGGGTCTGCTGCCTTCTCTATGCCTATATCTACCCCTATCTGCCTCAGCCGGCGTAGCAGCTTCTCTCAGTGTCTCTGTAGGCGTCTCAGTAGCTGCCGCTATCGATTGCGGGGTCTGTTGCCTTCTCTATGCCTATATCTACCCCTATCTGCCTCAGCCGGCGTCGCAGCCTCTCTCAGTGTCTCTGTAGGCGTCTCAGTAGCTGCCGCTATCGATTGCGGGGTCTGCTGCATTCTCTATGCCTATATCTACCCCTATCTGCCTCAGTCGGCGTCTCAGTCGGCGTTGCAGCCTCTATCAGTGTCTCTGTAGGCGTGTCAGTCGCGGCCGCTGCCGATTGGGCGGTCTGCTGCCTTCTCTGTGCCTATCTCTATCCCTATCTGCCTCAGTCGGTGTCTCAGTCGGCGGCGCAGCCTCTGTCAGCGTCAATGTAGGCGTCTCAGTCGCTGCCGCTGTCGATTTGGGAGGTCTGCTGCCTGATCTGTGGATATTCCTACCCCTATCTACCTCAGTCAGTGTCTCAGTCGGTGTCGCAGCCTTTGTCAGCGTCTCTGAAGGCGTCTCAGTCGCTGCTGCTGTCGATTTGGGAGGTCTGCTGCTTTCTCTATACCTATATCTACCCCTATCTGCCTCTGTCAGCGTCTCTGTAGGCGTCTCATTAGCTGCTGCTGTCGATTGGGGGTCTGCTGCCTTCCCTATGCCTATATCTACCCCTATCTGCCTCAGGCGGTGTCTCAGTCGGCGTCGCAGCCTCTGTCAGCGTCTCTGTAGGCGTCTCATTCGCTGCCGCTCTCGATTGGGGGTCTGCTGCCTTCTCTATGCCTATATCTACTTCTCTCTGCCTCAGTCGGCGTCTCAGTCGGCGTCGCAGATTCTGTCAGCGTCTCTGTAGGCGTCTCATTCGCTGCCGCTGTCGATTGGGGTGTCTGCTGCCTTCTCTATGCCAATATCTACCACTATCTGCCTCAGTCGGCGTCTCAGTCGGCGTCGCAGCCTGTGTCAGCGTCTCTGTACGTGTCGCAGTCGGTGCCGCTGTCGATTGGGGGTCTGCTGCCTTCTCTATTCCAATATCGACCCATATCTGCCTCAGTCGGCCTCGCAGCCTCTGTCAGAGTCTCTGTAGTCTTCTCAGTCGGTGCCACTGTCGATTGGGGGGTCTGCTGCCTTCTCTATGCCTATATCTACCCCTATATGCCTCAGTCGGCGTCTTAGTCGGCGTCCTAGCCTCTGTCAGCGTCTCTGAAGGCGTCTCAGTCGCTGCCGCTGTTGATTTGGGAGGTCTGCTGCTTTCTCTATGCCTATATCTACCCCTATCTGCCTCTGTCAGCGTCTCTGTAGGCGTCTCATTCGCTGCCGCTGTCGATTGGGGTGTCTGCTGCCTTCTCTATGCCAATATCTACCCCTATCTGCCTCAGTCGGCCTCGCTGCCTCTATCAGCGTCTCTGTAGGCGTCTCAGTCACTGCCGCTGTCGATTAGGAAGGTCTGCTGCCTTCTCTATGCCTATATCTACTCCTATCTGCCTCAGTCGGCGTCTCAGTCGGCGTCTCAGTCGGCGTCGCAGCCTATGTCTGCGTCTCTGTAGGTGTCTCAGTCGGTGCCGCTGTCGATTGGGGGTCTGCTGCCTTCTCTATGCCTATATCTACCCCTATCTGCCTCAGTCGGCGTCGCAGCCTCTGTCAGCGTTTCTGTAGGCGTGTCAGTCGCGGCCGCTGCCGATTGGCGGTCTGCTGCCTTCTCTGTGCCTATCTCTATTACTATCTGCCCCAGTCGCACTGTGTCACGAGGCTTGGCCAAAAATGGATAAAGTAAATGTTAGAATTTGAACGTTTTTTTTATATATATATTTTTTTAAGACTATGGTTAGATGATATCTAAAATATCTTCTTAAAATGTTTACGAATTTTAAAGTTATAGTGGTTCAATGTCAAGGTTTGTGTTCAGCGTACGAAATTTATGAGAAAATCCCAAATTTCATGTTCATTTATAATACTAAGAATTTAAGTATTTGAATGTAACGGCTACCAAAATTTGTAACAGGGTAGTAAGTGATGCTTCTAGTTATAATTACAACACTGTTTTTGTTTACAAATATTGATCATATGTTAGATACCGTTCGAAAAAAGATAGTAGTGAGGCATTGTCAAGACTTTTCAGCAACCGTGAACTTTCGTAGAGAATTTAAAAGAAAGTAGAATAACACTTTTCCTGTTTTTTTGTATTTTTGTAGCTACAAGTATGTATTTTAATATATTTAAAGTTCAGCTGCCCGATATTGGCCGAATTCTTTTTGTGATTGTTTTTTAGTCTCGACCTCGTTGCGGATTCGTAGTATTTTTCAACTGTGGCTAGAGATAAAGGAAAACAGACCCTGCGATGTTATGCGTCATGTTAAAGATTTTTTAGAAAATCATTTTGAACGAGTATTATTAGAAAGGGAACAACTGTAAAATAAGGCTACTCTTTTAAAATTTTCTAACAATTGGTCTAAATATCATCGCATGAGAGATAGATTTGAAACTGAGTTGAGTGACTGGATCGATAGCGATTTATTTGGTGAATTCATTTGTAATGTAAGTTTCCGTATAAAGTTCTGGTTTTGCAATAAAACTAAATTGTGTTATACTATATTAGGAAGCAAATACAAGTGGTAGAGGCCGACCGAATGTTTCTTATGAGGAGGGTTCAATGAGAACAAAAAGGAGGCGAGTGGAAGAACTTGTCGCTTCTACTTCATCTGAAGCTCTTAAAAACCGCAGAAAGGGTAACAGGTTCAAATACTGATAAGAAAATTTGTGTTGAAAGTGCTCTAAGCATTATACATTGATATGGATTTATCTATGAGGGAGTACAATATGATGAGAAAATTAGTAAATTCTGTTCACGAAAATTGCTTTCCGTCATACTATATGATTGCAGATGCTAAAAAAAAGATTTTGCCTGATGACATACAAGTAACAGAAACTTCTGCAGAGGTCCCCTTACAAAAGATTTTAGACAAAACTGTAAGAAGCATTTTAGATGTTCATGATATTGATACCGTGAAAATGATATAGTTCTGGAATGCAAGTGGGGATTTGACGGCAGTAGTGGTCATAGTGTATACAAAAAATTTTTCCATTATTTTAAGAACACTTTCAAGTGGTCATTATATTAATATATCAAGTTTTGAAAAGCTTTTAAAAGATACTGCACTTTTATAGATATTTCGAATTATATTCTTGGTAATATATGTCTTCAACTGTGCACAAAATTTTAGTTCATGGTATAGATTTTTATTAAATATTCTACAATTCCCATTGGAATGTTATCAGAAGAAGCAATAGAATCAAGTCATAAAATTATAAGAAATGCAAGATTAAAACATACGAGAAAAATAAGTAGGATTGCCTCCATGAGAGACCTCATAAATTATCTTATTCTGCAGTCAGAGCCATCAATTTCGATGCGTAGTCAGAAAATACTTTTAAGAAAAAGTGATTTAAATGATCTAAAAGAGTATTTAGTTGAAAAAAAATATTTAACGA
>CAKKTE020000218.1:0-2500 GCA_920105625.2 Clusia tigrina
AAAAAATATTATTGTGATGGGTAACAAAAAAAATATTATATAAATTTTTATAATATTTTTCCACTCAATAAATTACAAAAATTAACGAAATGAAATTGATGAAAATAATACAAAGAAAAAAATATTCACTCTAAGCGGTGGATCACTTGGCTCATGGGTCGATGAAGAACGCAGCAAACTGTGCGTCATCGTGTGAACTGCAGGACACATGAACATCGACATTTTGAACGCATATCGCAGTCCATGCTGTGATGTACTTTAATTAATTTTGAAGTGCTGCTTGGACTACATATGGTTGAGGGTTGTAAGACTTTGCTAAAAAAGTTGCTTATTTTATTTTAAAAGAGAAAGAATTATAAATTCTTTTTTCCTGTTTTATTTTTTGATTCATCAAAAATATATGAAGAAAACTAATATGGAAAATAAAATTTCAAGCACATGTTATATTATTGCATAATATATTTTATTATAATATGCATAATATTAAGTGAAAATTAAAAAACAAAAAATCCAAATACAACAAAAAAGTAAGAATTTGAATTCTTATAAAAATTCTCTTTTTTATTTTATATATTATGAATAGTTTTATAATATTTTTAATGTGATTTTTTGTGAAAGTCTTAGCATAAAAAAATTTTTTAAATTTTTTTTTTTGTTTAAAATGGGACTTTTCCACATACACACACATTAATTCAAAAAAATATTATATTAAAGAATTATTCAAGAAAAATATATAAGAAAAAATAAATATTTTGTCCAAACAAAAAAAAGAGAGATTATTGGATTTTATGAAAAATTTTATATTTAATTTATATATCACATATATATATATTTTATTATACAACCTCAACTCATATGGGATTACCCCCTGAATTTAAGCATATTAATGAGGGGAGGAAAAGAAACTAACAAGGATTTTCTTAGTAGCGGCGAGCGAAAAGAAAATAGTTCAGCACTAAGTCACTTTGTTTTAATGGCAAATGTGAGATGCAGTGTATGGAACATCTTAAATCTAGTATGAGAAATTATCGATTTAAGTCCTTCTTAAATGAGGCCATTTACCCATAGAGGGTGCCAGGCCCGTATAACGTTAATGATTACTAGAAGGTGTTTCCAAAGAGTCGTGTTGCTTGATAGTGCAGCACTAAGTGGGTGGTAAACTCCATCTAAAACTAAATATAACCATGAGACCGATAGTAAACAAGTACCGTGAGGGAAAGTTGAAAAGAACTCTGAATAGAGAGTTAAATAGTACGTGAAACTGCTTAGAGGTTAAGCCCGATGAACCTGAATATACATTATGGAAAATTCATCATTATAACTGTGATATGTTAAAAATATTATAGTAATGGTGTGCATTTTTTCCATATAAGTACATTGTAATCTATTAGCATATGATCCATATTTATCATAAGATTATTTAATTTAAGTTTATTCAAATTGATTTATTTTAATATAGATTAACATAGAATAAATATTGAATAATTTGATAAAGTGTTGATAGATTTAATATTATATAGTGCTTAAATTCTTAATTGAATTTTACAAATATGAGATATATATATATATATCATTTTATTGTATGCACTTATTATATGATTAACAATGCGAAAGATTCAGGATACCTTCGGGACCCGTCTTGAAACACGGACCAAGGAGTCTAACATATGTGCAAGTCATTGGGAATATAATACAAAACCCAATGGCATAATTAACTTAACTTTTATTTATAAAATGGGATTAATTTTTATATGAATATTTTATATATTAATTCAATCCCAGGGCGTTCTATACAGTTATGGTATAATAGTATTTTTAATATTATTTATATCCTCTAACTAGAGCGTACCTTGAGCATATATGCTGTGACCCGAAAGATGGTGAACTATACTTGATCAGGTTGAAGTCAGGGGAAACCCTGATGGAAGACCGAAGCAGTTCTGACGTGCAAATCGATTGTCAGAATTGAGTATAGGGGCGTAAGACCAATCGAACCATCTAGTAGCTGGTTCCCTCCGAAGTTTCCCTCAGGATAGCTGGTGCAAAAATAGATTATTGAAATAATCTTATCTGGTAAAGCGAATGATTAGAGGCCTTAGGGTCGAAACGATCTTAACCTATTCTCAAACTTTAAATGGGTAAGAACTTTACCTTTCTTGATATGAAGGTTAAAGTTATGATATATTGTGCCCAGTGGGCCACTTTTGGTAAGCAGAACTGGCGCTGTGGGATGAACCAAACGTAATGTTACGGTGCCCAAATTAACAACTCATACAGAAACCATGAAAGGCGTTGGTTGCTTAAAACAGCAGGACGGTGGACATGGAAGTCGTAATCCGCTAAGGAGTGTGTAACAACTCACCTGCCGAAGCAACTAGCCCTTAAAATGGATGGCGCTCAAGTTGTATACCTATACATTACCGCTAAAGTAAATGATTTATTGAACAAAAATTTTTTTCTCAATAGATTTTGAAACTTTAGTGAGTAGGAGGGTACAATG
>CAKKTE020000218.1:20000-22500 GCA_920105625.2 Clusia tigrina
GTGTGTGTCAATTTAATGTGAGAAAACTAAAAATTTTTTCACTTTGAATGATGGAATTAATTTACACAATTAACTTGGAATTAATCTGGACAATTTTGTTGGAATTAATTTGGACAGTTTTTGTGTAAATTTCAAAATTCTATAGTTGCTATTTCATCTGGGTGTGCTAATTATAAGTCCCACCTAGGTGTGCTAATTATAAGTCCCACCTAGGTGTGCTAATTACATGTCCCACCTAGGTGTGCTAATTATAAGTCCAACCTAGGTGTGCTAATTATAAGTCCCATTTGGGTGTGTGTCAATTTAAAGTGAGAAATCTACAAATTTTTTCGATACCAATGTTTTAATTAATTTACACAACTAACTTGGAATTAATCTAGACAATTTTGTTGGAATTAATTTGGACAGTTTTTTCAATTCAAGGACATATCCAGGTGGGGAGTTTGACTGAGGCGGTACATCTCTCAAATAATAACGGAGGTGTGCTAATTATAAATCCATTTGGGTGTGCTATTTATAAGTCCACTTGGGTGTGCTAATTATAAGTCCCAACAAGGTGTGCTAATTATAAGTCACATATCCAGGTGGGGAGTTTGACTGAGGCGGTACATATCCAATTGGGGAGTTTTTACTGAGGCGGTACATCTCTCAAATAATAACGGAGGTGTGCTAATTATAAGTCCCACCTAGGTGTGCTAATTATAAGTCCCTTTTGGGTGTGTGTCAATTTAAAGTGAGAAATCTAAAAAATTTTTCGATACCAATGTTGGAATTAATTTACACAATGTTGGAATTAATTTACACAATGTTGGAATTAATTTACACAATTAACTTGGAATTAATCTGGACAATTTTGTTGGAATTAATGTGGACACTTTTTGTGGAAATTTCTAAATTCTATCGTTGCTATTTCATCTTGGTGTGCTAATTATAAGTCCCAACAAGGTGTGCTAATTATATGTCCACTTTGGTGTGCTAATTATAAGTCCAACCTAGGTGTGCTAATTATAAGTCCCATTTGGGTGTGTGTCAATTTAATGTGAGAAAACTAAAAATTTTTTCACTTTGAATGATGGAATTAATTTACACAATTAACTTGGAATTAATCTGGACAATTTTGTTGGAATTAATTTGGACAGTTTTTGTGTAAATTTCAAAATTCTATAGTTGCTATTTCATCTGGGTGTGCTAATTATAAGTCCCACCTAGGTGTGCTAATTATAAGTCCCACCTAGGTGTGCTAATTACATGTCCCACCTAGGTGTGCTAATTATAAGTCCAACCTAGGTGTGCTAATTATAAGTCCCATTTGGGTGTGTGTCAATTTAAAGTGAGAAATCTACAAATTTTTTCGATACCAATGTTTTAATTAATTTACACAACTAACTTGGAATTAATCTAGACAATTTTGTTGGAATTAATTTGGACAGTTTTTTCAATTCAAGGACATATCCAGGTGGGGAGTTTGACTGAGGCGGTACATCTCTCAAATAATAACGGAGGTGTGCTAATTATAAATCCATTTGGGTGTGCTATTTATAAGTCCACTTGGGTGTGCTAATTATAAGTCCCAACAAGGTGTGCTAATTATAAGTCACATATCCAGGTGGGGAGTTTGACTGAGGCGGTACATATCCAATTGGGGAGTTTTTACTGAGGCGGTACATCTCTCAAATAATAACGGAGGTGTGCTAATTATAAGTCCCACCTAGGTGTGCTAATTATAAGTGGCAACAAGGTGTGCTAATTATATGTCCACTTTGGTGTGCTATTTATATGTCCAACCTAGGTGTGCTAATTATAAGTCCCATTTGGGTGTGTGTCAATTTAAAGTGAGAAATCCACAAATTTTTTCGCTTTGAATGTTTTAATTAATTTACACAACTAACTTGGAATCAATCTAGACAATTTTGTTGGAATTAATTTGGACAGTTTTTGTGGAAATTTCAAAATTCTAACGTTGCTATTTCTTCTGAGTGTGCTAATTATAAGTCCCAACTAGGTGTGTATGTTACTTAAATATGAGAAATCTATACATTTACTCGACCTGAATGGCAAAAAGTGGTGGTCCGGTAGTTGGGTGAGACCCGCCAATTATGGAAATAAACTTTAAAATTCATTTAAACAATATTTTTGTAAATTTAAAAATTTTCCATACAAAAAAACTAAGATAAGATGTTACCGCCAAGAAATCTATATAGTTGGTCGACCTGAATGGCAAAAAGTGGTGGTTTGGTAGTTGAGTGGGGCCCTCCAAGTAATGATATAAAGTTAAATATCAATTAAAACAATATTTTTGTAAATTGAAAAATTTTTCATACAAAAAAACTAAGATAAGATGTTACCGCCAAGAAATCTATATAGTTGGTCGACCTGAATGGCAAAAAGTGGTGGTTTGGTAGTTGAGTGGGGCCCTCCAACTAATGATATGAACTTAAATATTAATTAAAACAATATTTTGGTAAATTGAAAAATTTTCCATACAAAAAAACTAAGATAA
>CAKKTE020000219.1:0-2500 GCA_920105625.2 Clusia tigrina
TGCTATTTATATGTCCAACCTAGGTGTGCTAATTATAAGTCCCATTTGGGTGTGTGTCAATTTAAAGTGAGAAATCCACAAATTTTTTCGCTTTGAATGTTTTAATTAATTTACACAACTAACTTGGAATCAATCTAGACAATTTTGTTGGAATTAATTTGGACAGTTTTTGTGGAAATTTCAAAATTCTAACGTTGCTATTTCTTCTGAGTGTGCTAATTATAAGTCCCAACTAGGTGTGTATGTTACTTAAATATGAGAAATCTATACATTTACTCGACCTGAATGGCAAAAAGTGGTGGTCCGGTAGTTGGGTGAGACCCGCCAATTATGGAAATAAACTTTAAAATTCATTTAAACAATATTTTTGTAAATTTAAAAATTTTCCATACAAAAAAACTAAGATAAGATGTTACCGCCAAGAAATCTATATAGTTGGTCGACCTGAATGGCAAAAAGTGGTGGTTTGGTAGTTGAGTGGGGCCCTCCAAGTAATGATATAAAGTTAAATATCAATTAAAACAATATTTTTGTAAATTGAAAAATTTTTCATACAAAAAAACTAAGATAAGATGTTACCGCCAAGAAATCTATATAGTTGGTCGACCTGAATGGCAAAAAGTGGTGGTTTGGTAGTTGAGTGGGGCCCTCCAACTAATGATATGAACTTAAATATTAATTAAAACAATATTTTGGTAAATTGAAAAATTTTCCATACAAAAAAACTAAGATAAGATGTTACCGCCAAGAAATCTATATAGTTGGTCGACCTGAATGGCAAAAAGTGGTGGTTTGGTAGTTGAGTGGGGCCCTCCAAGTAATGATGTGAAGTTAAATATCAATTAAAACAATATTTTTGTAAATTGAAAAATTTTTCATACAAAAAAACTAAGATAAGATGTTACCGCCAAGAAATCTATGTAGTTGGTCGACCTGAATGGCAAAATGTTGAAATCCGATGTTGAGTGGGGCCCAACAACACCAAAAACAACAAGCAAAAAATTCTACTTTGAACATCAAAAAGTGGTAGTTTTTAGTTGAGTGAGGCCCAACAACCATACTAAAAAACTAAAAATAAGCGAAAAATTCTACTTTGAACATCAAAAAAAGTGGTAGTTTTTAGTTGAGTGAGGCCCAACAACCATACTAAAAAACTAAAAATAAGCGAAAAATTCTACTTTGAACATGAAAAAAAGGTGGTTGTTTTTAGTTGAGTGAGGCCCAACAACCATACTAAAAACAAGCGAAATTTAATATATGAAGTCGACATTTGAAATGCAAAATATGTGCTTGTTTCTTAGTTGAGTGAGGCCCAAGAACACAATACTATAAAATAAGCGAAATTAATATATGAATGTCGACATTTGAAAATGCAAAAAATGTGCTTTTTCTTAGTTGAGTGAGGCCCAAGAACACAATACTATAAAATAAGCGAAATTAATATATGAATGTCGACATTTGAAAATGCAAAAAATGTGCTTTTTCTTAGTTGAGTGAGGCCCAAGAACACAATACTATAAAATAAGCGAAATTAATATATGAATGTCGACATTTGAAAATGCCAAATATGTGCTTGTTTCTTAGTTGAGTGAGGCCCAACAGCCATACTAAAAAAACTAAAAATAAGCGAAAAATTCTACTTTGAACATGAAAAGGTGGTTGTTTTTAGTTGAGTGAGGCCCAAGAACACAATACTATAAAATAAGCGAAATTTAATATATGAAGTCGACATTTGAAATGCAAAATATGTGCTTGTTTCTTAGTTGAGGTGAGGCCCAAGAACACAATACTATAAAATAAGCGAAATTAATATATGATGAATGTCGACATTTGAAATCCAAAATATGTGCTTGTTTCTTAGTTGAGTGAGGCCCAACCAATATCAAAGACAAAAAGAGAAATATATGAAATTCGAACTGAATATTGCAAAAAGTGGTTGTGGTTTATAGTTGAGTTAGGCCCAACATATCAACTAATTAAAAACAGAACTGAATGAAGAAAATCTATATGTGATTTGCAAAAAGTGAAATATATAAATATAATATGGTAACAAAAATATTTCGTTTATGAAATGAAGAAATGTTGTGTGTTTGTGGGCAGCAGCCAACAAACAATTAAAATATATGGTTTTTATATGAGAAAGAAAAAGTATTATTATATTATTATATATAATAAAAAAGAGATTATAGTAGTTTTATATATATATATATATATATATATATATATATATAATATATATATTTACTCTATAATCATAAACAAAAATTTGATTATATGATTTTTTGGGCACGAATGTGTGGTGTTGGCCGCGCCAATTATTGTTGAAAATGTTCATAGTTTTTATTTTAAAAATGTTGAATTTTTCAAATATTCATTGTAAATTGATAGATACGTGATAATAAAGTAATATTATATATCCGGGTCTAAATCAGTTGTCAACATAATATATATTTTTATATCTAAATATGGTTTGTATTATTTGTTTCACAACAAAAAACTC
>CAKKTE020000219.1:7500-12500 GCA_920105625.2 Clusia tigrina
AGTTATGATATATTGTGCCCAGTGGGCCACTTTTGGTAAGCAGAACTGGCGCTGTGGGATGAACCAAACGTAATGTTACGGTGCCCAAATTAACAACTCATACAGAAACCATGAAAGGCGTTGGTTGCTTAAAACAGCAGGACGGTGGACATGGAAGTCGTAATCCGCTAAGGAGTGTGTAACAACTCACCTGCCGAAGCAACTAGCCCTTAAAATGGATGGCGCTCAAGTTGTATACCTATACATTACCGCTAAAGTAAATGATTTATTGAACAAAAATTTTTTTCTCAATAGATTTTGAAACTTTAGTGAGTAGGAGGGTACAATGGTGTGCTTAGAAGTGTTTGGCGTAAGCCTACATGGAGCCGCCATTGGTACAGATCTTGGTGGTAGTAGCAAATAATCGAATGAGACCTTGGAGGACTGAAGTGGAGAAGGGTTTCGTGTGAACAGTGGTTGATCACGAGTTAGTCGGTCCTAAGTTTAAGGCGAAAGCTGAAAATTTTCAAGTTAAAAAATATCCTATATATATAATATATATTGTATGTAATAAAACACTTGATTTTTTTTGAACGAAAGGGAATACGGTTCCAATTCCGTAACCTGTTGAGTATCCGTTTGTTATTAAAAATGGGCCTTGTGCTCATCCTGGTAACAGGAACGACCATAAAGAAGCCGTCGAGAGATATCAGAAGAGTTTTCTTTTCTGTTTTATAGTCGTACTACCATGGAAGTCTTTCGAAGAGAGATATGGTAGATGGACTAGAAGAGCATGACATTTACTGTTGTGTCGATATTTTCTCCTCGGACCTTGAAAATTTATGGTGGGGACACGCAAACTTCTCAACAGGCCGTACCAATATCCGCAGCTGGTCTCCAAGGTGAAGAGTCTCTAGTCGATAGAATAATGTAGGTAAGGGAAGTCGGCAAATTAGATCCGTAACTTCGGGATAAGGATTGGCTCTGAAGATTGAGATAATCGGGCTTGATTGGGAAGCAATAACCATGGTTTATGTACTCGTTCTGGGTAAATAAAGATTATTAATTTTGTTCCCCGGATAGTTAGTTATGTAACCAATTGTGGAACTTTCTTGCTAAAATTTTTAAAGGAATGGCTTTCGGGTCTATTATCTTTTTAAATTATAACGATTATCAATTAACAATCAATTCAGAACTGGCACGGACTTGGGGAATCCGACTGTCTAATTAAAACAAAGCATTGTGATGGCCCTAACGGGTGTTGACACAATGTGATTTCTGCCCAGTGCTCTGAATGTCAAAGTGAAGAAATTCAAATAAGCGCGGGTCAACGGCGGGAGTACATTTGTACATTTTTTAAACAAGTTTTGTACATTTTTTAAACAACTGTATAAACGACAAATTGGAATGTAATGCCAATGTTATTTGTAACATAGCAAATGCTGGAGGATGAATATCACCAGTATGATGTCTAGTTACTTATTAAAACATTATAATACAATGACAATACCTAGAATCAATTGTAAACGACTTTTGTAACAGGCAAGGTGTTGTAAGTGGTAGAGCAGCTGCCATACTGCGATCCACTGAAGCTTATCCTTTGCTTGACGATTCGAGAAAAAAAAATCGAAAAAATTGTATATGTAAATAAATACCCATTATATATAATATATATATATATATATATATATATATATATATATATATATATATATATATATATATATATATATATATATATATATTGTATGGATGCTGAGATGATGTATATTTTTATATATATATATAAAATAATATTAATTATTATTTATATATATAATGTGTCTAATAATATATATTATTTTATTATAATACATATAAAATACTACTTTATTGTATAATTTATATAATATTTTTTGGATATTATATAAATCGAATATGTGAGATATATAGAGATTATGCTATATATGTCCACTTGGGTGTGCTAATTATAAGTCCCACCTAGGTGTGCTAATTATAAGTCCCAACAAGGTGTGCTAATTATAAGTCCCTTTTGGGTGTGTGTCAATTTAAAGTGAGAAATCTAAAAAATTTTTCGATACCAATGTTGGAATTAATTTACACAATGTTGGAATTAATTTACACAATGTTGGAATTAATTTACACAATTAACTTGGAATTAATCTGGACAATTTTGTTGGAATTAATGTGGACACTTTTTGTGGAAATTTCTAAATTCTATCGTTGCTATTTCATCTTGGTGTGCTAATTATAAGTCCCAACAAGGTGTGCTAATTATATGTCCACTTTGGTGTGCTAATTATAAGTCCAACCTAGGTGTGCTAATTATAAGTCCCATTTGGGTGTGTGTCAATTTAATGTGAGAAAACTAAAAATTTTTTCACTTTGAATGATGGAATTAATTTACACAATTAACTTGGAATTAATCTGGACAATTTTGTTGGAATTAATTTGGACAGTTTTTGTGTAAATTTCAAAATTCTATAGTTGCTATTTCATCTGGGTGTGCTAATTATAAGTCCCACCTAGGTGTGCTAATTATAAGTCCCACCTAGGTGTGCTAATTATATGTCCCACCTAGGTGTGCTAATTATAAGTCCAACCTAGGTGTGCTAATTATAAGTCCCATTTGGGTGTGTGTCAATTTAAAGTGAGAAATCTACAAATTTTTTCGATACCAATGTTTTAATTAATTTACACAACTAACTTGGAATTAATCTAGACAATTTTGTTGGAATTAATTTGGACAGTTTTTTCAATTCAAGGACATATCCAGGTGGGGAGTTTGACTGAGGCGGTACATCTCTCAAATAATAACGGAGGTGTGCTAATTATAAATCCATTTGGGTGTGCTATTTATAAGTCCACTTGGGTGTGCTAATTATAAGTCCCAACAAGGTGTGCTAATTATAAGTCACATATCCAGGTGGGGAGTTTGACTGAGGCGGTACATATCCAATTGGGGAGTTTTTACTGAGGCGGTACATCTCTCAAATAATAACGGAGGTGTGCTAATTATAAGTCCCACCTAGGTGTGCTAATTATAAGTGGCAACAAGGTGTGCTAATTATATGTCCACTTTGGTGTGCTATTTATATGTCCAACCTAGGTGTGCTAATTATAAGTCCCATTTGGGTGTGTGTCAATTTAAAGTGAGAAATCCACAAATTTTTTCGCTTTGAATGTTTTAATTAATTTACACAACTAACTTGGAATCAATCTAGACAATTTTGTTGGAATTAATTTGGACAGTTTTTGTGGAAATTTCAAAATTCTAACGTTGCTATTTCTTCTGAGTGTGCTAATTATAAGTCCCAACTAGGTGTGTATGTTACTTAAATATGAGAAATCTATACATTTACTCGACCTGAATGGCAAAAAGTGGTGGTCCGGTAGTTGGGTGAGACCCGCCAATTATGGAAATAAACTTTAAAATTCATTTAAACAATATTTTTGTAAATTTAAAAATTTTCCATACAAAAAAACTAAGATAAGATGTTACCGCCAAGAAATCTATATAGTTGGTCGACCTGAATGGCAAAAAGTGGTGGTTTGGTAGTTGAGTGGGGCCCTCCAAGTAATGATATAAAGTTAAATATCAATTAAAACAATATTTTTGTAAATTGAAAAATTTTTCATACAAAAAAACTAAGATAAGATGTTACCGCCAAGAAATCTATATAGTTGGTCGACCTGAATGGCAAAAAGTGGTGGTTTGGTAGTTGAGTGGGGCCCTCCAACTAATGATATGAACTTAAATATTAATTAAAACAATATTTTGGTAAATTGAAAAATTTTCCATACAAAAAAACTAAGATAAGATGTTACCGCCAAGAAATCTATATAGTTGGTCGACCTGAATGGCAAAAAGTGGTGGTTTGGTAGTTGAGTGGGGCCCTCCAAGTAATGATGTGAAGTTAAATATCAATTAAAACAATATTTTTGTAAATTGAAAAATTTTTCATACAAAAAAACTAAGATAAGATGTTACCGCCAAGAAATCTATGTAGTTGGTCGACCTGAATGGCAAAATGTTGAAATCCGATGTTGAGTGGGGCCCAACAACACCAAAAACAACAAGCAAAAAATTCTACTTTGAACATCAAAAAGTGGTAGTTTTTAGTTGAGTGAGGCCCAACAACCATACTAAAAAACTAAAAATAAGCGAAAAATTCTACTTTGAACATCAAAAAAAGTGGTAGTTTTTAGTTGAGTGAGGCCCAACAACCATACTAAAAAACTAAAAATAAGCGAAAAATTCTACTTTGAACATGAAAAAAAGGTGGTTGTTTTTAGTTGAGTGAGGCCCAACAACCATACTAAAAACAAGCGAAATTTAATATATGAAGTCGACATTTGAAATGCAAAATATGTGCTTGTTTCTTAGTTGAGTGAGGCCCAAGAACACAATACTATAAAATAAGCGAAATTAATATATGAATGTCGACATTTGAAAATGCAAAAAATGTGCTTTTTCTTAGTTGAGTGAGGCCCAAGAACACAATACTATAAAATAAGCGAAATTAATATATGAATGTCGACATTTGAAAATGCAAAAAATGTGCTTTTTCTTAGTTGAGTGAGGCCCAAGAACACAATACTATAAAATAAGCGAAATTAATATATGAATGTCGACATTTGAAAATGCCAAATATGTGCTTGTTTCTTAGTTGAGTGAGGCCCAACAGCCATACTAAAAAAACTAAAAATAAGCGAAAAATTCTACTTTGAACATGAAAAGGTGGTTGTTTTTAGTTGAGTGAGGCCCAAGAACACAATACTATAAAATAAGCGAAATTTAATATATGAAGTCGACATTTGAAATGCAAAATATGTGCTTGTTTCTTAGTTGAGGTGAGGCCCAAGAACACAATACTATAAAATAAGCGAAATTAATATATGATGAATGTCGACATTTGAAATCCAAAATATGTGCTTGTTTCTTAGTTGAGTGAGGCCCAACCAATATCAAAGACAAAAAGAGAAATATATGAAATTCGAACTGAATATTGCAAAAAGTG
>CAKKTE020000219.1:22500-25000 GCA_920105625.2 Clusia tigrina
AGTGGTGGTCCGGTAGTTGGGTGAGACCCGCCAATTATGGAAATAAACTTTAAAATTCATTTAAACAATATTTTTGTAAATTTAAAAATTTTCCATACAAAAAAACTAAGATAAGATGTTACCGCCAAGAAATCTATATAGTTGGTCGACCTGAATGGCAAAAAGTGGTGGTTTGGTAGTTGAGTGGGGCCCTCCAAGTAATGATATAAAGTTAAATATCAATTAAAACAATATTTTTGTAAATTGAAAAATTTTTCATACAAAAAAACTAAGATAAGATGTTACCGCCAAGAAATCTATATAGTTGGTCGACCTGAATGGCAAAAAGTGGTGGTTTGGTAGTTGAGTGGGGCCCTCCAACTAATGATATGAACTTAAATATTAATTAAAACAATATTTTGGTAAATTGAAAAATTTTCCATACAAAAAAACTAAGATAAGATGTTACCGCCAAGAAATCTATATAGTTGGTCGACCTGAATGGCAAAAAGTGGTGGTTTGGTAGTTGAGTGGGGCCCTCCAAGTAATGATGTGAAGTTAAATATCAATTAAAACAATATTTTTGTAAATTGAAAAATTTTTCATACAAAAAAACTAAGATAAGATGTTACCGCCAAGAAATCTATGTAGTTGGTCGACCTGAATGGCAAAATGTTGAAATCCGATGTTGAGTGGGGCCCAACAACACCAAAAACAACAAGCAAAAAATTCTACTTTGAACATCAAAAAGTGGTAGTTTTTAGTTGAGTGAGGCCCAACAACCATACTAAAAAACTAAAAATAAGCGAAAAATTCTACTTTGAACATCAAAAAAAGTGGTAGTTTTTAGTTGAGTGAGGCCCAACAACCATACTAAAAAACTAAAAATAAGCGAAAAATTCTACTTTGAACATGAAAAAAAGGTGGTTGTTTTTAGTTGAGTGAGGCCCAACAACCATACTAAAAACAAGCGAAATTTAATATATGAAGTCGACATTTGAAATGCAAAATATGTGCTTGTTTCTTAGTTGAGTGAGGCCCAAGAACACAATACTATAAAATAAGCGAAATTAATATATGAATGTCGACATTTGAAAATGCAAAAAATGTGCTTTTTCTTAGTTGAGTGAGGCCCAAGAACACAATACTATAAAATAAGCGAAATTAATATATGAATGTCGACATTTGAAAATGCAAAAAATGTGCTTTTTCTTAGTTGAGTGAGGCCCAAGAACACAATACTATAAAATAAGCGAAATTAATATATGAATGTCGACATTTGAAAATGCCAAATATGTGCTTGTTTCTTAGTTGAGTGAGGCCCAACAGCCATACTAAAAAAACTAAAAATAAGCGAAAAATTCTACTTTGAACATGAAAAGGTGGTTGTTTTTAGTTGAGTGAGGCCCAAGAACACAATACTATAAAATAAGCGAAATTTAATATATGAAGTCGACATTTGAAATGCAAAATATGTGCTTGTTTCTTAGTTGAGGTGAGGCCCAAGAACACAATACTATAAAATAAGCGAAATTAATATATGATGAATGTCGACATTTGAAATCCAAAATATGTGCTTGTTTCTTAGTTGAGTGAGGCCCAACCAATATCAAAGACAAAAAGAGAAATATATGAAATTCGAACTGAATATTGCAAAAAGTGGTTGTGGTTTATAGTTGAGTTAGGCCCAACATATCAACTAATTAAAAACAGAACTGAATGAAGAAAATCTATATGTGATTTGCAAAAAGTGAAATATATAAATATAATATGGTAACAAAAATATTTCGTTTATGAAATGAAGAAATGTTGTGTGTTTGTGGGCAGCAGCCAACAAACAATTAAAATATATGGTTTTTATATGAGAAAGAAAAAGTATTATTATATTATTATATATAATAAAAAAGAGATTATAGTAGTTTTATATATATATATATATATATATATATATATATATAATATATATATTTACTCTATAATCATAAACAAAAATTTGATTATATGATTTTTTGGGCACGAATGTGTGGTGTTGGCCGCGCCAATTATTGTTGAAAATGTTCATAGTTTTTATTTTAAAAATGTTGAATTTTTCAAATATTCATTGTAAATTGATAGATACGTGATAATAAAGTAATATTATATATCCGGGTCTAAATCAGTTGTCAACATAATATATATTTTTATATCTAAATATGGTTTGTATTATTTGTTTCACAACAAAAAACTCATTCATATAAAAGTTATAAAAAAATATAAAAAAATTGCAATTTTCTTTTACATACTTTTAAGTACCACATTTAAAGTAGAGTTATTAAGAAAAAATGAAATTTTTAATTTCATATCAACAAAAATATATATGTGAAAATATACTATTAAAAAAGTATATTAAATAATAAATGCCAAAACAAAGTTCATATAAGGAACAAAATTGATATTTTAGAAATATATACTACGTTATGTTGTATTATTCTAAATAAATGAAAATTTTTAAATAAGTTGTGATGTTTTTATCAAAATGTCA
>CAKKTE020000219.1:27500-30000 GCA_920105625.2 Clusia tigrina
AGGACATTCGCAACAGTATAATGTTTGTATAAATAAAAAAATATTATTGTGATGGGTAACAAAAAAAATATTATATAAATTTTTATAATATTTTTCCACTCAATAAATTACAAAAATTAACGAAATGAAATTGATGAAAATAATACAAAGAAAAAAATATTCACTCTAAGCGGTGGATCACTTGGCTCATGGGTCGATGAAGAACGCAGCAAACTGTGCGTCATCGTGTGAACTGCAGGACACATGAACATCGACATTTTGAACGCATATCGCAGTCCATGCTGTGATGTACTTTAATTAATTTTGAAGTGCTGCTTGGACTACATATGGTTGAGGGTTGTAAGACTTTGCTAAAAAAGTTGCTTATTTTATTTTAAAAGAGAAAGAATTATAAATTCTTTTTTCCTGTTTTATTTTTTGATTCATCAAAAATATATGAAGAAAACTAATATGGAAAATAAAATTTCAAGCACATGTTATATTATTGCATAATATATTTTATTATAATATGCATAATATTAAGTGAAAATTAAAAAACAAAAAATCCAAATACAACAAAAAAGTAAGAATTTGAATTCTTATAAAAATTCTCTTTTTTATTTTATATATTATGAATAGTTTTATATTATTTTTAATGTGATTTTTTGTGAAAGTCTTAGCATAAAAAAATTTTTTAAATTTTTTTTTTTGTTTAAAATGGGACTTTTCCACATACACACACATTAATTCAAAAAAATATTATATTAAAGAATTATTCAAGAAAAATATATAAGAAAAAATAAATATTTTGTCCAAACAAAAAAAAGAGAGATTATTGGATTTTATGAAAAATTTTATATTTAATTTATATATCACATATATATATATTTTATTATACAACCTCAACTCATATGGGATTACCCCCTGAATTTAAGCATATTAATGAGGGGAGGAAAAGAAACTAACAAGGATTTTCTTAGTAGCGGCGAGCGAAAAGAAAATAGTTCAGCACTAAGTCACTTTGTTTTAATGGCAAATGTGAGATGCAGTGTATGGAACATCTTAAATCTAGTATGAGAAATTATCGATTTAAGTCCTTCTTAAATGAGGCCATTTACCCATAGAGGGTGCCAGGCCCGTATAACGTTAATGATTACTAGAAGGTGTTTCCAAAGAGTCGTGTTGCTTGATAGTGCAGCACTAAGTGGGTGGTAAACTCCATCTAAAACTAAATATAACCATGAGACCGATAGTAAACAAGTACCGTGAGGGAAAGTTGAAAAGAACTCTGAATAGAGAGTTAAATAGTACGTGAAACTGCTTAGAGGTTAAGCCCGATGAACCTGAATATACATTATGGAAAATTCATCATTATAACTGTGATATGTTAAAAATATTATAGTAATGGTGTGCATTTTTTCCATATAAGTACATTGTAATCTATTAGCATATGATCCATATTTATCATAAGATTATTTAATTTAAGTTTATTCAAATTGATTTATTTTAATATAGATTAACATAGAATAAATATTGAATAATTTGATAAAGTGTTGATAGATTTAATATTATATAGTGCTTAAATTCTTAATTGAATTTTACAAATATGAGATATATATATATATATATCATTTTATTGTATGCACTTATTATATGATTAACAATGCGAAAGATTCAGGATACCTTCGGGACCCGTCTTGAAACACGGACCAAGGAGTCTAACATATGTGCAAGTCATTGGGAATATAATACAAAACCCAATGGCATAATTAACTTAACTTTTATTTATAAAATGGGATTAATTTTTATATGAATATTTTATATATTAATTCAATCCCAGGGCGTTCTATACAGTTATGGTATAATAGTATTTTTAATATTATTTATATCCTCTAACTAGAGCGTACCTTGAGCATATATGCTGTGACCCGAAAGATGGTGAACTATACTTGATCAGGTTGAAGTCAGGGGAAACCCTGATGGAAGACCGAAGCAGTTCTGACGTGCAAATCGATTGTCAGAATTGAGTATAGGGGCGTAAGACCAATCGAACCATCTAGTAGCTGGTTCCCTCCGAAGTTTCCCTCAGGATAGCTGGTGCAAAAATAGATTATTGAAATAATCTTATCTGGTAAAGCGAATGATTAGAGGCCTTAGGGTCGAAACGATCTTAACCTATTCTCAAACTTTAAATGGGTAAGAACTTTACCTTTCTTGATATGAAGGTTAAAGTTATGATATATTGTGCCCAGTGGGCCACTTTTGGTAAGCAGAACTGGCGCTGTGGGATGAACCAAACGTAATGTTACGGTGCCCAAATTAACAACTCATACAGAAACCATGAAAGGCGTTGGTTGCTTAAAACAGCAGGACGGTGGACATGGAAGTCGTAATCCGCTAAGGAGTGTGTAACAACTCACCTGCCGAAGCAACTAGCCCTTAAAATGGATGGCGCTCAAGTTGTATACCTATACATTACCGCTAAAGTAAATGATTTATTGAACAAAAATTTTTTTCTCAA
>CAKKTE020000220.1:0-2500 GCA_920105625.2 Clusia tigrina
TAATTTCGCTTATTTTATAGTATTGTGTTCTTGGGCCTCACCTCAACTAAGAAACAAGCACATATTTTGCATTTCAAATGTCGACTTCATATATTAAATTTCGCTTATTTTATAGTATTGTGTTCTTGGGCCTCACTCAACTAAAAACAACCACCTTTTCATGTTCAAAGTAGAATTTTTCGCTTATTTTTAGTTTTTTTAGTATGGCTGTTGGGCCTCACTCAACTAAGAAACAAGCACATATTTGGCATTTTCAAATGTCGACATTCATATATTAATTTCGCTTATTTTATAGTATTGTGTTCTTGGGCCTCACTCAACTAAGAAAAAGCACATTTTTTGCATTTTCAAATGTCGACATTCATATATTAATTTCGCTTATTTTATAGTATTGTGTTCTTGGGCCTCACTCAACTAAGAAAAAGCACATTTTTTGCATTTTCAAATGTCGACATTCATATATTAATTTCGCTTATTTTATAGTATTGTGTTCTTGGGCCTCACTCAACTAAGAAACAAGCACATATTTTGCATTTCAAATGTCGACTTCATATATTAAATTTCGCTTGTTTTTAGTATTTAGTATGGTTGTTGGGCCTCACTCAACTAAAAACAACCACCTTTTTTTCATGTTCAAAGTAGAATTTTTCGCTTATTTTTAGTTTTTTAGTATGGTTGTTGGGCCTCACTCAACTAAAAACTACCACTTTTTTTGATGTTCAAAGTAGAATTTTTCGCTTATTTTTAGTTTTTTAGTATGGTTGTTGGGCCTCACTCAACTAAAAACTACCACTTTTTGATGTTCAAAGTAGAATTTTTTGCTTGTTGTTTTTGGTGTTGTTGGGCCCCACTCAACATCGGATTTCAACATTTTGCCATTCAGGTCGACCAACTACATAGATTTCTTGGCGGTAACATCTTATCTTAGTTTTTTTGTATGAAAAATTTTTCAATTTACAAAAATATTGTTTTAATTGATATTTAACTTCACATCATTACTTGGAGGGCCCCACTCAACTACCAAACCACCACTTTTTGCCATTCAGGTCGACCAACTATATAGATTTCTTGGCGGTAACATCTTATCTTAGTTTTTTTGTATGGAAAATTTTTCAATTTACCAAAATATTGTTTTAATTAATATTTAAGTTCATATCATTAGTTGGAGGGCCCCACTCAACTACCAAACCACCACTTTTTGCCATTCAGGTCGACCAACTATATAGATTTCTTGGCGGTAACATCTTATCTTAGTTTTTTTGTATGAAAAATTTTTCAATTTACAAAAATATTGTTTTAATTGATATTTAACTTTATATCATTACTTGGAGGGCCCCACTCAACTACCAAACCACCACTTTTTGCCATTCAGGTCGACCAACTATATAGATTTCTTGGCGGTAACATCTTATCTTAGTTTTTTTGTATGGAAAATTTTTAAATTTACAAAAATATTGTTTAAATGAATTTTAAAGTTTATTTCCATAATTGGCGGGTCTCACCCAACTACCGGACCACCACTTTTTGCCATTCAGGTCGAGTAAATGTATAGATTTCTCATATTTAAGTAACATACACACCTAGTTGGGACTTATAATTAGCACACTCAGAAGAAATAGCAACGTTAGAATTTTGAAATTTCCACAAAAACTGTCCAAATTAATTCCAACAAAATTGTCTAGATTGATTCCAAGTTAGTTGTGTAAATTAATTAAAACATTCAAAGCGAAAAAATTTGTGGATTTCTCACTTTAAATTGACACACACCCAAATGGGACTTATAATTAGCACACCTAGGTTGGACATATAAATAGCACACCAAAGTGGACATATAATTAGCACACCTTGTTGCCACTTATAATTAGCACACCTAGGTGGGTTATAATTAGCACACCTCCGTTATTATTTGAGAGATGTACCGCCTCAGTCGAACTCCCCACCTGGATATGTCCTTGAATTGAAAAAACTGTCCAAATTAATTCCAACAAAATTGTCTAGATTAATTCCAAGTTAGTTGTGTAAATTAATTAAAACATTGGTATCGAAAAATTTGTAGATTTCTCACTTTAAATTGACACACACCCAAATGGGACTTATAATTAGCACACCTAGGTTGGACTTATAATTAGCACACCTAGGTGGGACATGTAATTAGCACACCTAGGTGGGACTTATAATTAGCACACCTAGGTGGGACTTATAATTAGCACACCCAGATGAAATAGCAACTATAGAATTTTGAAATTTACACAAAAACTGTCCAAATTAATTCCAACAAAATTGTCCAGATTAATTCCAAGTTAATTGTGTAAATTAATTCCATCATTCAAAGTGAAAAAATTTTAGTTTTCTCACATTAAATTGACACACACCCAAATGGGACTTATAATTAGCACACCTAGGTTGGACTTATAATTAGCACACCAAAGTGGACATATAATTAGCACACCTTGTTGGGACTTATAATTAGCACACCAAGATGAAATAGCAACGATAGAAT
>CAKKTE020000220.1:5000-7500 GCA_920105625.2 Clusia tigrina
TGGTAGTACGACTATAAAACAGAAAAGAAAACTCTTCTGATATCTCTCGACGGCTTCTTTATGGTCGTTCCTGTTACCAGGATGAGCACAAGGCCCATTTTTAATAACAAACGGATACTCAACAGGTTACGGAATTGGAACCGTATTCCCTTTCGTTCAAAAAAAATCAAGTGTTTTATTACATACAATATATATTATATATATAGGATATTTTTTAACTTGAAAATTTTCAGCTTTCGCCTTAAACTTAGGACCGACTAACTCGTGATCAACCACTGTTCACACGAAACCCTTCTCCACTTCAGTCCTCCAAGGTCTCATTCGATTATTTGCTACTACCACCAAGATCTGTACCAATGGCGGCTCCATGTAGGCTTACGCCAAACACTTCTAAGCACACCATTGTACCCTCCTACTCACTAAAGTTTCAAAATCTATTGAGAAAAAAATTTTTGTTCAATAAATCATTTACTTTAGCGGTAATGTATAGGTATACAACTTGAGCGCCATCCATTTTAAGGGCTAGTTGCTTCGGCAGGTGAGTTGTTACACACTCCTTAGCGGATTACGACTTCCATGTCCACCGTCCTGCTGTTTTAAGCAACCAACGCCTTTCATGGTTTCTGTATGAGTTGTTAATTTGGGCACCGTAACATTACGTTTGGTTCATCCCACAGCGCCAGTTCTGCTTACCAAAAGTGGCCCACTGGGCACAATATATCATAACTTTAACCTTCATATCAAGAAAGGTAAAGTTCTTACCCATTTAAAGTTTGAGAATAGGTTAAGATCGTTTCGACCCTAAGGCCTCTAATCATTCGCTTTACCAGATAAGATTATTTCAATAATCTATTTTTGCACCAGCTATCCTGAGGGAAACTTCGGAGGGAACCAGCTACTAGATGGTTCGATTGGTCTTACGCCCCTATACTCAATTCTGACAATCGATTTGCACGTCAGAACTGCTTCGGTCTTCCATCAGGGTTTCCCCTGACTTCAACCTGATCAAGTATAGTTCACCATCTTTCGGGTCACAGCATATATGCTCAAGGTACGCTCTAGTTAGAGGATATAAATAATATTAAAAATACTATTATACCATAACTGTATAGAACGCCCTGGGATTGAATTAATATATAAAATATTCATATAAAAATTAATCCCATTTTATAAATAAAAGTTAAGTTAATTATGCCATTGGGTTTTGTATTATATTCCCAATGACTTGCACATATGTTAGACTCCTTGGTCCGTGTTTCAAGACGGGTCCCGAAGGTATCCTGAATCTTTCGCATTGTTAATCATATAATAAGTGCATACAATAAAATGATATATATATATATATCTCATATTTGTAAAATTCAATTAAGAATTTAAGCACTATATAATATTAAATCTATCAACACTTTATCAAATTATTCAATATTTATTCTATGTTAATCTATATTAAAATAAATCAATTTGAATAAACTTAAATTAAATAATCTTATGATAAATATGGATCATATGCTAATAGATTACAATGTACTTATATGGAAAAAATGCACACCATTACTATAATATTTTTAACATATCACAGTTATAATGATGAATTTTCCATAATGTATATTCAGGTTCATCGGGCTTAACCTCTAAGCAGTTTCACGTACTATTTAACTCTCTATTCAGAGTTCTTTTCAACTTTCCCTCACGGTACTTGTTTACTATCGGTCTCATGGTTATATTTAGTTTTAGATGGAGTTTACCACCCACTTAGTGCTGCACTATCAAGCAACACGACTCTTTGGAAACACCTTCTAGTAATCATTAACGTTATACGGGCCTGGCACCCTCTATGGGTAAATGGCCTCATTTAAGAAGGACTTAAATCGATAATTTCTCATACTAGATTTAAGATGTTCCATACACTGCATCTCACATTTGCCATTAAAACAAAGTGACTTAGTGCTGAACTATTTTCTTTTCGCTCGCCGCTACTAAGAAAATCCTTGTTAGTTTCTTTTCCTCCCCTCATTAATATGCTTAAATTCAGGGGGTAATCCCATATGAGTTGAGGTTGTATAATAAAATATATATATATGTGATATATAAATTAAATATAAAATTTTTCATAAAATCCAATAATCTCTCTTTTTTTTGTTTGGACAAAATATTTATTTTTTCTTATATATTTTTCTTGAATAATTCTTTAATATAATATTTTTTTGAATTAATGTGTGTGTATGTGGAAAAGTCCCATTTTAAACAAAAAAAAAAATTTAAAAAATTTTTTTATGCTAAGACTTTCACAAAAAATCACATTAAAAATATTATAAAACTATTCATAATATATAAAATAAAAAAGAGAATTTTTATAAGAATTCAAATTCTTACTTTTTTGTTGTATTTGGATTTTTTGTTTTTTAATTTTCACTTAATATTATGCATATTATAATAAAATATATTATGCAATAATATAACATGTGCTTGAAATTTTATTTTCCATATTAGTTTTCTTCAT
>CAKKTE020000220.1:22500-25000 GCA_920105625.2 Clusia tigrina
AATAAAAACTATGAACATTTTCAACAATAATTGGCGCGGCCAACACCACACATTCGTGCCCAAAAAATCATATAATCAAATTTTTGTTTATGATTATAGAGTAAATATATATATTATATATATATATATATATATATATATATATATAAAACTACTATAATCTCTTTTTTATTATATATAATAATATAATAATACTTTTTCTTTCTCATATAAAAACCATATATTTTAATTGTTTGTTGGCTGCTGCCCACAAACACACAACATTTCTTCATTTCATAAACGAAATATTTTTGTTACCATATTATATTTATATATTTCACTTTTTGCAAATCACATATAGATTTTCTTCATTCAGTTCTGTTTTTAATTAGTTGATATGTTGGGCCTAACTCAACTATAAACCACAACCACTTTTTGCAATATTCAGTTCGAATTTCATATATTTCTCTTTTTGTCTTTGATATTGGTTGGGCCTCACTCAACAACTAAGAAACAAGCACATATTTTGGATTTCAAATGTCGACATTCATCATATATTAATTTCGCTTATTTTATAGTATTGTGTTCTTGGGCCTCACCTCAACTAAGAAACAAGCACATATTTTGCATTTCAAATGTCGACTTCATATATTAAATTTCGCTTATTTTATAGTATTGTGTTCTTGGGCCTCACTCAACTAAAAACAACCACCTTTTCATGTTCAAAGTAGAATTTTTCGCTTATTTTTAGTTTTTTTAGTATGGCTGTTGGGCCTCACTCAACTAAGAAACAAGCACATATTTGGCATTTTCAAATGTCGACATTCATATATTAATTTCGCTTATTTTATAGTATTGTGTTCTTGGGCCTCACTCAACTAAGAAAAAGCACATTTTTTGCATTTTCAAATGTCGACATTCATATATTAATTTCGCTTATTTTATAGTATTGTGTTCTTGGGCCTCACTCAACTAAGAAAAAGCACATTTTTTGCATTTTCAAATGTCGACATTCATATATTAATTTCGCTTATTTTATAGTATTGTGTTCTTGGGCCTCACTCAACTAAGAAACAAGCACATATTTTGCATTTCAAATGTCGACTTCATATATTAAATTTCGCTTGTTTTTAGTATTTAGTATGGTTGTTGGGCCTCACTCAACTAAAAACAACCACCTTTTTTTCATGTTCAAAGTAGAATTTTTCGCTTATTTTTAGTTTTTTAGTATGGTTGTTGGGCCTCACTCAACTAAAAACTACCACTTTTTTTGATGTTCAAAGTAGAATTTTTCGCTTATTTTTAGTTTTTTAGTATGGTTGTTGGGCCTCACTCAACTAAAAACTACCACTTTTTGATGTTCAAAGTAGAATTTTTTGCTTGTTGTTTTTGGTGTTGTTGGGCCCCACTCAACATCGGATTTCAACATTTTGCCATTCAGGTCGACCAACTACATAGATTTCTTGGCGGTAACATCTTATCTTAGTTTTTTTGTATGAAAAATTTTTCAATTTACAAAAATATTGTTTTAATTGATATTTAACTTCACATCATTACTTGGAGGGCCCCACTCAACTACCAAACCACCACTTTTTGCCATTCAGGTCGACCAACTATATAGATTTCTTGGCGGTAACATCTTATCTTAGTTTTTTTGTATGGAAAATTTTTCAATTTACCAAAATATTGTTTTAATTAATATTTAAGTTCATATCATTAGTTGGAGGGCCCCACTCAACTACCAAACCACCACTTTTTGCCATTCAGGTCGACCAACTATATAGATTTCTTGGCGGTAACATCTTATCTTAGTTTTTTTGTATGAAAAATTTTTCAATTTACAAAAATATTGTTTTAATTGATATTTAACTTTATATCATTACTTGGAGGGCCCCACTCAACTACCAAACCACCACTTTTTGCCATTCAGGTCGACCAACTATATAGATTTCTTGGCGGTAACATCTTATCTTAGTTTTTTTGTATGGAAAATTTTTAAATTTACAAAAATATTGTTTAAATGAATTTTAAAGTTTATTTCCATAATTGGCGGGTCTCACCCAACTACCGGACCACCACTTTTTGCCATTCAGGTCGAGTAAATGTATAGATTTCTCATATTTAAGTAACATACACACCTAGTTGGGACTTATAATTAGCACACTCAGAAGAAATAGCAACGTTAGAATTTTGAAATTTCCACAAAAACTGTCCAAATTAATTCCAACAAAATTGTCTAGATTGATTCCAAGTTAGTTGTGTAAATTAATTAAAACATTCAAAGCGAAAAAATTTGTGGATTTCTCACTTTAAATTGACACACACCCAAATGGGACTTATAATTAGCACACCTAGGTTGGACATATAAATAGCACACCAAAGTGGACATATAATTAGCACACCTTGTTGCCACTTATAATTAGCACACCTAGGTGGGACTTATAATTAGCACACCTCCGTTATTATTTGAGAGATGTACCGCCTCAGTCGAACTCCCCACCTGGATATGTCCTTGAATTGA
>CAKKTE020000220.1:35000-36627 GCA_920105625.2 Clusia tigrina
CACATATTTTGCATTTCAAATGTCGACTTCATATATTAAATTTCGCTTGTTTTTAGTATTTAGTATGGTTGTTGGGCCTCACTCAACTAAAAACAACCACCTTTTTTCATGTTCAAAGTAGAATTTTTCGCTTATTTTTAGTTTTTTAGTATGGTTGTTGGGCCTCACTCAACTAAAAACTACCACTTTTTTTGATGTTCAAAGTAGAATTTTTCGCTTATTTTTAGTTTTTTAGTATGGTTGTTGGGCCTCACTCAACTAAAAACTACCACTTTTTGATGTTCAAAGTAGAATTTTTTGCTTGTTGTTTTTGGTGTTGTTGGGCCCCACTCAACATCGGATTTCAACATTTTGCCATTCAGGTCGACCAACTACATAGATTTCTTGGCGGTAACATCTTATCTTAGTTTTTTGTATGAAAAATTTTTCAATTTACAAAAATATTGTTTTAATTGATATTTAACTTCACATCATTACTTGGAGGGCCCCACTCAACTACCAAACCACCACTTTTTGCCATTCAGGTCGACCAACTATATAGATTTCTTGGCGGGTAACATCTTATCTTAGTTTTTTTTGTATGGGAAAATTTTTCAATTTACCAAAATATTGTTTTAATTAATATTTAAGTTCATATCATTAGTTGGAGGGGCCCCACTCAACTACCAAACCCACCACTTTTTGCCATTCAGGTCGACCAACTATATAGATTTTCTTGGCGGGTAACATCTTATCTTAGTTTTTTTTGTATGAAAAAATTTTTCAATTTACAAAAATATTGTTTTAATTGATATTTAACTTTATATCATTACCTTGGAGGGCCCCACTCAACTACCAAACCACCACTTTTTGCCATTCAGGTCGACCAACTATATAGATTTCTTGGCGGTAACATCTTATCTTAGTTTTTATTGTATGGAAAATTTTTAAATTTACAAAAATATTGTTTAAATGAATTTTAAAGTTTATTTCCATAATTGGCGGGTCTCACCCAACTACCGGACCACCACTTTTTGCCATTCAGGTCGAGTAAATGTATAGATTTCTCATATTTAAGTAACATACACACCTAGTTGGGACTTATAATTAGCACACTCAGAAGAAATAGCAACGTTAGAATTTTGAAATTTCCACAAAAACTGTCCAAATTAATTCCAACAAAATTGTCTAGATTGATTCCAAGTTAGTTGTGTAAATTAATTAAAACATTCAAAGCGAAAAAAATGTGGATTTCTCACTTTAAATTGACACACACCCAAATGGGACTTATAATTAGCACACCTAGGTTGGACATATAAATAGCACACCAAAGTGGACATATAATTAGCACACCTTGTTGCCACTTATAATTAGCACACCTAGGTGGGACTTATAATTAGCACACCTCCGTTATTATTTGAGAGATGTACCGCCTCAGTAAAAACTTCCCAATTGGATATGTACCGCCTCAGTCAAACTCCCCACCTGGATATGTGACTTATATTAGCACACCTTGTTGGGACTTATAATTAGCACACCCAAGTGGACTTATAAATAGCACACCCAAATGGATTTATAATTAGCACACCTCCGTTATTATTTGAGAGATGTACCGCCTCAGTCGAACTCCCCACCTGGATATGTCCTT
>CAKKTE020000222.1:0-141789 GCA_920105625.2 Clusia tigrina
AAAAATCCGAAAATTTCAAAAATTCCAAAAATTCCAGAAAAATTAAAAAATTAATTTTTGGAATTTTTGGAATTTTCGGATTTTTTGGAAATTTTTTTTGGAATTTTTTGGGATTTTTGGAATTTTTGGAATTTTTGGGATTTTTGGAATTTTTGGAATTTTTGGGATTTTTGGAATTTTTGGGAATTTTTCCAAAAATCCCAAAAATTCCAGAAAATTTTTCCAAAAAATCCAAAAATCCCAAAAATTCCAAAAATCCCAAAAATTCCAAAAATTCCAAAAATACCAAAAAATTTTTCCGAAAAATCCGAAAATTTCAAAAATTCCAAAAATTCCACAAAAATTAAAAAATTAATTTTTGGAATTTTCGGATTTTTTGGAAATTTTTTTTGGAATTTTTTGGGATTTTTGGAATTTTTGGGATTTTTGGAATTTTTGGGATTTTTGGAATTTTTGGGAATTTTTCCAAAAATCCCAAAAATTCCAGAAAATTTTTCCAAAAAATACAAAAATCCCAAAAATTCCAAAAATCCCAAAAATTCCAAAAATCCCAAAAATTCCAAAAATTCCAAAAATCCCAAAAATTCCAAAAAAATTTTCCCAAAAATTCCAGAAAATTTTTCCAAAAAATACAAAAATCCCAAAAATTCCAAAAATCCCAAAAATTCCAAAAATTCCAAAAATCCCAAAAATTCCAAAAAATTTTTCCGAAAAATCCGAAAATTTCAAAAATTCCAAAAATTCCAGAAAAATTAAAAAATTAATTTTTGGAATTTTCGGATTTTTTGGAAATTTTTTTTGGAATTTTTTGGGATTTATGGAATTTTTGGAATTTTTGGGATTTTTGGAATTTTTGGAATTTTTGGGATTTTTGGAATTTTTGGGAATTTTTCCAAAAATCCCAAAAATTCCAGAAAATTTTTCCAAAAAATACAAAAATCCCAAAAATTCCAAAAATCCCAAAAATTCCAAAAATTCCAAAAATCCCAAAAATTCCAAAAAATTTTTCCGAAAAATCCGAAAATTTCAAAAATTCCAAAAATTCCAGAAAAATTAAAAAATTAATTTTTGGAATTTTTGGAATTTTCGGATTTTTTGGCAATTTTTTTTGGAATTTTTTGGGATTTTTGGAATTTTTGGAATTTTTGGGATTATTGGAATTTTTGGAATTTTTGGGATTTTTGGAATTTTTGGGGATTTTTCCAAAAATCTCAAAACTTCCAGAAAATTTTTCCAAAAAATACAAAAATCCCAAAAATTCCAAAAATCCCAAAAATTCCAAAAAATTTTTCCGAAAAATCCGAACATTTCAAAAATTCCAAAAATTCCAGAAAAATTAAAAAATTAATTTTTGGAATTTTTGGAATTTACGGATTTTTTGGAAATTTTTTTTGGAATTTTTTGGGATTTTTGGAATTTTTGGAATTTTTGGGATTTTTGGAATTTTTGGAATTTTTGGGATTTTTGGAATTTTTGGGAATTTTTCCAAAAATCCCAAAAATTCCAGAAAATTTTTCCAAAAAATACAAAAATCCCAAAAATTCCAAAAATCCCAAAAATTCCAAAAATTCCAAAAATCCCAAAAATTCCAAAAAAATTTTCCGAAAAATCCGAAAATTTCAAAAATTCCAAAAATTCCAGAAAAATTAAAAAATTAATTTTTGGAATTTTTGGAATTTTCGGATTTTTTGGAAATTTTTTTTGGAATTTTTTGGGATTTTTGGAATTTTTGGAATTTTTGGGATTTTTGGAATTTTTGGAATTTTTGGGATTTTTGGAATTTTTGGGAATTTTTCCAAAAATCCCAAAAATTCCAGAAAATTTTTCCAAAAAATCCAAAAATCCCAAAAATTCCAAAAATCCCAAAAATTCCAAAAATTCCAAAAATTCCAAAAAATTTTTCCGAAAAATCCGAAAATTTCAAAAATTCCAAAAATTCCACAAAAATTAAAAAATTAATTTTTGGAATTTTCGGATTTTTTGGAAATTTTTTTTGGAATTTTTTGGGATTTTTGGAATTTTTGGGATTTTTGGAATTTTTGGGATTTTTGGAATTTTTGGGAATTTTTCCAAAAATCCCAAAAATTCCAGAAAATTTTTCCAAAAAATACAAAAATCCCAAAAATTCCAAAAATCCCAAAAATTCCAAAAATCCCAAAAATTCCAAAAATTCCAAAAATCCCAAAAATTCCAAAAAAATTTTCCCAAAAATTCCAGAAAATTTTTCCAAAAAATACAAAAATCCCAAAAATTCCAAAAATCCCAAAAATTCCAAAAATTCCAAAAATCCCAAAAATTCCAAAAAATTTTTCCGAAAAATCCGAAAATTTCAAAAATTCCAAAAATTCCAGAAAAATTAAAAAATTAATTTTTGGAATTTTCGGATTTTTTGGAAATTTTTTTTGGAATTTTTTGGGATTTATGGAATTTTTGGAATTTTTGGGATTTTTGGAATTTTTGGAATTTTTGGGATTTTTGGAATTTTTGGGAATTTTTCCAAAAATCCCAAAAATTCCAGAAAATTTTTCCAAAAAATACAAAAATCCCAAAAATTCCAAAAATCCCAAAAATTCCAAAAATTCCAAAAATCCCAAAAATTCCAAAAAATTTTTCCGAAAAATCCGAAAATTTCAAAAATTCCAAAAATTCCAGAAAAATTAAAAAATTAATTTTTGGAATTTTTGGAATTTTCGGATTTTTTGGCAATTTTTTTTGGAATTTTTTGGGATTTTTGGAATTTTTGGAATTTTTGGGATTATTGGAATTTTTGGAATTTTTGGGATTTTTGGAATTTTTGGGGATTTTTCCAAAAATCTCAAAACTTCCAGAAAATTTTTCCAAAAAATACAAAAATCCCAAAAATTCCAAAAATCCCAAAAATTCCAAAAAATTTTTCCGAAAAATCCGAACATTTCAAAAATTCCAAAAATTCCAGAAAAATTAAAAAATTAATTTTTGGAATTTTTGGAATTTACGGATTTTTTGGAAATTTTTTTTGGAATTTTTTGGGATTTTTGGAATTTTTGGAATTTTTGGGATTTTTGGAATTTTTGGAATTTTTGGGATTTTTGGAATTTTTGGGAATTTTTCCAAAAATCCCAAAAATTCCAGAAAATTTTTCCAAAAAATCCAAAAATCCCAAAAATTCCAAAAATCCCAAAAATTCCAAAAATTCCAAAAATTCCAAAAAATTTTTCCGAAAAATCCAAAAATTTCAAAAATTCCAAAAATTCCACAAAAATTAAAAAATTAATTTTTGGAATTTTCGAATTTTTTGGAAATTTTTTTTGGAATTTTTTGGGATTTTTGGAATTTTTGGAATTTTTGGGATTTTTGGAATTTTTGGAATTTTTGGGATTTTTGGAATTTTTGGGAATTTTTCCAAAAATCCCAAAAATTCCAGAAAATTTTTCCAAAAAATACAAAAATCCCAAAAATTCCAAAAATCCCAAAAAAAGCAAAAATTCCAAAAATCCCAAAAATTCCAAAAAATTTTTCCGAAAAATCCGAAAATTTCAAAAATTCCAAAAATTCCAGAAAAATTAAAAAATTAATTTTTGGAATTTTTGGAATTTTCGGATTTGGAATTTTTGGAATTTTTGGGATTTTTGGAATTTTTGGAATTTTTGGGAATTTTTCCAAAAATCCCAAAAATTCCAGAAAATTTTTCCAAAAAATACAAAAATCCCAAAAATTCCAAAAATCCCAAAAATTCCAAAAAATTTTTCCGAAAAATCCGAAAATTTCAAAAATTCCAAAAATTCCAGAAAAATTAAAAAATTAATTTTTGGAATTTTTGGAATTTTCGGATTTTTTGGAAATTTTTTTTGGAATTTTTTGGGATTTTTGGAATTTTTGGAATTTTTGGGATTTTTGGAATTTTTGGAATTTTTGGGATTTTTGGAATTTTTGGGAATTTTTCCAAAAATCCCAAAAATTCCAGAAAATTTTTCCAAAATATACAAAAATCCCAAAAATTCCAAAAATCCCAAAAATTCCAAAAATTCCAAAAATCCCAAAAATTCCAAAAAAATTTTCCGAAAAATCCGAAAATTTCAAAAATTCCAAAAATTCCAGAAAAATTAAAAAATTAATTTTTGGAATTTTTGGAATTTTCGGATTTTTTGGAAATTTTTTTTGGAATTTTTTGGGATTTCTGGAATTTTTGGAATTTTTCGGATTTTTGGAATTTTTGGAATTTTTGGGAATTTTTACAAAAATCCCAAAAATTCCAGAAAATTTTTCCAAAAAATACAAAAATCCCAAAAATTCCAAAAATCCCACAAATTCCAAAAATTCCAAAAATCCCAAAAATTCCAAAAAAATTTTCCGAAAAACCCGAAAATTTCAAAAATTCCAAAAATTCCAGAAAAATTAAAAAATTAATTTTTGGAATTTTCGGATTTTTTGAAAATTTTTTTTGGAATTTTTTGGGATTTTTGGAATTTTTGGAATTTTTGGGATTTTTGGAATTTTTGGAATTTTTGGGATTTTTGGAATTTTTGGGAATTTTTCCAAAAATCCCAAAAATTCCAGAAAATTTTTCCAAAAAATCCAAAAATCCCAAAAATTCCAAAAATCCCAAAAATTCCAAAAATTCCAAAAATCCCAAAAATTCCAAAAAATTTTTCCGAAAAATCCGAAAATTTCAAAAATTCCAAAAATTCCAGAAAAATTAAAAAATTAATTTTTGGAATTTTCGGATTTTTTGGAAATTTTTTTTGGAATTTTTTGGGATTTTTGGAATTTTTGGAATTTTTGGGATTTTTGGAATTTTTGGAATTTTTGGGATTTTTGGAATTTTTGGGAATTTTTCCAAAAATCCCAAAAATTCCAGAAAATTTTTCCAAAAAATACAAAAATCCCAAAAATTCCAAAAATCCCAAAAATTCCAAAAATTCCAAAAATCCCAAAAATTCCAAAAAAATTTTCCAAAAAATACAAAAATCCCAAAAATTCCAAAAATCCCAAAAATTCCAAAAATTCCAAAAATCCCAAAAATTCCAAAAAATTTTTCCGAAAAATCCGAAAATTTCAAAAATTCCAAAAATTCCAGAAAAATTAAAAAATTAATTTTTGGAATTTTTGGAATTTTCGGATTTTTTGAAAATTTTTTTTGGAATTTTTTGGGATTTTTGGAATTTTTGGAATTTTTGGGATTTTTGGAATTTTTGGAATTTTTGGGATTTTTGGAATTTTTGGGAATTTTTCCAAAAATCCCAAAAATTCCAGAAAATTTTTCCAAAAAATCCAAAAATCCCAAAAATTCCAAAAATCCCAAAAATTCCAAAAATTCCAAAAATCCCAAAAATTCCAAAAAAATTTTCCGAAAAAATCCGAAAATTTCAAAAATTCCAAAAATTCCACAAAAATTAAAAAATTAATTTTTGGAATTTTCGGATTTTTTGGAAATTTTTTTTGGAATTTTTTGGGATTTTTGGAATTTTTGGGATTTTTGGAATTTTTGGGATTTTTGGAATTTTTGGGAATTTTTCCAAAAATCCCAAAAATTCCAGAAAATTTTTCCAAAAAATACAAAAATCCCAAAAATTCCAAAAATCCCAAAAATTCCAAAAATCCCAAAAATTCCAAAAATTCCAAAAATCCCAAAAATTCCAAAAAAATTTTCCCAAAAATTCCAGAAAATTTTTCCAAAAAATACAAAAATCCCAAAAATTCCAAAAATCCCAAAAATTCCAAAAATTCCAAAAATCCCAAAAATTCCAAAAAATTTTTCCGAAAAATCCGAAAATTTCAAAAATTCCAAAAATTCCAGAAAAATTAAAAAATTAATTTTTGGAATTTTCGGATTTTTTGGAAATTTTTTTTGGAATTTTTTGGGATTTATGGAATTTTTGGAATTTTTGGGATTTTTGGAATTTTTGGAATTTTTGGGATTTTTGGAATTTTTGGGAATTTTTCCAAAAATCCCAAAAATTCCAGAAAATTTTTCCAAAAAATACAAAAATCCCAAAAATTCCAAAAATCCCAAAAATTCCAAAAATTCCAAAAATCCCAAAAATTCCAAAAAATTTTTCCGAAAAATCCGAAAATTTCAAAAATTCCAAAAATTCCAGAAAAATTAAAAAATTAATTTTTGGAATTTTTGGAATTTTCGGATTTTTTGGCAATTTTTTTTGGAATTTTTTGGGATTTTTGGAATTTTTGGAATTTTTGGGATTATTGGAATTTTTGGAATTTTTGGGATTTTTGGAATTTTTGGGGATTTTTCCAAAAATCCCAAAACTTCCAGAAAATTTTTCCAAAAAATACAAAAATCCCAAAAATTCCAAAAATCCCAAAAATTCCAAAAAATTTTTCCGAAAAATCCGAACATTTCAAAAATTCCAAAAATTCCAGAAAAATTAAAAAATTAATTTTTGGAATTTTTGGAATTTACGGATTTTTTGGAAATTTTTTTTGGAATTTTTTGGGATTTTTGGAATTTTTGGAATTTTTGGGATTTTTGGAATTTTTGGAATTTTTGGGATTTTTGGAATTTTTGGGAATTTTTCCAAAAATCCCAAAAATTCCAGAAAATTTTTCCAAAAAATCCAAAAATCCCAAAAATTCCAAAAATCCCAAAAATTCCAAAAATTCCAAAAATTCCAAAAAATTTTTCCGAAAAATCCAAAAATTTCAAAAATTCCAAAAATTCCACAAAAATTAAAAAATTAATTTTTGGAATTTTCGAATTTTTTGGAAATTTTTTTTGAAATTTTTTGGGATTTTTGGAATTTTTGGAATTTTTGGGATTTTTGGAATTTTTGGAATTTTTGGGATTTTTGGAATTTTTGGGAATTTTTCCAAAAATCCCAAAAATTCCAGAAAATTTTTCCAAAAAATACAAAAATCCCAAAAATTCCAAAAATCCCAAAAAAAGCAAAAATTCCAAAAATCCCAAAAATTCCAAAAAATTTTTCCGAAAAATCCGAAAATTTCAAAAATTCCAAAAATTCCAGAAAAATTAAAAAAATAATTTTTGGAATTTTTGGAATTTTCGGATTTGGAATTTTTGGAATTTTTGGGATTTTTGGAATTTTTGGAATTTTTGGGAATTTTTCCAAAAATCCCAAAAATTCCAGAAAATTTTTCCAAAAAATACAAAAATCCCAAAAATTCCAAAAAATTTTTCCGAAAAATCCGAACATTTCAAAAATTCCAAAAATTCCAGAAAAATTAAAAAATTAATTTTTGGAATTTTTGGAATTTTCGGATTTTTTGGAAATTTTTTTTGGAATTTTTTGGGATTTTTGGAATTTTTGGAATTTTTGGGATTTTTGGAATTTTTGGAATTTTTGGGATTTTTGGAATTTTTGGGAATTTTTCCAAAAATCCCAAAAATTCCAGAAAATTTTTCCAAAATATACAAAAATCCCAAAAATTCCAAAAATCCCAAAAATTCCAAAAATTCCAAAAATCCCAAAAATTCCAAAAAAATTTTCCGAAAAATCCGAAAATTTCAAAAATTCCAAAAATTCCAGAAAAATTAAAAAATTAATTTTTGGAATTTTTGGAATTTTCGGATTTTTTGGAAATTTTTTTTGGAATTTTTTGGGATTTCTGGAATTTTTGGAATTTTTCGGATTTTTGGAATTTTTGGAATTTTTGGGAATTTTTACAAAAATCCCAAAAATTCCAGAAAATTTTTCCAAAAAATACAAAAATCCCAAAAATTCCAAAAATCCCACAAATTCCAAAAATTCCAAAAATCCCAAAAATTCCAAAAAAATTTTCCGAAAAACCCGAAAATTTCAAAAATTCCAAAAATTCCAGAAAAATTAAAAAATTAATTTTTGGAATTTTCGGATTTTTTGAAAATTTTTTTTGGAATTTTTTGGGATTTTTGGAATTTTTGGAATTTTTGGGATTTTTGGAATTTTTGGAATTTTTGGGATTTTTGGAATTTTTGGGAATTTTTCCAAAAATCCCAAAAATTCCAGAAAATTTTTCCAAAAAATCCAAAAATCCCAAAAATTCCAAAAATCCCAAAAATTCCAAAAATTCCAAAAATCCCAAAAATTCCAAAAAATTTTTCCGAAAAATCCGAAAATTTCAAAAATTCCAAAAATTCCAGAAAAATTAAAAAATTAATTTTTGGAATTTTCGGATTTTTTGGAAATTTTTTTTGGAATTTTTTGGGATTTTTGGAATTTTTGGAATTTTTGGGATTTTTGGAATTTTTGGAATTTTTGGGATTTTTGGAATTTTTGGGAATTTTTCCAAAAATCCCAAAAATTCCAGAAAATTTTTCCAAAAAATACAAAAATCCCAAAAATTCCAAAAATCCCAAAAATTCCAAAAATCCCAAAAATTCCAAAAAATTTTTCCGAAAAATCCGAAAATTTCAAAAATTCCAGAAAAATTAAAAAATTAATTTTTGGAATTTTTGGAATTTTCGGATTTTTTGGAAATTTTTTTTGAAATTTTTTGGGATTTTTGGAATTTTTGGAATTTTTGGGATTTTTGGAATTTTTGGAATTTTTGGGATTTTTGGAATTTTTGGGAATTTTTCCAAAAATCCCAAAAATTCCAGAAAATTTTTCCAAAAAATCCAAAAATCCCAAAAATTCCAAAAATCCCAAAAATTCCAAAAATTCCAAAAATCCCAAAAATTCCAAAAAATTTTTCCGAAAAATCCGAAAATTTCAAAAATTCCAAAAATTCCACAAAAATTAAAAAATTAATTTTTGGAATTTTCGGATTTTTTGGAAATTTTTTTTGGAATTTTTTGGGATTTTTGGAATTTTTGGAATTTTTGGGATTTTTGGAATTTTTGGAATTTTTGGGATTTTTGGAATTTTTGGGAATTTTTCCAAAAATCCCAAAAATTCCAGAAAATTTTTCCAAAAAATCCAAAAATTCCAAAAATCCCAAAAATTCCAAAAATTCCAAAAATTCCAAAAATCCCAAAAATCCAAAAAATTTTTCCGAAAAATCCGAAAATTTCAAAAATTCCAAAAATTCCAGAAAAATTAAAAAATTAATTTTTGGAATTTTCGGATTTTTTGGATTTTTTGAAAATTTTTTTTGGAATTTTTTGGGATTTTTGGAATTTTTGGAATTTTTCGGATTTTTGGAATTTTTGGAATTTTTGGGATTTTTGGAATTTTTGGGAATTTTTCCAAACATCCCAAAAATTCCAGAAAATTTTTCCAAAAAATCCAAAAATCCCAAAAATTCCAAAAATTCCAAAAATCCCAAAAATTCCAAAAAATTTTTCCGAAAAATCCGAAAATTTCAAAAATTCCAAAAATTCCACAAAAATTAAAAAATTAATTTTTGGAATTTTCGGATTGTTTGGAAATTTTTTTTGGAATTTTTTGGGATTTTTGGAATTTTTGGAATTTTTGGGATTTTTGGAATTTTTGGAATTTTTGGGATTTTTTGGAAAAATTTTCTGGAATTTTTGGGATTTTTGGAAAAATTCCCAAAAATTCCAAAAAGCATAGCTCTGTAAATATTGCGTTTTTGCCATCTGTGTCAAAGACAATTATGCTTATTGGCGGTTTTTTGACCCTCTGTGAACTATATTTCTCCACATATTGGCTTTATTTCGCTCACTTTGAGGCATAGCTCTGTAAATATTGCGTTTTTGCCATCTCTGTCAAAGACAGATATGCTTATTGGCGGTTTTTTGGCCCTCTGTTAACTATATTTCTCCACATATTGGCTTTATTTCGCTCAGTTTGAGGCATAGCTCTGTAAATATTGCGTTTTTGCCATCTCTGTCAAAGAGAGATATGCTTATTGGCAGTTTTTTGGCCCTCTGTTAACTATATTTCTCCACATATTGGCTTTATTTCGCTCACTTTGAGGCATAGCTCTGTAAATATTGCGTTTTTGCCATCTCTGTCAAAGACAATTATGCTTATTGGCGGTTTTTTGACCCTCTGTGAACTATATTTCTCCACATATTGGCTTTAATTCGCTCACTTTGAGGCATAGCTCTGTAAATATTGCGTTTTTGCCATCTGTGTCAAAGACAATTATGCTTATTGGCGGTTTTTTGACCCTCTGTGAACTATATTTCTCCACATATTGGCTTTATTTCGCTCACTTTGAGGCATAGCTCTGTAAATATTGCGTTTTTGCCATCTCTGTCAAAGACAGATATGCTTATTGGCGGTTTTTTGGCCCTCTGTTAACTATATTTCTCCACATATTGGCTTTATTTCGCTCACTTTGAGGCATAGCTCTGTAAATATTGCGTTTTTGCCATCTCTGTCAAAGACAGATATGCTTATTGGCGGTTTTTTGACCCTCTGTGAACTATATTTCTCCACATATTGGCTTTAATTCGCTCACTTTGAGGCATAGCTCTGTAAATATTGCGTTTTTGCCATCTCTGTCAAAGACAATTATGCTTATTGGCGGTTTTTTGACCCTCTGTGAACTATATTTCTCCACATATTGGCTTTATTTCGCTCACTTTGAGGCATAGCTCTGTAAATATTGCGTTTTTGCCATCTCTGTCAAAGACAGTTATGCTTATTGGCGGTTTTTTGACCCTCTGTGAACTATATTTCTCCACATATTGGCTTTAATTCGCTCACTTTGAGGCATAGCTCTGTAAATATTGCGTTTTTGCCATCTGTGTCAAAGACAATTATGCTTATTGGCGGTTTTTTGACCCTCTGTGAACTATATTTCTCCACATATTGGCTTTATTTCGCTCACTTTGAGGCATAGCTCTGTAAATATTGCGTTTTTGCCATCTCTGTCAAAGACAGATATGCTTATTGGCGGTTTTTTGGCCCTCTGTTAACTATATTTCTCCACATATTGGCTTTAATTCGCTCACTTTGAGGCATAGCTCTGTAAATATTGCGTTTTTGCCATCTCTGTCAAAGACAATTATGCTTATTGGCGGTTTTTTGACCCTCTGTGAACTATATTTCTCCACATATTGGCTTTATTTCGCTCACTTTGAGGCATAGCTCTGTAAATATTGCGTTTTTGCCATCTCTGTCAAAGACAATTATGCTTATTGGCGGTTTTTTGACCCTCTGTGAACTATATTTCTCCACATATTGGCTTTATTTCGCTCACTTTGAGGCATAGCTCTGTAAATATTGCGTTTTTGCCATCTGTGTCAAAGACAATTATGCTTATTGGCGGTTTTTTGACCCTCTGTGAACTATATTTCTCCACATATTGGCTTTATTTCGCTCACTTTGAGGCATAGCTCTGTAAATATTGCGTTTTTGCCATCTCTGTCAAAGACAGATATGCTTATTGGCGGTTTTTTGGCCCTCTGTTAACTATATTTCTCCACATATTGGCTTTATTTCGCTCAGTTTGAGGCATAGCTCTGTAAATATTGCGTTTTTGCCATCTCTGTCAAAGACAGATATGCTTATTGGCAGTTTTTTGGCCCTCTGTTAATTATATTTCTCCACATATTGGCTTTATTTCGCTCACTTTGAGGCATAGCTCTGTAAATATTGCGTTTTTGCCATCTCTGTCAAAGACAATTATGCTTATTGGCGGTTTTTTGACCCTCTGTGAACTATATTTCTCCACATATTGGCTTTAATTCGCTCACTTTGAGGCATAGCTCTGTAAATATTGCGTTTTTGCCATCTGTGTCAAAGACAATTATGCTTATTGGCGGTTTTTTGACCCTCTGTGAACTATATTTCTCCACATATTGGCTTTATTTCGCTCACTTTGAGGCATAGCTCTGTAAATATTGCGTTTTTGCCATCTCTGTCAAAGACAGATATGCTTATTGGCGGTTTTTTGGCCCTCTGTTAACTATATTTCTCCACATATTGGCTTTAATTCGCTCACTTTGAGGCATAGCTCTGTAAATATTGCGTTTTTGCCATCTGTGTCAAAGACAATTATGCTTATTGGCGGTTTTTTGACCCTCTGTGAACTATATTTCTCCACATATTGGCTTTATTTCGCTCACTTTGAGGCATAGCTCTGTAAATATTGCGTTTTTGCCATCTCTGTCAAAGACAGATATCCTTATTGGCAGTTTTTTGGCCCTCTGTTAACTATATTTCTCCACATATTGGCTTTATTTCGCTCACTTTGAGGCATAGCTCTGTAAATATTGCGTTTTTGCCATCTCTGTCAAAGACAATTATGCTTATTGGCAGTTTTTTGGCCCTCTGTTAACTATATTTCTCCACATATTGGCTTTATTTCGCTCACTTTGAGGCATAGCTCTGTAAATATTGCGTTTTTGCCATCTCTGTCAAAGACAATTATGCTTATTGGCGGTTTTTTGACCCTCTGTGAACTATATTTCTCCACATATTGGCTTTAATTCGCTCACTTTGAGGCATAGCTCTGTAAATATTGCGTTTTTGCCATCTGTGTCAAAGACAATTATGCTTATTGGCGGTTTTTTGACCCTCTGTGAACTATATTTCTCCACATATTGGCTTTATTTCGCTCACTTTGAGGCATAGCTCTGTAAATATTGCGTTTTTGCCATCTCTGTCAAAGACAGATATGCTTATTGGCGGTTTTTTGGCCCTCTGTTAACTATATTTCTCCACATATTGGCTTTATTTCGCTCAGTTTGAGGCATAGCTCTGTAAATATTGCGTTTTTGCCATCTCTGTCAAAGACAGATATGCTTATTGGCAGTTTTTTGGCCCTCTGTTAACTATATTTCTCCACATATTGGCTTTATTTCGCTCACTTTGAGGCATAGCTCTGTAAATATTGCGTTTTTGCCATCTCTGTCAAAGACAATTATGCTTATTGGCGGTTTTTTGACCCTCTGTGAACTATATTTCTCCACAAATTGGCTTTAATTCGCTCACTTTGAGGCATAGCTCTGTAAATATTGCGTTTTTGCCATCTGTGTCAAAGACAATTATGCTTATTGGCGGTTTTTTGACCCTCTGTGAACTATATTTCTCCACATATTGGCTTTAATTCGCTCACTTTGAGGCATAGCTCTGTAAATATTGCGTTTTTGCCATCTGTGTCAAAGACAATTATGCTTATTGGCGGTTTTTTGACCCTCTGTGAACTATATTTCTCCACATATTGGCTTTATTTCGCTCACTTTGAGGCATAGCTCTGTAAATATTGCGTTTTTGCCATCTCTGTCAAAGACAGATATGCTTATTGGCAGTTTTTTGGCCCTCTGTTAACTATATTTCTCCACATATTGGCTTTATTTCGCTCACTTTGAGGCATAGCTCTGTAAATATTGCGTTTTTGCCATCTCTGTCAAAGACAATTATGCTTATTGGCAGTTTTTTGGCCCTCTGTTAACTATATTTCTCCACATATTGGCTTTATTTCGCTCACTTTGAGGCATAGCTCTGTAAATATTGCGTTTTTGCCATCTGTGTCAAAGACAATTATGCTTATTGGCGGTTTTTTGACCCTCTGTGAACTATATTTCTCCACATATTGGCTTTATTTCGCTCACTTTGAGGCATAGCTCTGTAAATATTGCGTTTTTGCCATCTCTGTCAAAGACAGATATGCTTATTGGCGGTTTTTTGGCCCTCTGTTAACTATATTTCTCCACATATTGGCTTTATTTCGCTCACTTTGAGGCATAGCTCTGTAAATATTGCGTTTTTGCCATCTCTGTCAAAGACAGATATGCTTATTGGCGGTTTTTTGACCCTCTGTGAACTATATTTCTCCACATATTGGCTTTAATTCGCTCACTTTGAGGCATAGCTCTGTAAATATTGCGTTTTTGCCATCTCTGTCAAAGACAATTATGCTTATTGGCGGTTTTTTGACCCTCTGTGAACTATATTTCTCCACATATTGGCTTTATTTCGCTCACTTTGAGGCATAGCTCTGTAAATATTGCGTTTTTGCCATCTCTGTCAAAGACAATTATGCTTATTGGCGGTTTTTTGACCCTCTGTGAACTATATTTCTCCACATATTGGCTTTAATTCGCTCACTTTGAGGCATAGCTCTGTAAATATTGCGTTTTTGCCATCTGTGTCAAAGACAATTATGCTTATTGGCGGTTTTTTGACCCTCTGTGAACTATATTTCTCCACATATTGGCTTTATTTCGCTCACTTTGAGGCATAGCTCTGTAAATATTGCGTTTTTGCCATCTCTGTCAAAGACAGATATGCTTATTGGCGGTTTTTTGGCCCTCTGTTAACTATATTTCTCCACATATTGGCTTTAATTCGCTCACTTTGAGGCATAGCTCTGTAAATATTGCGTTTTTGCCATCTCTGTCAAAGACAATTATGCTTATTGGCGGTTTTTTGACCCTCTGTGAACTATATTTCTCCACATATTGGCTTTATTTCGCTCACTTTGAGGCATAGCTCTGTAAATATTGCGTTTTTGCCATCTCTGTCAAAGACAATTATGCTTATTGGCGGTTTTTTGACCCTCTGTGAACTATATTTCTCCACATATTGGCTTTATTTCGCTCACTTTGAGGCATAGCTCTGTAAATATTGCGTTTTTGCCATCTGTGTCAAAGACAATTATGCTTATTGGCGGTTTTTTGACCCTCTGTGAACTATATTTCTCCACATATTGGCTTTATTTCGCTCACTTTGAGGCATAGCTCTGTAAATATTGCGTTTTTGCCATCTCTGTCAAAGACAGATATGCTTATTGGCGGTTTTTTGGCCCTCTGTTAACTATATTTCTCCACATATTGGCTTTATTTCGCTCAGTTTGAGGCATAGCTCTGTAAATATTGCGTTTTTGCCATCTCTGTCAAAGACAGATATGCTTATTGGCAGTTTTTTGGCCCTCTGTTAATTATATTTCTCCACATATTGGCTTTATTTCGCTCACTTTGAGGCATAGCTCTGTAAATATTGCGTTTTTGCCATCTCTGTCAAAGACAATTATGCTTATTGGCGGTTTTTTGACCCTCTGTGAACTATATTTCTCCACATATTGGCTTTAATTCGCTCACTTTGAGGCATAGCTCTGTAAATATTGCGTTTTTGCCATCTGTGTCAAAGACAATTATGCTTATTGGCGGTTTTTTGACCCTCTGTGAACTATATTTCTCCACATATTGGCTTTATTTCGCTCACTTTGAGGCATAGCTCTGTAAATATTGCGTTTTTGCCATCTCTGTCAAAGACAGATATGCTTATTGGCGGTTTTTTGGCCCTCTGTTAACTATATTTCTCCACATATTGGCTTTAATTCGCTCACTTTGAGGCATAGCTCTGTAAATATTGCGTTTTTGCCATCTGTGTCAAAGACAATTATGCTTATTGGCGGTTTTTTGACCCTCTGTGAACTATATTTCTCCACATATTGGCTTTATTTCGCTCACTTTGAGGCATAGCTCTGTAAATATTGCGTTTTTGCCATCTCTGTCAAAGACAGATATCCTTATTGGCAGTTTTTTGGCCCTCTGTTAACTATATTTCTCCACATATTGGCTTTATTTCGCTCACTTTGAGGCATAGCTCTGTAAATATTGCGTTTTTGCCATCTCTGTCAAAGACAATTATGCTTATTGGCAGTTTTTTGGCCCTCTGTTAACTATATTTCTCCACATATTGGCTTTATTTCGCTCACTTTGAGGCATAGCTCTGTAAATATTGCGTTTTTGCCATCTCTGTCAAAGACAATTATGCTTATTGGCGGTTTTTTGACCCTCTGTGAACTATATTTCTCCACATATTGGCTTTAATTCGCTCACTTTGAGGCATAGCTCTGTAAATATTGCGTTTTTGCCATCTGTGTCAAAGACAATTATGCTTATTGGCGGTTTTTTGACCCTCTGTGAACTATATTTCTCCACATATTGGCTTTAATTCGCTCACTTTGAGGCATAGCTCTGTAAATATTGCGTTTTTGCCATCTGTGTCAAAGACAATTATGCTTATTGGCGGTTTTTTGACCCTCTGTGAACTATATTTCTCCACAAATTGGCTTTAATTCGCTCACTTTGAGGCATAGCTCTGTAAATATTGCGTTTTTGCCATCTGTGTCAAAGACAATTATGCTTATTGGCGGTTTTTTGACCCTCTGTGAACTATATTTCTCCACATATTGGCTTTATTTCGCTCACTTTGAGGCATAGCTCTGTAAATATTGCGTTTTTGCCATCTCTGTCAAAGACAGATATGCTTATTGGCAGTTTTTTGGCCCTCTGTTAACTATATTTCTCCACATATTGGCTTTATTTCGCTCACTTTGAGGCATAGCTCTGTAAATATTGCGTTTTTGCCATCTCTGTCAAAGACAATTATGCTTATTGGCAGTTTTTTGGCCCTCTGTTAACTATATTTCTCCACATATTGGCTTTATTTCGCTCACTTTGAGGCATAGCTCTGTAAATATTGCGTTTTTGCCATCTCTGTCAAAGACAATTATGCTTATTGGCGGTTTTTTGACCCTCTGTGAACTATATTTCTCCACATATTGGCTTTAATTCGCTCACTTTGAGGCATAGCTCTGTAAATATTGCGTTTTTGCCATCTGTGTCAAAGACAATTATGCTTATTGGCGGTTTTTTGACCCTCTGTGAACTATATTTCTCCACATATTGGCTTTATTTCGCTCACTTTGAGGCATAGCTCTGTAAATATTGCGTTTTTGCCATCTCTGTCAAAGACAGATATGCTTATTGGCAGTTTTTTGGCCCTCTGTTAACTATATTTCTCCACATATTGGCTTTATTTCGCTCACTTTGAGGCATAGCTCTGTAAATATTGCGTTTTTGCCATCTCTGTCAAAGACAATTATGCTTATTGGCAGTTTTTTGGCCCTCTGTTAACTATATTTCTCCACATATTGGCTTTATTTCGCTCACTTTGAGGCATAGCTCTGTAAATATTGCGTTTTTGCCATCTCTGTCAAAGACAATTATGCTTATTGGCGGTTTTTTGACCCTCTGTGAACTATATTTCTCCACATATTGGCTTTAATTCGCTCACTTTGAGGCATAGCTCTGTAAATATTGCGTTTTTGCCATCTGTGTCAAAGACAATTATGCTTATTGGCGGTTTTTTGACCCTCTGTGAACTATATTTCTCCACATATTGGCTTTATTTCGCTCACTTTGAGGCATAGCTCTGTAAATATTGCGTTTTTGCCATCTCTGTCAAAGACAGATATGCTTATTGGCGGTTTTTTGGCCCTCTGTTAACTATATTTCTCCACATATTGGCTTTATTTCGCTCAGTTTGAGGCATAGCTCTGTAAATATTGCGTTTTTGCCATCTCTGTCAAAGACAGATATGCTTATTGGCAGTTTTTTGGCCCTCTGTTAACTATATTTCTCCACATATTGGCTTTATTTCGCTCACTTTGAGGCATAGCTCTGTAAATATTGCGTTTTTGCCATCTCTGTCAAAGACAATTATGCTTATTGGCGGTTTTTTGACCCTCTGTGAACTATATTTCTCCACATATTGGCTTTAATTCGCTCACTTTGAGGCATAGCTCTGTAAATATTGCGTTTTTGCCATCTGTGTCAAAGACAATTATGCTTATTGGCGGTTTTTTGACCCTCTGTGAACTATATTTCTCCACATATTGGCTTTAATTCGCTCACTTTGAGGCATAGCTCTGTAAATATTGCGTTTTTGCCATCTGTGTCAAAGACAATTATGCTTATTGGCGGTTTTTTGACCCTCTGTGAACTATATTTCTCCACATATTGGCTTTAATTCGCTCACTTTGAGGCATAGCTCTGTAAATATTGCGTTTTTGCCATCTGTGTCAAAGACAGATATGCTTATTGGCGGTTTTTTGGCCCTCTGTTAACTATATTTCTCCACATATTGGCTTTATTTCGCTCAGTTTGAGGCATAGCTCTGTAAATATTGCGTTTTTGCCATCTCTGTCAAAGACAAATATGCTTATTGGCAGTTTTTTGGCCCTCTGTTAATTATATTTCTCCACATATTGGCTTTATTTCGCTCACTTTGAGGCATAGCTCTGTAAATATTGCGTTTTTGCCATCTCTGTCAAAGACAATTATGCTTATTGGCGGTTTTTTGACCCTCTGTGAACTATATTTCTCCACATATTGGCTTTAATTCGCTCACTTTGAGGCATAGCTCTGTAAATATTGCGTTTTTGCCATCTGTGTCAAAGACAATTATGCTTATTGGCGGTTTTTTGACCCTCTGTGAACTATATTTCTCCACATATTGGCTTTATTTCGCTCACTTTGAGGCATAGCTCTGTAAATATTGCGTTTTTGCCATCTCTGTCAAAGACAGATATGCTTATTGGCGGTTTTTTGGCCCTCTGTTAACTATATTTCTCCACATATTGGCTTTAATTCGCTCACTTTGAGGCATAGCTCTGTAAATATTGCGTTTTTGCCATCTCTGTCAAAGACAATTATGCTTATTGGCGGTTTTTTGACCCTCTGTGAACTATATTTCTCCACATATTGGCTTTAATTCGCTCACTTTGAGGCATAGCTCTGTAAATATTGCGTTTTTGCCATCTGTGTCAAAGACAATTATGCTTATTGGCGGTTTTTTGACCCTCTGTGAACTATATTTCTCCACATATTGGCTTTATTTCGCTCACTTTGAGGCATAGCTCTGTAAATATTGCGTTTTTGCCATCTCTGTCAAAGACAGATATGCTTATTGGCAGTTTTTTGGCCCTCTGTTAACTATATTTCTCCACATATTGGCTTTATTTCGCTCACTTTGAGGCATAGCTCTGTAAATATTGCGTTTTTGCCATCTCTGTCAAAGACAATTATGCTTATTGGCAGTTTTTTGGCCCTCTGTTAACTATATTTCTCCACATATTGGCTTTATTTCGCTCACTTTGAGGCATAGCTCTGTAAATATTGCGTTTTTGCCATCTCTGTCAAAGACAATTATGCTTATTGGCGGTTTTTTGACCCTCTGTGAACTATATTTCTCCACATATTGGCTTTAATTCGCTCACTTTGAGGCATAGCTCTGTAAATATTGCGTTTTTGCCATCTGTGTCAAAGACAATTATGCTTATTGGCGGTTTTTTGACCCTCTGTGAACTATATTTCTCCACATATTGGCTTTATTTCGCTCACTTTGAGGCATAGCTCTGTAAATATTGCGTTTTTGCCATCTCTGTCAAAGACAGATATGCTTATTGGCGGTTTTTTGGCCCTCTGTTAACTATATTTCTCCACATATTGGCTTTATTTCGCTCAGTTTGAGGCATAGCTCTGTAAATATTGCGTTTTTGCCATCTCTGTCAAAGACAGATATGCTTATTGGCAGTTTTTTGGCCCTCTGTTAACTATATTTCTCCACATATTGGCTTTATTTCGCTCACTTTGAGGCATAGCTCTGTAAATATTGCGTTTTTGCCATCTCTGTCAAAGACAATTATGCTTATTGGCGGTTTTTTGACCCTCTGTGAACTATATTTCTCCACATATTGGCTTTAATTCGCTCACTTTGAGGCATAGCTCTGTAAATATTGCGTTTTTGCCATCTGTGTCAAAGACAATTATGCTTATTGGCGGTTTTTTGACCCTCTGTGAACTATATTTCTCCACATATTGGCTTTAATTCGCTCACTTTGAGGCATAGCTCTGTAAATATTGCGTTTTTGCCATCTGTGTCAAAGACAATTATGCTTATTGGCGGTTTTTTGACCCTCTGTGAACTATATTTCTCCACATATTGGCTTTAATTCGCTCACTTTGAGGCATAGCTCTGTAAATATTGCGTTTTTGCCATCTGTGTCAAAGACAGATATGCTTATTGGCGGTTTTTTGGCCCTCTGTTAACTATATTTCTCCACATATTGGCTTTATTTCGCTCAGTTTGAGGCATAGCTCTGTAAATATTGCGTTTTTGCCATCTCTGTCAAAGACAAATATGCTTATTGGCAGTTTTTTGGCCCTCTGTTAATTATATTTCTCCACATATTGGCTTTATTTCGCTCACTTTGAGGCATAGCTCTGTAAATATTGCGTTTTTGCCATCTCTGTCAAAGACAATTATGCTTATTGGCGGTTTTTTGACCCTCTGTGAACTATATTTCTCCACATATTGGCTTTAATTCGCTCACTTTGAGGCATAGCTCTGTAAATATTGCGTTTTTGCCATCTGTGTCAAAGACAATTATGCTTATTGGCGGTTTTTTGACCCTCTGTGAACTATATTTCTCCACATATTGGCTTTATTTCGCTCACTTTGAGGCATAGCTCTGTAAATATTGCGTTTTTGCCATCTCTGTCAAAGACAGATATGCTTATTGGCGGTTTTTTGGCCCTCTGTTAACTATATTTCTCCACATATTGGCTTTAATTCGCTCACTTTGAGGCATAGCTCTGTAAATATTGCGTTTTTGCCATCTGTGTCAAAGACAATTATGCTTATTGGCGGTTTTTTGACCCTCTGTGAACTATATTTCTCCACATATTGGCTTTATTTCGCTCACTTTGAGGCATAGCTCTGTAAATATTGCGTTTTTGCCATCTCTGTCAAAGACAGATATCCTTATTGGCAGTTTTTTGGCCCTCTGTTAACTATATTTCTCCACATATTGGCTTTATTTCGCTCACTTTGAGGCATAGCTCTGTAAATATTGCGTTTTTGCCATCTCTGTCAAAGACAATTATGCTTATTGGCAGTTTTTTGGCCCTCTGTTAACTATATTTCTCCACATATTGGCTTTATTTCGCTCACTTTGAGGCATAGCTCTGTAAATATTGCGTTTTTGCCATCTCTGTCAAAGACAATTATGCTTATTGGCGGTTTTTTGACCCTCTGTGAACTATATTTCTCCACATATTGGCTTTAATTCGCTCACTTTGAGGCATAGCTCTGTAAATATTGCGTTTTTGCCATCTGTGTCAAAGACAATTATGCTTATTGGCGGTTTTTTGACCCTCTGTGAACTATATTTCTCCACATATTGGCTTTATTTCGCTCACTTTGAGGCATAGCTCTGTAAATATTGCGTTTTTGCCATCTCTGTCAAAGACAGATATGCTTATTGGCGGTTTTTTGGCCCTCTGTTAACTATATTTCTCCACATATTGGCTTTATTTCGCTCAGTTTGAGGCATAGCTCTGTAAATATTGCGTTTTTGCCATCTCTGTCAAAGACAGATATGCTTATTGGCAGTTTTTTGGCCCTCTGTTAACTATATTTCTCCACATATTGGCTTTATTTCGCTCACTTTGAGGCATAGCTCTGTAAATATTGCGTTTTTGCCATCTGTGTCAAAGACAATTATGCTTATTGGCGGTTTTTTGACCCTCTGTGAACTATATTTCTCCACATATTGGCTTTATTTCGCTCACTTTGAGGCATAGCTCTGTAAATATTGCGTTTTTGCCATCTCTGTCAAAGACAGATATGCTTATTGGCGGTTTTTTGGCCCTCTGTTAACTATATTTCTCCACATATTGGCTTTATTTCGCTCAGTTTGAGGCATAGCTCTGTAAATATTGCGTTTTTGCCATCTCTGTCAAAGACAGATATGCTTATTGGCAGTTTTTTGGCCCTCTGTTAATTATATTTCTCCACATATTGGCTTTATTTCGCTCACTTTGAGGCATAGCTCTGTAAATATTGCGTTTTTGCCATCTCTGTCAAAGACAATTATGCTTATTGGCGGTTTTTTGACCCTCTGTGAACTATATTTCTCCACATATTGGCTTTAATTCGCTCACTTTGAGGCATAGCTCTGTAAATATTGCGTTTTTGCCATCTGTGTCAAAGACAATTATGCTTATTGGCGGTTTTTTGACCCTCTGTGAACTATATTTCTCCACATATTGGCTTTATTTCGCTCACTTTGAGGCATAGCTCTGTAAATATTGCGTTTTTGCCATCTCTGTCAAAGACAGATATGCTTATTGGCGGTTTTTTGGCCCTCTGTTAACTATATTTCTCCACATATTGGCTTTAATTCGCTCACTTTGAGGCATAGCTCTGTAAATATTGCGTTTTTGCCATCTGTGTCAAAGACAATTATGCTTATTGGCGGTTTTTTGACCCTCTGTGAACTATATTTCTCCACATATTGGCTTTATTTCGCTCACTTTGAGGCATAGCTCTGTAAATATTGCGTTTTTGCCATCTCTGTCAAAGACAGATATCCTTATTGGCAGTTTTTTGGCCCTCTGTTAACTATATTTCTCCACATATTGGCTTTATTTCGCTCACTTTGAGGCATAGCTCTGTAAATATTGCGTTTTTGCCATCTCTGTCAAAGACAATTATGCTTATTGGCAGTTTTTTGGCCCTCTGTTAACTATATTTCTCCACATATTGGCTTTATTTCGCTCACTTTGAGGCATAGCTCTGTAAATATTGCGTTTTTGCCATCTCTGTCAAAGACAATTATGCTTATTGGCGGTTTTTTGACCCTCTGTGAACTATATTTCTCCACATATTGGCTTTAATTCGCTCACTTTGAGGCATAGCTCTGTAAATATTGCGTTTTTGCCATCTGTGTCAAAGACAATTATGCTTATTGGCGGTTTTTTGACCCTCTGTGAACTATATTTCTCCACATATTGGCTTTAATTCGCTCACTTTGAGGCATAGCTCTGTAAATATTGCGTTTTTGCCATCTGTGTCAAAGACAATTATGCTTATTGGCGGTTTTTTGACCCTCTGTGAACTATATTTCTCCACAAATTGGCTTTAATTCGCTCACTTTGAGGCATAGCTCTGTAAATATTGCGTTTTTGCCATCTGTGTCAAAGACAATTATGCTTATTGGCGGTTTTTTGACCCTCTGTGAACTATATTTCTCCACATATTGGCTTTATTTCGCTCACTTTGAGGCATAGCTCTGTAAATATTGCGTTTTTGCCATCTCTGTCAAAGACAATTATGCTTATTGGCAGTTTTTTGGCCCTCTGTTAACTATATTTCTCCACATATTGGCTTTATTTCGCTCACTTTGAGGCATAGCTCTGTAAATATTGCGTTTTTGCCATCTCTGTCAAAGACAATTATGCTTATTGGCGGTTTTTTGACCCTCTGTGAACTATATTTCTCCACATATTGGCTTTAATTCGCTCACTTTGAGGCATAGCTCTGTAAATATTGCGTTTTTGCCATCTGTGTCAAAGACAATTATGCTTATTGGCGGTTTTTTGACCCTCTGTGAACTATATTTCTCCACATATTGGCTTTATTTCGCTCACTTTGAGGCATAGCTCTGTAAATATTGCGTTTTTGCCATCTCTGTCAAAGACAGATATGCTTATTGGCAGTTTTTTGGCCCTCTGTTAACTATATTTCTCCACATATTGGCTTTATTTCGCTCACTTTGAGGCATAGCTCTGTAAATATTGCGTTTTTGCCATCTCTGTCAAAGACAATTATGCTTATTGGCAGTTTTTTGGCCCTCTGTTAACTATATTTCTCCACATATTGGCTTTATTTCGCTCACTTTGAGGCATAGCTCTGTAAATATTGCGTTTTTGCCATCTCTGTCAAAGACAATTATGCTTATTGGCGGTTTTTTGACCCTCTGTGAACTATATTTCTCCACATATTGGCTTTAATTCGCTCACTTTGAGGCATAGCTCTGTAAATATTGCGTTTTTGCCATCTGTGTCAAAGACAATTATGCTTATTGGCGGTTTTTTGACCCTCTGTGAACTATATTTCTCCACATATTGGCTTTATTTCGCTCACTTTGAGGCATAGCTCTGTAAATATTGCGTTTTTGCCATCTCTGTCAAAGACAGATATGCTTATTGGCGGTTTTTTGGCCCTCTGTTAACTATATTTCTCCACATATTGGCTTTATTTCGCTCAGTTTGAGGCATAGCTCTGTAAATATTGCGTTTTTGCCATCTCTGTCAAAGACAGATATGCTTATTGGCAGTTTTTTGGCCCTCTGTTAACTATATTTCTCCACATATTGGCTTTATTTCGCTCACTTTGAGGCATAGCTCTGTAAATATTGCGTTTTTGCCATCTCTGTCAAAGACAATTATGCTTATTGGCGGTTTTTTGACCCTCTGTGAACTATATTTCTCCACATATTGGCTTTAATTCGCTCACTTTGAGGCATAGCTCTGTAAATATTGCGTTTTTGCCATCTGTGTCAAAGACAATTATGCTTATTGGCGGTTTTTTGACCCTCTGTGAACTATATTTCTCCACATATTGGCTTTATTTCGCTCACTTTGAGGCATAGCTCTGTAAATATTGCGTTTTTGCCATCTCTGTCAAAGACAGATATGCTTATTGGCTGTTTTTTGGCCCTCTGTTAACTATATTTCTCCACATATTGGCTTTAATTCGCTCACTTTGAGGCATAGCTCTGTAAATATTGCGTTTTTGCCATCTGTGTCAAAGACAATTATGCTTATTGGCGGTTTTTTGACCCTCTGTGAACTATATTTCTCCACATATTGGCTTTATTTCGCTCACTTTGAGGCATAGCTCTGTAAATATTGCGTTTTTGCCATCTCTGTCAAAGACAGATATCCTTATTGGCAGTTTTTTGGCCCTCTGTTAACTATATTTCTCCACATATTGGCTTTATTTCGCTCACTTTGAGGCATAGCTCTGTAAATATTGCGTTTTTGCCATCTCTGTCAAAGACAATTATGCTTATTGGCAGTTTTTTGGCCCTCTGTTAACTATATTTCTCCACATATTGGCTTTATTTCGCTCACTTTGAGGCATAGCTCTGTAAATATTGCGTTTTTGCCATCTCTGTCAAAGACAATTATGCTTATTGGCGGTTTTTTGACCCTCTGTGAACTATATTTCTCCACATATTGGCTTTAATTCGCTCACTTTGAGGCATAGCTCTGTAAATATTGCGTTTTTGCCATCTGTGTCAAAGACAATTATGCTTATTGGCGGTTTTTTGACCCTCTGTGAACTATATTTCTCCACATATTGGCTTTAATTCGCTCACTTTGAGGCATAGCTCTGTAAATATTGCGTTTTTGCCATCTGTGTCAAAGACAATTATGCTTATTGGCGGTTTTTTGACCCTCTGTGAACTATATTTCTCCACAAATTGGCTTTAATTCGCTCACTTTGAGGCATAGCTCTGTAAATATTGCGTTTTTGCCATCTGTGTCAAAGACAATTATGCTTATTGGCGGTTTTTTGACCCTCTGTGAACTATATTTCTCCACATATTGGCTTTATTTCGCTCACTTTGAGGCATAGCTCTGTAAATATTGCGTTTTTGCCATCTCTGTCAAAGACAGATATGCTTATTGGCAGTTTTTTGGCCCTCTGTTAACTATATTTCTCCACATATTGGCTTTATTTCGCTCACTTTGAGGCATAGCTCTGTAAATATTGCGTTTTTGCCATCTCTGTCAAAGACAATTATGCTTATTGGCAGTTTTTTGGCCCTCTGTTAACTATATTTCTCCACATATTGGCTTTATTTCGCTCACTTTGAGGCATAGCTCTGTAAATATTGCGTTTTTGCCATCTCTGTCAAAGACAATTATGCTTATTGGCAGTTTTTTGGCCCTCTGTTAACTATATTTCTCCACATATTGGCTTTATTTCGCTCACTTTGAGGCATAGCTCTGTAAATATTGCGTTTTTGCCATCTCTGTCAAAGACAATTATGCTTATTGGCGGTTTTTTGACCCTCTGTGAACTATATTTCTCCACATATTGGCTTTAATTCGCTCACTTTGAGGCATAGCTCTGTAAATATTGCGTTTTTGCCATCTGTGTCAAAGACAATTATGCTTATTGGCGGTTTTTTGACCCTCTGTGAACTATATTTCTCCACATATTGGCTTTAATTCGCTCACTTTGAGGCATAGCTCTGTAAATATTGCGTTTTTGCCATCTGTGTCAAAGACAATTATGCTTATTGGCGGTTTTTTGACCCTCTGTGAACTATATTTCTCCACAAATTGGCTTTAATTCGCTCACTTTGAGGCATAGCTCTGTAAATATTGCGTTTTTGCCATCTGTGTCAAAGACAATTATGCTTATTGGCGGTTTTTTGACCCTCTGTGAACTATATTTCTCCACATATTGGCTTTATTTCGCTCACTTTGAGGCATAGCTCTGTAAATATTGCGTTTTTGCCATCTCTGTCAAAGACAGATATGCTTATTGGCAGTTTTTTGGCCCTCTGTTAACTATATTTCTCCACATATTGGCTTTATTTCGCTCACTTTGAGGCATAGCTCTGTAAATATTGCGTTTTTGCCATCTCTGTCAAAGACAATTATGCTTATTGGCAGTTTTTTGGCCCTCTGTTAACTATATTTCTCCACATATTGGCTTTATTTCGCTCACTTTGAGGCATAGCTCTGTAAATATTGCGTTTTTGCCATCTCTGTCAAAGACAATTATGCTTATTGGCGGTTTTTTGACCCTCTGTGAACTATATTTCTCCACATATTGGCTTTAATTCGCTCACTTTGAGGCATAGCTCTGTAAATATTGCGTTTTTGCCATCTGTGTCAAAGACAATTATGCTTATTGGCGGTTTTTTGACCCTCTGTGAACTATATTTCTCCACATATTGGCTTTATTTCGCTCACTTTGAGGCATAGCTCTGTAAATATTGCGTTTTTGCCATCTCTGTCAAAGACAGATATGCTTATTGGCAGTTTTTTGGCCCTCTGTTAACTATATTTCTCCACATATTGGCTTTATTTCGCTCACTTTGAGGCATAGCTCTGTAAATATTGCGTTTTTGCCATCTCTGTCAAAGACAATTATGCTTATTGGCAGTTTTTTGGCCCTCTGTTAACTATATTTCTCCACATATTGGCTTTATTTCGCTCACTTTGAGGCATAGCTCTGTAAATATTGCGTTTTTGCCATCTCTGTCAAAGACAATTATGCTTATTGGCGGTTTTTTGACCCTCTGTGAACTATATTTCTCCACATATTGGCTTTATTTCGCTCACTTTGAGGCATAGCTCTGTAAATATTGCGTTTTTGCCATCTGTGTCAAAGACAATTATGCTTATTGGCGGTTTTTTGACCCTCTGTGAACTATATTTCTCCACATATTGGCTTTATTTCGCTCACTTTGAGGCATAGCTCTGTAAATATTGCGTTTTTGCCATCTCTGTCAAAGACAGATATGCTTATTGGCGGTTTTTTGGCCCTCTGTTAACTATATTTCTCCACATATTGGCTTTATTTCGCTCAGTTTGAGGCATAGCTCTGTAAATATTGCGTTTTTGCCATCTCTGTCAAAGACAGATATGCTTATTGGCAGTTTTTTGGCCCTCTGTTAACTATATTTCTCCACATATTGGCTTTATTTCGCTCACTTTGAGGCATAGCTCTGTAAATATTGCGTTTTTGCCATCTCTGTCAAAGACAATTATGCTTATTGGCGGTTTTTTGACCCTCTGTGAACTATATTTCTCCACATATTGGCTTTAATTCGCTCACTTTGAGGCATAGCTCTGTAAATATTGCGTTTTTGCCATCTGTGTCAAAGACAATTATGCTTATTGGCGGTTTTTTGACCCTCTGTGAACTATATTTCTCCACATATTGGCTTTAATTCGCTCACTTTGAGGCATAGCTCTGTAAATATTGCGTTTTTGCCATCTGTGTCAAAGACAATTATGCTTATTGGCGGTTTTTTGACCCTCTGTGAACTATATTTCTCCACATATTGGCTTTAATTCGCTCACTTTGAGGCATAGCTCTGTAAATATTGCGTTTTTGCCATCTGTGTCAAAGACAGATATGCTTATTGGCGGTTTTTTGGCCCTCTGTTAACTATATTTCTCCACATATTGGCTTTATTTCGCTCAGTTTGAGGCATAGCTCTGTAAATATTGCGTTTTTGCCATCTCTGTCAAAGACAAATATGCTTATTGGCAGTTTTTTGGCCCTCTGTTAATTATATTTCTCCACATATTGGCTTTATTTCGCTCACTTTGAGGCATAGCTCTGTAAATATTGCGTTTTTGCCATCTCTGTCAAAGACAATTATGCTTATTGGCGGTTTTTTGACCCTCTGTGAACTATATTTCTCCACATATTGGCTTTAATTCGCTCACTTTGAGGCATAGCTCTGTAAATATTGCGTTTTTGCCATCTGTGTCAAAGACAATTATGCTTATTGGCGGTTTTTTGACCCTCTGTGAACTATATTTCTCCACATATTGGCTTTATTTCGCTCACTTTGAGGCATAGCTCTGTAAATATTGCGTTTTTGCCATCTCTGTCAAAGACAGATATGCTTATTGGCGGTTTTTTGGCCCTCTGTTAACTATATTTCTCCACATATTGGCTTTAATTCGCTCACTTTGAGGCATAGCTCTGTAAATATTGCGTTTTTGCCATCTCTGTCAAAGACAATTATGCTTATTGGCGGTTTTTTGACCCTCTGTGAACTATATTTCTCCACATATTGGCTTTAATTCGCTCACTTTGAGGCATAGCTCTGTAAATATTGCGTTTTTGCCATCTGTGTCAAAGACAATTATGCTTATTGGCGGTTTTTTGACCCTCTGTGAACTATATTTCTCCACATATTGGCTTTATTTCGCTCACTTTGAGGCATAGCTCTGTAAATATTGCGTTTTTGCCATCTCTGTCAAAGACAGATATGCTTATTGGCAGTTTTTTGGCCCTCTGTTAACTATATTTCTCCACATATTGGCTTTATTTCGCTCACTTTGAGGCATAGCTCTGTAAATATTGCGTTTTTGCCATCTCTGTCAAAGACAATTATGCTTATTGGCAGTTTTTTGGCCCTCTGTTAACTATATTTCTCCACATATTGGCTTTATTTCGCTCACTTTGAGGCATAGCTCTGTAAATATTGCGTTTTTGCCATCTCTGTCAAAGACAATTATGCTTATTGGCGGTTTTTTGACCCTCTGTGAACTATATTTCTCCACATATTGGCTTTAATTCGCTCACTTTGAGGCATAGCTCTGTAAATATTGCGTTTTTGCCATCTGTGTCAAAGACAATTATGCTTATTGGCGGTTTTTTGACCCTCTGTGAACTATATTTCTCCACATATTGGCTTTATTTCGCTCACTTTGAGGCATAGCTCTGTAAATATTGCGTTTTTGCCATCTCTGTCAAAGACAGATATGCTTATTGGCGGTTTTTTGGCCCTCTGTTAACTATATTTCTCCACATATTGGCTTTATTTCGCTCAGTTTGAGGCATAGCTCTGTAAATATTGCGTTTTTGCCATCTCTGTCAAAGACAGATATGCTTATTGGCAGTTTTTTGGCCCTCTGTTAACTATATTTCTCCACATATTGGCTTTATTTCGCTCACTTTGAGGCATAGCTCTGTAAATATTGCGTTTTTGCCATCTCTGTCAAAGACAATTATGCTTATTGGCGGTTTTTTGACCCTCTGTGAACTATATTTCTCCACATATTGGCTTTAATTCGCTCACTTTGAGGCATAGCTCTGTAAATATTGCGTTTTTGCCATCTGTGTCAAAGACAATTATGCTTATTGGCGGTTTTTTGACCCTCTGTGAACTATATTTCTCCACATATTGGCTTTAATTCGCTCACTTTGAGGCATAGCTCTGTAAATATTGCGTTTTTGCCATCTGTGTCAAAGACAATTATGCTTATTGGCGGTTTTTTGACCCTCTGTGAACTATATTTCTCCACATATTGGCTTTAATTCGCTCACTTTGAGGCATAGCTCTGTAAATATTGCGTTTTTGCCATCTGTGTCAAAGACAGATATGCTTATTGGCGGTTTTTTGGCCCTCTGTTAACTATATTTCTCCACATATTGGCTTTATTTCGCTCAGTTTGAGGCATAGCTCTGTAAATATTGCGTTTTTGCCATCTCTGTCAAAGACAAATATGCTTATTGGCAGTTTTTTGGCCCTCTGTTAATTATATTTCTCCACATATTGGCTTTATTTCGCTCACTTTGAGGCATAGCTCTGTAAATATTGCGTTTTTGCCATCTCTGTCAAAGACAATTATGCTTATTGGCGGTTTTTTGACCCTCTGTGAACTATATTTCTCCACATATTGGCTTTAATTCGCTCACTTTGAGGCATAGCTCTGTAAATATTGCGTTTTTGCCATCTGTGTCAAAGACAATTATGCTTATTGGCGGTTTTTTGACCCTCTGTGAACTATATTTCTCCACATATTGGCTTTATTTCGCTCACTTTGAGGCATAGCTCTGTAAATATTGCGTTTTTGCCATCTCTGTCAAAGACAGATATGCTTATTGGCGGTTTTTTGGCCCTCTGTTAACTATATTTCTCCACATATTGGCTTTAATTCGCTCACTTTGAGGCATAGCTCTGTAAATATTGCGTTTTTGCCATCTGTGTCAAAGACAATTATGCTTATTGGCGGTTTTTTGACCCTCTGTGAACTATATTTCTCCACATATTGGCTTTATTTCGCTCACTTTGAGGCATAGCTCTGTAAATATTGCGTTTTTGCCATCTCTGTCAAAGACAGATATCCTTATTGGCAGTTTTTTGGCCCTCTGTTAACTATATTTCTCCACATATTGGCTTTATTTCGCTCACTTTGAGGCATAGCTCTGTAAATATTGCGTTTTTGCCATCTCTGTCAAAGACAATTATGCTTATTGGCAGTTTTTTGGCCCTCTGTTAACTATATTTCTCCACATATTGGCTTTATTTCGCTCACTTTGAGGCATAGCTCTGTAAATATTGCGTTTTTGCCATCTCTGTCAAAGACAATTATGCTTATTGGCGGTTTTTTGACCCTCTGTGAACTATATTTCTCCACATATTGGCTTTAATTCGCTCACTTTGAGGCATAGCTCTGTAAATATTGCGTTTTTGCCATCTGTGTCAAAGACAATTATGCTTATTGGCGGTTTTTTGACCCTCTGTGAACTATATTTCTCCACATATTGGCTTTATTTCGCTCACTTTGAGGCATAGCTCTGTAAATATTGCGTTTTTGCCATCTCTGTCAAAGACAGATATGCTTATTGGCGGTTTTTTGGCCCTCTGTTAACTATATTTCTCCACATATTGGCTTTATTTCGCTCAGTTTGAGGCATAGCTCTGTAAATATTGCGTTTTTGCCATCTCTGTCAAAGACAGATATGCTTATTGGCAGTTTTTTGGCCCTCTGTTAACTATATTTCTCCACATATTGGCTTTATTTCGCTCACTTTGAGGCATAGCTCTGTAAATATTGCGTTTTTGCCATCTGTGTCAAAGACAATTATGCTTATTGGCGGTTTTTTGACCCTCTGTGAACTATATTTCTCCACATATTGGCTTTATTTCGCTCACTTTGAGGCATAGCTCTGTAAATATTGCGTTTTTGCCATCTCTGTCAAAGACAGATATGCTTATTGGCGGTTTTTTGGCCCTCTGTTAACTATATTTCTCCACATATTGGCTTTATTTCGCTCAGTTTGAGGCATAGCTCTGTAAATATTGCGTTTTTGCCATCTCTGTCAAAGACAGATATGCTTATTGGCAGTTTTTTGGCCCTCTGTTAATTATATTTCTCCACATATTGGCTTTATTTCGCTCACTTTGAGGCATAGCTCTGTAAATATTGCGTTTTTGCCATCTCTGTCAAAGACAATTATGCTTATTGGCGGTTTTTTGACCCTCTGTGAACTATATTTCTCCACATATTGGCTTTAATTCGCTCACTTTGAGGCATAGCTCTGTAAATATTGCGTTTTTGCCATCTGTGTCAAAGACAATTATGCTTATTGGCGGTTTTTTGACCCTCTGTGAACTATATTTCTCCACATATTGGCTTTATTTCGCTCACTTTGAGGCATAGCTCTGTAAATATTGCGTTTTTGCCATCTCTGTCAAAGACAGATATGCTTATTGGCGGTTTTTTGGCCCTCTGTTAACTATATTTCTCCACATATTGGCTTTAATTCGCTCACTTTGAGGCATAGCTCTGTAAATATTGCGTTTTTGCCATCTGTGTCAAAGACAATTATGCTTATTGGCGGTTTTTTGACCCTCTGTGAACTATATTTCTCCACATATTGGCTTTATTTCGCTCACTTTGAGGCATAGCTCTGTAAATATTGCGTTTTTGCCATCTCTGTCAAAGACAGATATCCTTATTGGCAGTTTTTTGGCCCTCTGTTAACTATATTTCTCCACATATTGGCTTTATTTCGCTCACTTTGAGGCATAGCTCTGTAAATATTGCGTTTTTGCCATCTCTGTCAAAGACAATTATGCTTATTGGCAGTTTTTTGGCCCTCTGTTAACTATATTTCTCCACATATTGGCTTTATTTCGCTCACTTTGAGGCATAGCTCTGTAAATATTGCGTTTTTGCCATCTCTGTCAAAGACAATTATGCTTATTGGCGGTTTTTTGACCCTCTGTGAACTATATTTCTCCACATATTGGCTTTAATTCGCTCACTTTGAGGCATAGCTCTGTAAATATTGCGTTTTTGCCATCTGTGTCAAAGACAATTATGCTTATTGGCGGTTTTTTGACCCTCTGTGAACTATATTTCTCCACATATTGGCTTTAATTCGCTCACTTTGAGGCATAGCTCTGTAAATATTGCGTTTTTGCCATCTGTGTCAAAGACAATTATGCTTATTGGCGGTTTTTTGACCCTCTGTGAACTATATTTCTCCACAAATTGGCTTTAATTCGCTCACTTTGAGGCATAGCTCTGTAAATATTGCGTTTTTGCCATCTGTGTCAAAGACAATTATGCTTATTGGCGGTTTTTTGACCCTCTGTGAACTATATTTCTCCACATATTGGCTTTATTTCGCTCACTTTGAGGCATAGCTCTGTAAATATTGCGTTTTTGCCATCTCTGTCAAAGACAATTATGCTTATTGGCAGTTTTTTGGCCCTCTGTTAACTATATTTCTCCACATATTGGCTTTATTTCGCTCACTTTGAGGCATAGCTCTGTAAATATTGCGTTTTTGCCATCTCTGTCAAAGACAATTATGCTTATTGGCGGTTTTTTGACCCTCTGTGAACTATATTTCTCCACATATTGGCTTTAATTCGCTCACTTTGAGGCATAGCTCTGTAAATATTGCGTTTTTGCCATCTGTGTCAAAGACAATTATGCTTATTGGCGGTTTTTTGACCCTCTGTGAACTATATTTCTCCACATATTGGCTTTATTTCGCTCACTTTGAGGCATAGCTCTGTAAATATTGCGTTTTTGCCATCTCTGTCAAAGACAGATATGCTTATTGGCAGTTTTTTGGCCCTCTGTTAACTATATTTCTCCACATATTGGCTTTATTTCGCTCACTTTGAGGCATAGCTCTGTAAATATTGCGTTTTTGCCATCTCTGTCAAAGACAATTATGCTTATTGGCAGTTTTTTGGCCCTCTGTTAACTATATTTCTCCACATATTGGCTTTATTTCGCTCACTTTGAGGCATAGCTCTGTAAATATTGCGTTTTTGCCATCTCTGTCAAAGACAATTATGCTTATTGGCGGTTTTTTGACCCTCTGTGAACTATATTTCTCCACATATTGGCTTTAATTCGCTCACTTTGAGGCATAGCTCTGTAAATATTGCGTTTTTGCCATCTGTGTCAAAGACAATTATGCTTATTGGCGGTTTTTTGACCCTCTGTGAACTATATTTCTCCACATATTGGCTTTATTTCGCTCACTTTGAGGCATAGCTCTGTAAATATTGCGTTTTTGCCATCTCTGTCAAAGACAGATATGCTTATTGGCGGTTTTTTGGCCCTCTGTTAACTATATTTCTCCACATATTGGCTTTATTTCGCTCAGTTTGAGGCATAGCTCTGTAAATATTGCGTTTTTGCCATCTCTGTCAAAGACAGATATGCTTATTGGCAGTTTTTTGGCCCTCTGTTAACTATATTTCTCCACATATTGGCTTTATTTCGCTCACTTTGAGGCATAGCTCTGTAAATATTGCGTTTTTGCCATCTCTGTCAAAGACAATTATGCTTATTGGCGGTTTTTTGACCCTCTGTGAACTATATTTCTCCACATATTGGCTTTAATTCGCTCACTTTGAGGCATAGCTCTGTAAATATTGCGTTTTTGCCATCTGTGTCAAAGACAATTATGCTTATTGGCGGTTTTTTGACCCTCTGTGAACTATATTTCTCCACATATTGGCTTTAATTCGCTCACTTTGAGGCATAGCTCTGTAAATATTGCGTTTTTGCCATCTGTGTCAAAGACAATTATGCTTATTGGCGGTTTTTTGACCCTCTGTGAACTATATTTCTCCACATATTGGCTTTAATTCGCTCACTTTGAGGCATAGCTCTGTAAATATTGCGTTTTTGCCATCTGTGTCAAAGACAGATATGCTTATTGGCGGTTTTTTGGCCCTCTGTTAACTATATTTCTCCACATATTGGCTTTATTTCGCTCAGTTTGAGGCATAGCTCTGTAAATATTGCGTTTTTGCCATCTCTGTCAAAGACAGATATGCTTATTGGCAGTTTTTTGGCCCTCTGTTAATTATATTTCTCCACATATTGGCTTTATTTCGCTCACTTTGAGGCATAGCTCTGTAAATATTGCGTTTTTGCCATCTCTGTCAAAGACAATTATGCTTATTGGCGGTTTTTTGACCCTCTGTGAACTATATTTCTCCACATATTGGCTTTAATTCGCTCACTTTGAGGCATAGCTCTGTAAATATTGCGTTTTTGCCATCTGTGTCAAAGACAATTATGCTTATTGGCGGTTTTTTGACCCTCTGTGAACTATATTTCTCCACATATTGGCTTTATTTCGCTCACTTTGAGGCATAGCTCTGTAAATATTGCGTTTTTGCCATCTCTGTCAAAGACAGATATGCTTATTGGCGGTTTTTTGGCCCTCTGTTAACTATATTTCTCCACATATTGGCTTTAATTCGCTCACTTTGAGGCATAGCTCTGTAAATATTGCGTTTTTGCCATCTGTGTCAAAGACAATTATGCTTATTGGCGGTTTTTTGACCCTCTGTGAACTATATTTCTCCACATATTGGCTTTATTTCGCTCACTTTGAGGCATAGCTCTGTAAATATTGCGTTTTTGCCATCTCTGTCAAAGACAGATATCCTTATTGGCAGTTTTTTGGCCCTCTGTTAACTATATTTCTCCACATATTGGCTTTATTTCGCTCACTTTGAGGCATAGCTCTGTAAATATTGCGTTTTTGCCATCTCTGTCAAAGACAATTATGCTTATTGGCAGTTTTTTGGCCCTCTGTTAACTATATTTCTCCACATATTGGCTTTATTTCGCTCACTTTGAGGCATAGCTCTGTAAATATTGCGTTTTTGCCATCTCTGTCAAAGACAATTATGCTTATTGGCGGTTTTTTGACCCTCTGTGAACTATATTTCTCCACATATTGGCTTTAATTCGCTCACTTTGAGGCATAGCTCTGTAAATATTGCGTTTTTGCCATCTGTGTCAAAGACAATTATGCTTATTGGCGGTTTTTTGACCCTCTGTGAACTATATTTCTCCACATATTGGCTTTATTTCGCTCACTTTGAGGCATAGCTCTGTAAATATTGCGTTTTTGCCATCTCTGTCAAAGACAGATATGCTTATTGGCGGTTTTTTGGCCCTCTGTTAACTATATTTCTCCACATATTGGCTTTATTTCGCTCAGTTTGAGGCATAGCTCTGTAAATATTGCGTTTTTGCCATCTCTGTCAAAGACAGATATGCTTATTGGCAGTTTTTTGGCCCTCTGTTAACTATATTTCTCCACATATTGGCTTTATTTCGCTCACTTTGAGGCATAGCTCTGTAAATATTGCGTTTTTGCCATCTCTGTCAAAGACAATTATGCTTATTGGCGGTTTTTTGACCCTCTGTGAACTATATTTCTCCACAAATTGGCTTTAATTCGCTCACTTTGAGGCATAGCTCTGTAAATATTGCGTTTTTGCCATCTGTGTCAAAGACAATTATGCTTATTGGCGGTTTTTTGACCCTCTGTGAACTATATTTCTCCACATATTGGCTTTAATTCGCTCACTTTGAGGCATAGCTCTGTAAATATTGCGTTTTTGCCATCTGTGTCAAAGACAATTATGCTTATTGGCGGTTTTTTGACCCTCTGTGAACTATATTTCTCCACATATTGGCTTTATTTCGCTCACTTTGAGGCATAGCTCTGTAAATATTGCGTTTTTGCCATCTCTGTCAAAGACAGATATGCTTATTGGCAGTTTTTTGGCCCTCTGTTAACTATATTTCTCCACATATTGGCTTTATTTCGCTCACTTTGAGGCATAGCTCTGTAAATATTGCGTTTTTGCCATCTCTGTCAAAGACAATTATGCTTATTGGCAGTTTTTTGGCCCTCTGTTAACTATATTTCTCCACATATTGGCTTTATTTCGCTCACTTTGAGGCATAGCTCTGTAAATATTGCGTTTTTGCCATCTCTGTCAAAGACAATTATGCTTATTGGCGGTTTTTTGACCCTCTGTGAACTATATTTCTCCACATATTGGCTTTAATTCGCTCACTTTGAGGCATAGCTCTGTAAATATTGCGTTTTTGCCATCTGTGTCAAAGACAATTATGCTTATTGGCGGTTTTTTGACCCTCTGTGAACTATATTTCTCCACATATTGGCTTTATTTCGCTCACTTTGAGGCATAGCTCTGTAAATATTGCGTTTTTGCCATCTCTGTCAAAGACAGATATGCTTATTGGCAGTTTTTTGGCCCTCTGTTAACTATATTTCTCCACATATTGGCTTTATTTCGCTCACTTTGAGGCATAGCTCTGTAAATATTGCGTTTTTGCCATCTCTGTCAAAGACAATTATGCTTATTGGCAGTTTTTTGGCCCTCTGTTAACTATATTTCTCCACATATTGGCTTTATTTCGCTCACTTTGAGGCATAGCTCTGTAAATATTGCGTTTTTGCCATCTCTGTCAAAGACAATTATGCTTATTGGCGGTTTTTTGACCCTCTGTGAACTATATTTCTCCACATATTGGCTTTAATTCGCTCACTTTGAGGCATAGCTCTGTAAATATTGCGTTTTTGCCATCTGTGTCAAAGACAATTATGCTTATTGGCGGTTTTTTGACCCTCTGTGAACTATATTTCTCCACATATTGGCTTTATTTCGCTCACTTTGAGGCATAGCTCTGTAAATATTGCGTTTTTGCCATCTCTGTCAAAGACAGATATGCTTATTGGCGGTTTTTTGGCCCTCTGTTAACTATATTTCTCCACATATTGGCTTTATTTCGCTCAGTTTGAGGCATAGCTCTGTAAATATTGCGTTTTTGCCATCTCTGTCAAAGACAGATATGCTTATTGGCAGTTTTTTGGCCCTCTGTTAACTATATTTCTCCACATATTGGCTTTATTTCGCTCACTTTGAGGCATAGCTCTGTAAATATTGCGTTTTTGCCATCTCTGTCAAAGACAATTATGCTTATTGGCGGTTTTTTGACCCTCTGTGAACTATATTTCTCCACATATTGGCTTTAATTCGCTCACTTTGAGGCATAGCTCTGTAAATATTGCGTTTTTGCCATCTGTGTCAAAGACAATTATGCTTATTGGCGGTTTTTTGACCCTCTGTGAACTATATTTCTCCACATATTGGCTTTAATTCGCTCACTTTGAGGCATAGCTCTGTAAATATTGCGTTTTTGCCATCTGTGTCAAAGACAATTATGCTTATTGGCGGTTTTTTGACCCTCTGTGAACTATATTTCTCCACATATTGGCTTTATTTCGCTCACTTTGAGGCATAGCTCTGTAAATATTGCGTTTTTGCCATCTGTGTCAAAGACAATTATGCTTATTGGCGGTTTTTTGACCCTCTGTGAACTATATTTCTCCACATATTGGCTTTATTTCGCTCACTTTGAGGCATAGCTCTGTAAATATTGCGTTTTTGCCATCTCTGTCAAAGACAGATATGCTTATTGGCGGTTTTTTGGCCCTCTGTTAACTATATTTCTCCACATATTGGCTTTATTTCGCTCAGTTTGAGGCATAGCTCTGTAAATATTGCGTTTTTGCCATCTCTGTCAAAGACAGATATGCTTATTGGCAGTTTTTTGGCCCTCTGTTAACTATATTTCTCCACATATTGGCTTTATTTCGCTCACTTTGAGGCATAGCTCTGTAAATATTGCGTTTTTGCCATCTCTGTCAAAGACAATTATGCTTATTGGCGGTTTTTTGACCCTCTGTGAACTATATTTCTCCACATATTGGCTTTAATTCGCTCACTTTGAGGCATAGCTCTGTAAATATTGCGTTTTTGCCATCTGTGTCAAAGACAATTATGCTTATTGGCGGTTTTTTGACCCTCTGTGAACTATATTTCTCCACATATTGGCTTTAATTCGCTCACTTTGAGGCATAGCTCTGTAAATATTGCGTTTTTGCCATCTGTGTCAAAGACAATTATGCTTATTGGCGGTTTTTTGACCCTCTGTGAACTATATTTCTCCACATATTGGCTTTATTTCGCTCACTTTGAGGCATAGCTCTGTAAATATTGCGTTTTTGCCATCTCTGTCAAAGACAGATATGCTTATTGGCAGTTTTTTGGCCCTCTGTTAACTATATTTCTCCACATATTGGCTTTATTTCGCTCACTTTGAGGCATAGCTCTGTAAATATTGCGTTTTTGCCATCTCTGTCAAAGACAATTATGCTTATTGGCAGTTTTTTGGCCCTCTGTTAACTATATTTCTCCACATATTGGCTTTATTTCGCTCACTTTGAGGCATAGCTCTGTAAATATTGCGTTTTTGCCATCTCTGTCAAAGACAATTATGCTTATTGGCGGTTTTTTGACCCTCTGTGAACTATATTTCTCCACATATTGGCTTTAATTCGCTCACTTTGAGGCATAGCTCTGTAAATATTGCGTTTTTGCCATCTGTGTCAAAGACAATTATGCTTATTGGCGGTTTTTTGACCCTCTGTGAACTATATTTCTCCACATATTGGCTTTATTTCGCTCACTTTGAGGCATAGCTCTGTAAATATTGCGTTTTTGCCATCTCTGTCAAAGACAGATATGCTTATTGGCAGTTTTTTGGCCCTCTGTTAACTATATTTCTCCACATATTGGCTTTATTTCGCTCACTTTGAGGCATAGCTCTGTAAATATTGCGTTTTTGCCATCTCTGTCAAAGACAATTATGCTTATTGGCAGTTTTTTGGCCCTCTGTTAACTATATTTCTCCACATATTGGCTTTATTTCGCTCACTTTGAGGCATAGCTCTGTAAATATTGCGTTTTTGCCATCTCTGTCAAAGACAATTATGCTTATTGGCGGTTTTTTGACCCTCTGTGAACTATATTTCTCCACATATTGGCTTTAATTCGCTCACTTTGAGGCATAGCTCTGTAAATATTGCGTTTTTGCCATCTGTGTCAAAGACAATTATGCTTATTGGCGGTTTTTTGACCCTCTGTGAACTATATTTCTCCACATATTGGCTTTAATTCGCTCACTTTGAGGCATAGCTCTGTAAATATTGCGTTTTTGCCATCTGTGTCAAAGACAATTATGCTTATTGGCGGTTTTTTGACCCTCTGTGAACTATATTTCTCCACATATTGGCTTTATTTCGCTCACTTTGAGGCATAGCTCTGTAAATATTGCGTTTTTGCCATCTGTGTCAAAGACAATTATGCTTATTGGCGGTTTTTTGACCCTCTGTGAACTATATTTCTCCACATATTGGCTTTATTTCGCTCACTTTGAGGCATAGCTCTGTAAATATTGCGTTTTTGCCATCTCTGTCAAAGACAGATATGCTTATTGGCAGTTTTTTGGCCCTCTGTTAACTATATTTCTCCACATATTGGCTTTATTTCGCTCACTTTGAGGCATAGCTCTGTAAATATTGCGTTTTTGCCATCTCTGTCAAAGACAATTATGCTTATTGGCAGTTTTTTGGCCCTCTGTTAACTATATTTCTCCACATATTGGCTTTATTTCGCTCACTTTGAGGCATAGCTCTGTAAATATTGCGTTTTTGCCATCTCTGTCAAAGACAATTATGCTTATTGGCGGTTTTTTGACCCTCTGTGAACTATATTTCTCCACATATTGGCTTTAATTCGCTCACTTTGAGGCATAGCTCTGTAAATATTGCGTTTTTGCCATCTGTGTCAAAGACAATTATGCTTATTGGCGGTTTTTTGACCCTCTGTGAACTATATTTCTCCACATATTGGCTTTATTTCGCTCACTTTGAGGCATAGCTCTGTAAATATTGCGTTTTTGCCATCTCTGTCAAAGACAGATATGCTTATTGGCAGTTTTTTGGCCCTCTGTTAACTATATTTCTCCACATATTGGCTTTATTTCGCTCACTTTGAGGCATAGCTCTGTAAATATTGCGTTTTTGCCATCTCTGTCAAAGACAATTATGCTTATTGGCAGTTTTTTGGCCCTCTGTTAACTATATTTCTCCACATATTGGCTTTATTTCGCTCACTTTGAGGCATAGCTCTGTAAATATTGCGTTTTTGCCATCTCTGTCAAAGACAATTATGCTTATTGGCGGTTTTTTGACCCTCTGTGAACTATATTTCTCCACATATTGGCTTTAATTCGCTCACTTTGAGGCATAGCTCTGTAAATATTGCGTTTTTGCCATCTGTGTCAAAGACAATTATGCTTATTGGCGGTTTTTTGACCCTCTGTGAACTATATTTCTCCACATATTGGCTTTATTTCGCTCACTTTGAGGCATAGCTCTGTAAATATTGCGTTTTTGCCATCTCTGTCAAAGACAGATATGCTTATTGGCGGTTTTTTGGCCCTCTGTTAACTATATTTCTCCACATATTGGCTTTATTTCGCTCAGTTTGAGGCATAGCTCTGTAAATATTGCGTTTTTGCCATCTCTGTCAAAGACAGATATGCTTATTGGCAGTTTTTTGGCCCTCTGTTAACTATATTTCTCCACATATTGGCTTTATTTCGCTCACTTTGAGGCATAGCTCTGTAAATATTGCGTTTTTGCCATCTCTGTCAAAGACAATTATGCTTATTGGCGGTTTTTTGACCCTCTGTGAACTATATTTCTCCACATATTGGCTTTAATTCGCTCACTTTGAGGCATAGCTCTGTAAATATTGCGTTTTTGCCATCTGTGTCAAAGACAATTATGCTTATTGGCGGTTTTTTGACCCTCTGTGAACTATATTTCTCCACATATTGGCTTTAATTCGCTCACTTTGAGGCATAGCTCTGTAAATATTGCGTTTTTGCCATCTGTGTCAAAGACAATTATGCTTATTGGCGGTTTTTTGACCCTCTGTGAACTATATTTCTCCACATATTGGCTTTATTTCGCTCACTTTGAGGCATAGCTCTGTAAATATTGCGTTTTTGCCATCTGTGTCAAAGACAATTATGCTTATTGGCGGTTTTTTGACCCTCTGTGAACTATATTTCTCCACATATTGGCTTTATTTCGCTCACTTTGAGGCATAGCTCTGTAAATATTGCGTTTTTGCCATCTCTGTCAAAGACAGATATGCTTATTGGCGGTTTTTTGGCCCTCTGTTAACTATATTTCTCCACATATTGGCTTTATTTCGCTCAGTTTGAGGCATAGCTCTGTAAATATTGCGTTTTTGCCATCTCTGTCAAAGACAGATATGCTTATTGGCAGTTTTTTGGCCCTCTGTTAACTATATTTCTCCACATATTGGCTTTATTTCGCTCACTTTGAGGCATAGCTCTGTAAATATTGCGTTTTTGCCATCTCTGTCAAAGACAATTATGCTTATTGGCGGTTTTTTGACCCTCTGTGAACTATATTTCTCCACATATTGGCTTTAATTCGCTCACTTTGAGGCATAGCTCTGTAAATATTGCGTTTTTGCCATCTGTGTCAAAGACAATTATGCTTATTGGCGGTTTTTTGACCCTCTGTGAACTATATTTCTCCACATATTGGCTTTAATTCGCTCACTTTGAGGCATAGCTCTGTAAATATTGCGTTTTTGCCATCTGTGTCAAAGACAATTATGCTTATTGGCGGTTTTTTGACCCTCTGTGAACTATATTTCTCCACATATTGGCTTTATTTCGCTCACTTTGAGGCATAGCTCTGTAAATATTGCGTTTTTGCCATCTCTGTCAAAGACAGATATGCTTATTGGCAGTTTTTTGGCCCTCTGTTAACTATATTTCTCCACATATTGGCTTTATTTCGCTCACTTTGAGGCATAGCTCTGTAAATATTGCGTTTTTGCCATCTCTGTCAAAGACAATTATGCTTATTGGCAGTTTTTTGGCCCTCTGTTAACTATATTTCTCCACATATTGGCTTTATTTCGCTCACTTTGAGGCATAGCTCTGTAAATATTGCGTTTTTGCCATCTCTGTCAAAGACAATTATGCTTATTGGCGGTTTTTTGACCCTCTGTGAACTATATTTCTCCACATATTGGCTTTAATTCGCTCACTTTGAGGCATAGCTCTGTAAATATTGCGTTTTTGCCATCTGTGTCAAAGACAATTATGCTTATTGGCGGTTTTTTGACCCTCTGTGAACTATATTTCTCCACATATTGGCTTTATTTCGCTCACTTTGAGGCATAGCTCTGTAAATATTGCGTTTTTGCCATCTCTGTCAAAGACAGATATGCTTATTGGCAGTTTTTTGGCCCTCTGTTAACTATATTTCTCCACATATTGGCTTTATTTCGCTCACTTTGAGGCATAGCTCTGTAAATATTGCGTTTTTGCCATCTCTGTCAAAGACAATTATGCTTATTGGCAGTTTTTTGGCCCTCTGTTAACTATATTTCTCCACATATTGGCTTTATTTCGCTCACTTTGAGGCATAGCTCTGTAAATATTGCGTTTTTGCCATCTCTGTCAAAGACAATTATGCTTATTGGCGGTTTTTTGACCCTCTGTGAACTATATTTCTCCACATATTGGCTTTAATTCGCTCACTTTGAGGCATAGCTCTGTAAATATTGCGTTTTTGCCATCTGTGTCAAAGACAATTATGCTTATTGGCGGTTTTTTGACCCTCTGTGAACTATATTTCTCCACATATTGGCTTTAATTCGCTCACTTTGAGGCATAGCTCTGTAAATATTGCGTTTTTGCCATCTGTGTCAAAGACAATTATGCTTATTGGCGGTTTTTTGACCCTCTGTGAACTATATTTCTCCACATATTGGCTTTATTTCGCTCACTTTGAGGCATAGCTCTGTAAATATTGCGTTTTTGCCATCTCTGTCAAAGACAGATATGCTTATTGGCAGTTTTTTGGCCCTCTGTTAACTATATTTCTCCACATATTGGCTTTATTTCGCTCACTTTGAGGCATAGCTCTGTAAATATTGCGTTTTTGCCATCTCTGTCAAAGACAATTATGCTTATTGGCAGTTTTTTGGCCCTCTGTTAACTATATTTCTCCACATATTGGCTTTATTTCGCTCACTTTGAGGCATAGCTCTGTAAATATTGCGTTTTTGCCATCTGTGTCAAAGACAATTATGCTTATTGGCGGTTTTTTGGCCCTCTGTTAACTATATTTCTCCACATATTGGCTTTATTTCGCTCACTTTGAGGCATAGCTCTGTAAATATTGCGTTTTTGCCATCTCTGTCAAAGACAATTATGCTTATTGGCGGTTTTTTGACCCTCTGTGAATTATATTTCTCCACATATTGGCTTTAATTCGCTCACTTTGAGGCATAGCTCTGTAAATATTGCGTTTTTGCCATCTGTGTCAAAGACAATTATGCTTATTGGCGGTTTTTTGACCCTCTGTGAACTATATTTCTCCACATATTGGCTTTAATTCGCTCACTTTGAGGCATAGCTCTGTAAATATTGCGTTTTTGCCATCTGTGTCAAAGACAATTATGCTTATTGGCGGTTTTTTGACCCTCTGTGAACTATATTTCTCCACATATTGGCTTTATTTCGCTCACTTTGAGGCATAGCTCTGTAAATATTGCGTTTTTGCCATCTCTGTCAAAGACAGATATGCTTATTGGCAGTTTTTTGGCCCTCTGTTAACTATATTTCTCCACATATTGGCTTTATTTCGCTCACTTTGAGGCATAGCTCTGTAAATATTGCGTTTTTGCCATCTCTGTCAAAGACAATTATGCTTATTGGCAGTTTTTTGGCCCTCTGTTAACTATATTTCTCCACATATTGGCTTTATTTCGCTCACTTTGAGGCATAGCTCTGTAAATATTGCGTTTTTGCCATCTCTGTCAAAGACAGATATGCTTATTGGCGGTTTTTTGGCCCTCTGTTAACTATATTTCTCCACATATTGGCTTTATTTCGCTCAGTTTGAGGCATAGCTCTGTAAATATTGCGTTTTTGCCATCTCTGTCAAAGACAGATATGCTTATTGGCAGTTTTTTGGCCCTCTGTTAACTATATTTCTCCACATATTGGCTTTATTTCGCTCACTTTGAGGCATAGCTCTGTAAATATTGCGTTTTTGCCATCTCTGTCAAAGACAATTATGCTTATTGGCAGTTTTTTGGCCCTCTGTTAACTATATTTCTCCACATATTGGCTTTATTTCGCTCACTTTGAGGCATAGCTCTGTAAATATTGCGTTTTTGCCATCTCTGTCAAAGACAATTATGCTTATTGGCGGTTTTTTGACCCTCTGTGAACTATATTTCTCCACATATTGGCTTTAATTCGCTCACTTTGAGGCATAGCTCTGTAAATATTGCGTTTTTGCCATCTGTGTCAAAGACAATTATGCTTATTGGCGGTTTTTTGACCCTCTGTGAACTATATTTCTCCACATATTGGCTTTAATTCGCTCACTTTGAGGCATAGCTCTGTAAATATTGCGTTTTTGCCATCTGTGTCAAAGACAATTATGCTTATTGGCGGTTTTTTGACCCTCTGTGAACTATATTTCTCCACATATTGGCTTTATTTCGCTCACTTTGAGGCATAGCTCTGTAAATATTGCGTTTTTGCCATCTCTGTCAAAGACAGATATGCTTATTGGCAGTTTTTTGGCCCTCTGTTAACTATATTTCTCCACATATTGGCTTTATTTCGCTCACTTTGAGGCATAGCTCTGTAAATATTGCGTTTTTGCCATCTCTGTCAAAGACAATTATGCTTATTGGCAGTTTTTTGGCCCTCTGTTAACTATATTTCTCCACATATTGGCTTTATTTCGCTCACTTTGAGGCATAGCTCTGTAAATATTGCGTTTTTGCCATCTCTGTCAAAGACAATTATGCTTATTGGCGGTTTTTTGGCCCTCTGTTAACTATATTTCTCCACATATTGGCTTTATTTCGCTCACTTTGAGGCATAGCTCTGTAAATATTGCGTTTTTGCCATCTCTGTCAAAGACAATTATGCTTATTGGCGGTTTTTTGACCCTCTGTGAATTATATTTCTCCACATATTGGCTTTAATTCGCTCACTTTGAGGCATAGCTCTGTAAATATTGCGTTTTTGCCATCTGTGTCAAAGACAATTATGCTTATTGGCGGTTTTTTGACCCTCTGTGAACTATATTTCTCCACATATTGGCTTTAATTCGCTCACTTTGAGGCATAGCTCTGTAAATATTGCGTTTTTGCCATCTCTGTCAAAGACAATTATGCTTATTGGCGGTTTTTTGACCCTCTGTGAACTATATTTCTCCACATATTGGCTTTATTTCGCTCACTTTGAGGCATAGCTCTGTAAATATTGCGTTTTTGCCATCTCTGTCAAAGACAGATATGCTTATTGGCAGTTTTTTGGCCCTCTGTTAACTATATTTCTCCACATATTGGCTTTATTTCGCTCACTTTGAGGCATAGCTCTGTAAATATTGCGTTTTTGCCATCTCTGTCAAAGACAATTATGCTTATTGGCAGTTTTTTGGCCCTCTGTTAACTATATTTCTCCACATATTGGCTTTATTTCGCTCACTTTGAGGCATAGCTCTGTAAATATTGCGTTTTTGCCATCTCTGTCAAAGACAGATATGCTTATTGGCGGTTTTTTGGCCCTCTGTTAACTATATTTCTCCACATATTGGCTTTATTTCGCTCAGTTTGAGGCATAGCTCTGTAAATATTGCGTTTTTGCCATCTCTGTCAAAGACAGATATGCTTATTGGCAGTTTTTTGGCCCTCTGTTAACTATATTTCTCCACATATTGGCTTTATTTCGCTCACTTTGAGGCATAGCTCTGTAAATATTGCGTTTTTGCCATCTCTGTCAAAGACAATTATGCTTATTGGCAGTTTTTTGGCCCTCTGTTAACTATATTTCTCCACATATTGGCTTTATTTCGCTCACTTTGAGGCATAGCTCTGTAAATATTGCGTTTTTGCCATCTCTGTCAAAGACAATTATGCTTATTGGCGGTTTTTTGACCCTCTGTGAACTATATTTCTCCACATATTGGCTTTATTTCGCTCACTTTGAGGCATAGCTCTGTAAATATTGCGTTTTTGCCATCTCTGTCAAAGACAATTATGCTTATTGGCGGTTTTTTGACCCTCTGTGAACTATATTTCTCCACATATTGGCTTTAATTCGCTCACTTTGAGGCATAGCTCTGTAAATATTGCGTTTTTGCCATCTGTGTCAAAGACAATTATGCTTATTGGCGGTTTTTTGACCCTCTGTGAACTATATTTCTCCACATATTGGCTTTATTTCGCTCACTTTGAGGCATAGCTCTGTAAATATTGCGTTTTTGCCATCTCTGTCAAAGACAGATATGCTTATTGGCAGTTTTTTGGCCCTCTGTTAACTATATTTCTCCACATATTGGCTTTATTTCGCTCACTTTGAGGCATAGCTCTGTAAATATTGCGTTTTTGCCATCTCTGTCAAAGACAATTATGCTTATTGGCAGTTTTTTGGCCCTCTGTTAACTATATTTCTCCACATATTGGCTTTATTTCGCTCACTTTGAGGCATAGCTCTGTAAATATTGCGTTTTTGCCATCTCTGTCAAAGACAATTATGCTTATTGGCGGTTTTTTGACCCTCTGTGAACTATATTTCTCCACATATTGGCTTTAATTCGCTCACTTTGAGGCATAGCTCTGTAAATATTGCGTTTTTGCCATCTGTGTCAAAGACAATTATGCTTATTGGCGGTTTTTTGACCCTCTGTGAACTATATTTCTCCACATATTGGCTTTATTTCGCTCACTTTGAGGCATAGCTCTGTAAATATTGCGTTTTTGCCATCTCTGTCAAAGACAGATATGCTTATTGGCGGTTTTTTGGCCCTCTGTTAACTAAATTTCTCCACATATTGGCTTTATTTCGCTCAGTTTGAGGCATAGCTCTGTAAATATTGCGTTTTTGCCATCTCTGTCAAAGACAGATATGCTTATTGGCAGTTTTTTGGCCCTCTGTTAACTATATTTCTCCACTTATTGGCTTTATTTCGCTCACTTTGAGGCATAGCTCTGTAAATATTGCGTTTTTGCCATCTCTGTCAAAGACAATTATGCTTATTGGCGGTTTTTTGACCCTCTGTGAACTATATTTCTCCACATATTGGCTTTAATTCGCTCACTTTGAGGCATAGCTCTGTAAATATTGCGTTTTTGCCATCTGTGTCAAAGACAATTATGCTTATTGGCGGTTTTTTGACCCTCTGTGAACTATATTTCTCCACATATTGGCTTTAATTCGCTCACTTTGAGGCATAGCTCTGTAAATATTGCGTTTTTGCCATCTGTGTCAAAGACAATTATGCTTATTGGCGGTTTTTTGACCCTCTGTGAACTATATTTCTCCACATATTGGCTTTATTTCGCTCACTTTGAGGCATAGCTCTGTAAATATTGCGTTTTTGCCATCTCTGTCAAAGACAGATATGCTTATTGGCAGTTTTTTGGCCCTCTGTTAACTATATTTCTCCACATATTGGCTTTATTTCGCTCACTTTGAGGCATAGCTCTGTAAATATTGCGTTTTTGCCATCTCTGTCAAAGACAATTATGCTTATTGGCAGTTTTTTGGCCCTCTGTTAACTATATTTCTCCACATATTGGCTTTATTTCGCTCACTTTGAGGCATAGCTCTGTAAATATTGCGTTTTTGCCATCTGTGTCAAAGACAATTATGCTTATTGGCGGTTTTTTGACCCTCTGTGAACTATATTTCTCCACATATTGGCTTTAATTCGCTCACTTTGAGGCATAGCTCTGTAAATATTGCGTTTTTGCCATCTCTGTCAAAGACAATTATGCTTATTGGCAGTTTTTTGGCCCTCTGTTAACTATATTTCTCCACATATTGGCTTTATTTCGCTCACTTTGAGGCATAGCTCTGTAAATATTGCGTTTTTGCCATCTCTGTCAAAGACAATTATGCTTATTGGCGGTTTTTTGACCCTCTGTGAACTATATTTCTCCACATATTGGCTTTAATTCGCTCACTTTGAGGCATAGCTCTGTAAATATTGCGTTTTTGCCATCTGTGTCAAAGACAATTATGCTTATTGGCGGTTTTTTGACCCTCTGTGAACTATATTTCTCCACATATTGGCTTTATTTCGCTCACTTTGAGGCATAGCTCTGTAAATATTGCGTTTTTGCCATCTCTGTCAAAGACAGATATGCTTATTGGCGGTTTTTTGGCCCTCTGTTAACTATATTTCTCCACATATTGGCTTTATTTCGCTCAGTTTGAGGCATAGCTCTGTAAATATTGCGTTTTTGCCATCTCTGTCAAAGACAGATATGCTTATTGGCAGTTTTTTGGCCCTCTGTTAACTATATTTCTCCACATATTGGCTTTATTTCGCTCACTTTGAGGCATAGCTCTGTAAATATTGCGTTTTTGCCATCTCTGTCAAAGACAATTATGCTTATTGGCGGTTTTTTGACCCTCTGTGAACTATATTTCTCCACATATTGGCTTTAATTCGCTCACTTTGAGGCATAGCTCTGTAAATATTGCGTTTTTGCCATCTGTGTCAAAGACAATTATGCTTATTGGCGGTTTTTTGACCCTCTGTGAACTATATTTCTCCACATATTGGCTTTAATTCGCTCACTTTGAGGCATAGCTCTGTAAATATTGCGTTTTTGCCATCTGTGTCAAAGACAATTATGCTTATTGGCGGTTTTTTGACCCTCTGTGAACTATATTTCTCCACATATTGGCTTTATTTCGCTCACTTTGAGGCATAGCTCTGTAAATATTGCGTTTTTGCCATCTCTGTCAAAGACAGATATGCTTATTGGCAGTTTTTTGGCCCTCTGTTAACTATATTTCTCCACATATTGGCTTTATTTCGCTCACTTTGAGGCATAGCTCTGTAAATATTGCGTTTTTGCCATCTCTGTCAAAGACAATTATGCTTATTGGCAGTTTTTTGGCCCTCTGTTAACTATATTTCTCCACATATTGGCTTTATTTCGCTCACTTTGAGGCATAGCTCTGTAAATATTGCGTTTTTGCCATCTGTGTCAAAGACAATTATGCTTATTGGCGGTTTTTTGACCCTCTGTGAACTATATTTCTCCACATATTGGCTTTAATTCGCTCACTTTGAGGCATAGCTCTGTAAATATTGCGTTTTTGCCATCTGTGTCAAAGACAATTATGCTTATTGGCGGTTTTTTGACCCTCTGTGAACTATATTTCTCCACATATTGGCTTTATTTCGCTCACTTTGAGGCATAGCTCTGTAAATATTGCGTTTTTGCCATCTCAGTCAAAGACAGATATGCTTATTGGCAGTTTTTTGGCCCTCTGTTAACTATATTTCTCCACATATTGGCTTTATTTCGCTCACTTTGAGGCATAGCTCTGTAAATATTGCGTTTTTGCCATCTCTGTCAAAGACAATTATGCTTATTGGCAGTTTTTTGGCCCTCTGTTAACTATATTTCTCCACATATTGGCTTTATTTCGCTCACTTTGAGGCATAGCTCTGTAAATATTGCGTTTTTGCCATCTCTGTCAAAGACAATTATGCTTATTGGCGGTTTTTTGACCCTCTGTGAACTATATTTCTCCACATATTGGCTTTAATTCGCTCACTTTGAGGCATAGCTCTGTAAATATTGCGTTTTTGCCATCTGTGTCAAAGACAATTATGCTTATTGGCGGTTTTTTGACCCTCCGTGAACTATATTTCTCCACATATTGGCTTTATTTCGCTCACTTTGAGGCATAGCTCTGTAAATATTGCGTTTTTGCCATCTCTGTCAAAGACAGATATGCTTATTGGCGGTTTTTTGGCCCTCTGTTAACTATATTTCTCCACATATTGGCTTTATTTCGCTCAGTTTGAGGCATAGCTCTGTAAATATTGCGTTTTTGCCATCTCTGTCAAAGACAGATATGCTTATTGGCAGTTTTTTGGCCCTCTGTTAACTATATTTCTCCACATATTGGCTTTATTTCGCTCACTTTGAGGCATAGCTCTGTAAATATTGCGTTTTTGCCATCTCTGTCAAAGACAATTATGCTTATTGGCGGTTTTTTGACCCTCTGTGAACTATATTTCTCCACATATTGGCTTTAATTCGCTCACTTTGAGGCATAGCTCTGTAAATATTGCGTTTTTGCCATCTGTGTCAAAGACAATTATGCTTATTGGCGGTTTTTTGACCCTCTGTGAACTATATTTCTCCACATATTGGCTTTAATTCGCTCACTTTGAGGCATAGCTCTGTAAATATTGCGTTTTTGCCATCTGTGTCAAAGACAATTATGCTTATTGGCGGTTTTTTGACCCTCTGTGAACTATATTTCTCCACATATTGGCTTTATTTCGCTCACTTTGAGGCATAGCTCTGTAAATATTGCGTTTTTGCCATCTCTGTCAAAGACAGATATCCTTATTGGCAGTTTTTTGGCCCTCTGTTAACTATATTTCTCCACATATTGGCTTTATTTCGCTCACTTTGAGGCATAGCTCTGTAAATATTGCGTTTTTGCCATCTCTGTCAAAGACAATTATGCTTATTGGCTGTTTTTTGGCCCTCTGTTAACTATATTTCTCCACATATTGGCTTTATTTCGCTCACTTTGAGGCATAGCTCTGTAAATATTGCGTTTTTGCCATCTCTGTCAAAGACAATTATGCTTATTGGCGGTTTTTTGACCCTCTGTGAACTATATTTCTCCACATATTGGCTTTAATTCGCTCACTTTGAGGCATAGCTCTGTAAATATTGCGTTTTTGCCATCTGTGTCAAAGACAATTATGCTTATTGGCGGTTTTTTGACCCTCTGTGAACTATATTTCTCCACATATTGGCTTTATTTCGCTCACTTTGAGGCATAGCTCTGTAAATATTGCGTTTTTGCCATCTCTGTCAAAGACAGATATGCTTATTGGCGGTTTTTTGGCCCTCTGTTAACTATATTTCTCCACATATTGGCTTTATTTCGCTCAGTTTGAGGCATAGCTCTGTAAATATTGCGTTTTTGCCATCTCTGTCAAAGACAGATATGCTTATTGGCAGTTTTTTGGCCCTCTGTTAACTATATTTCTCCACATATTGGCTTTATTTCGCTCACTTTGAGGCATAGCTCTGTAAATATTGCGTTTTTGCCATCTCTGTCAAAGACAATTATGCTTATTGGCGGTTTTTTGACCCTCTGTGAACTATATTTCTCCACATATTGGCTTTAATTCGCTCACTTTGAGGCATAGCTCTGTAAATATTGCGTTTTTGCCATCTGTGTCAAAGACAATTATGCTTATTGGCGGTTTTTTGACCCTCTGTGAACTATATTTCTCCACATATTGGCTTTAATTCGCTCACTTTGAGGCATAGCTCTGTAAATATTGCGTTTTTGCCATCTGTGTCAAAGACAATTATGCTTATTGGCGGTTTTTTGACCCTCTGTGAACTATATTTCTCCACATATTGGCTTTATTTCGCTCACTTTGAGGCATAGCTCTGTAAATATTGCGTTTTTGCCATCTCTGTCAAAGACAGATATGCTTATTGGCAGTTTTTTGGCCCTCTGTTAACTATATTTCTCCACATATTGGCTTTATTTCGCTCACTTTGAGGCATAGCTCTGTAAATATTGCGTTTTTGCCATCTCTGTCAAAGACAATTATGCTTATTGGCGGTTTTTTGACCCTCTGTGAACTATATTTCTCCACATATTGGCTTTAATTCGCTCACTTTGAGGCATAGCTCTGTAAATATTGCGTTTTTGCCATCTGTGTCAAAGACAATTATGCTTATTGGCGGTTTTTTGACCCTCTGTGAACTATATTTCTCCACATATTGGCTTTATTTCGCTCACTTTGAGGCATAGCTCTGTAAATATTGCGTTTTTGCCATCTCTGTCAAAGACAGATATGCTTATTGGCAGTTTTTTGGCCCTCTGTTAACTATATTTCTCCACATATTGGCTTTATTTCGCTCACTTTGAGGCATAGCTCTGTAAATATTGCGTTTTTGCCATCTCTGTCAAAGACAATTATGCTTATTGGCAGTTTTTTGGCCCTCTGTTAACTATATTTCTCCACATATTGGCTTTATTTCGCTCACTTTGAGGCATAGCTCTGTAAATATTGCGTTTTTGCCATCTCTGTCAAAGACAATTATGCTTATTGGCGGTTTTTTGACCCTCTGTGAACTATATTTCTCCACATATTGGCTTTAATTCGCTCACTTTGAGGCATAGCTCTGTAAATATTGCGTTTTTGCCATCTGTGTCAAAGACAATTATGCTTATTGGCGGTTTTTTGACCCTCTGTGAACTATATTTCTCCACATATTGGCTTTATTTCGCTCACTTTGAGGCATAGCTCTGTAAATATTGCGTTTTTGCCATCTCTGTCAAAGACAGATATGCTTATTGGCGGTTTTTTGGCCCTCTGTTAACTATATTTCTCCACATATTGGCTTTATTTCGCTCAGTTTGAGGCATAGCTCTGTAAATATTGCGTTTTTGCCATCTCTGTCAAAGACAGATATGCTTATTGGCAGTTTTTTGGCCCTCTGTTAACTATATTTCTCCACATATTGGCTTTATTTCGCTCACTTTGAGGCATAGCTCTGTAAATATTGCGTTTTTGCCATCTCTGTCAAAGACAATTATGCTTATTGGCGGTTTTTTGACCCTCTGTGAACTATATTTCTCCACATATTGGCTTTAATTCGCTCACTTTGAGGCATAGTTCTGTAAATATTGCGTTTTTGCCATCTGTGTCAAAGACAATTATGCTTATTGGCGGTTTTTTGACCCTCTGTGAACTATATTTCTCCACATATTGGCTTTAATTCGCTCACTTTGAGGCATAGCTCTGTAAATATTGCGTTTTTGCCATCTGTGTCAAAGACAATTATGCTTATTGGCGGTTTTTTGACCCTCTGTGAACTATATTTCTCCACATATTGGCTTTATTTCGCTCACTTTGAGGCATAGCTCTGTAAATATTGCGTTTTTGCCATCTCTGTCAAAGACAGATATGCTTATTGGCAGTTTTTTGGCCCTCTGTTAACTATATTTCTCCACATATTGGCTTTATTTCGCTCACTTTGAGGCATAGCTCTGTAAATATTGCGTTTTTGCCATCTCTGTCAAAGACAATTATGCTTATTGGCGGTTTTTTGACCCTCTGTGAACTATATTTCTCCACATATTGGCTTTAATTCGCTCACTTTGAGGCATAGCTCTGTAAATATTGCGTTTTTGCCATCTGTGTCAAAGACAATTATGCTTATTGGCGGTTTTTTGACCCTCTGTGAACTATATTTCTCCACATATTGGCTTTAATTCGCTCACTTTGAGGCATAGCTCTGTAAATATTGCGTTTTTGCCATCTGTGTCAAAGACAATTATGCTTATTGGCGGTTTTTTGACCCTCTGTGAACTATATTTCTCCACATATTGGCTTTATTTCGCTCACTTTGAGGCATAGCTCTGTAAATATTGCGTTTTTGCCATCTCTGTCAAAGACAGATATGCTTATTGGCAGTTTTTTGGCCCTCTGTTAACTATATTTCTCCACATATTGGCTTTATTTCGCTCACTTTGAGGCATAGCTCTGTAAATATTGCGTTTTTGCCATCTCTGTCAAAGACAATTATGCTTATTGGCAGTTTTTTGGCCCTCTGTTAACTATATTTCTCCACATATTGGCTTTATTTCGCTCACTTTGAGGCATAGCTCTGTAAATATTGCGTTTTTGCCATCTGTGTCAAAGACAATTATGCTTATTGGCGGTTTTTTGACCCTCTGTGAACTATATTTCTCCACATATTGGCTTTAATTCGCTCACTTTGAGGCATAGCTCTGTAAATATTGCGTTTTTGCCATCTGTGTCAAAGACAATTATGCTTATTGGCGGTTTTTTGACCCTCTGTGAACTATATTTCTCCACATATTGGCTTTATTTCGCTCACTTTGAGGCATAGCTCTGTAAATATTGCGTTTTTGCCATCTCTGTCAAAGACAGATATGCTTATTGGCAGTTTTTTGGCCCTCTGTTAACTATATTTCTCCACATATTGGCTTTATTTCGCTCACTTTGAGGCATAGCTCTGTAAATATTGCGTTTTTGCCATCTCTGTCAAAGACAATTATGCTTATTGGCGGTTTTTTGACCCTCTGTGAACTATATTTCTCCACATATTGGCTTTATTTCGCTCACTTTGAGGCATAGCTCTGTAAATATTGCGTTTTTGCCATCTCTGTCAAAGACAGATATGCTTATTGGCGGTTTTTTGGCCCTCTGTTAACTATATTTCTCCACATATTGGCTTTATTTCGCTCAGTTTGAGGCATAGCTCTGTAAATATTGCGTTTTTGCCATCTCTGTCAAAGACAGATATGCTTATTGGCAGTTTTTTGGCCCTCTGTTAACTATATTTCTCCACATATTGGCTTTATTTCGCTCACTTTGAGGCATAGCTCTGTAAATATTGCGTTTTTGCCATCTCTGTCAAAGACAATTATGCTTATTGGCGGTTTTTTGACCCTCTGTGAACTATATTTCTCCACATATTGGCTTTAATTCGCTCACTTTGAGGCATAGCTCTGTAAATATTGCGTTTTTGCCATCTGTGTCAAAGACAATTATGCTTATTGGCGGTTTTTTGACCCTCTGTGAACTATATTTCTCCACATATTGGCTTTAATTCGCTCACTTTGAGGCATAGCTCTGTAAATATTGCGTTTTTGCCATCTGTGTCAAAGACAATTATGCTTATTGGCGGTTTTTTGACCCTCTGTGAACTATATTTCTCCACATATTGGCTTTATTTCGCTCACTTTGAGGCATAGCTCTGTAAATATTGCGTTTTTGCCATCTCTGTCAAAGACAGATATCCTTATTGGCAGTTTTTTGGCCCTCTGTTAACTATATTTCTCCACATATTGGCTTTATTTCGCTCACTTTGAGGCATAGCTCTGTAAATATTGCGTTTTTGCCATCTCTGTCAAAGACAATTATGCTTATTGGCAGTTTTTTGGCCCTCTGTTAACTATATTTCTCCACATATTGGCTTTATTTCGCTCACTTTGAGGCATAGCTCTGTAAATATTGCGTTTTTGCCATCTCTGTCAAAGACAATTATGCTTATTGGCGGTTTTTTGACCCTCTGTGAACTATATTTCTCCACATATTGGCTTTAATTCGCTCACTTTGAGGCATAGCTCTGTAAATATTGCGTTTTTGCCATCTGTGTCAAAGACAATTATGCTTATTGGCGGTTTTTTGACCCTCTGTGAACTATATTTCTCCACATATTGGCTTTATTTCGCTCACTTTGAGGCATAGCTCTGTAAATATTGCGTTTTTGCCATCTCTGTCAAAGACAGATATGCTTATTGGCGGTTTTTTGGCCCTCTGTTAACTATATTTCTCCACATATTGGCTTTATTTCGCTCAGTTTGAGGCATAGCTCTGTAAATATTGCGTTTTTGCCATCTCTGTCAAAGACAGATATGCTTATTGGCAGTTTTTTGGCCCTCTGTTAACTATATTTCTCCACATATTGGCTTTATTTCGCTCACTTTGAGGCATAGCTCTGTAAATATTGCGTTTTTGCCATCTCTGTCAAAGACAATTATGCTTATTGGCGGTTTTTTGACCCTCTGTGAACTATATTTCTCCACATATTGGCTTTAATTCGCTCACTTTGAGGCATAGCTCTGTAAATATTGCGTTTTTGCCATCTGTGTCAAAGACAATTATGCTTATTGGCGGTTTTTTGACCCTCTGTGAACTATATTTCTCCACATATTGGCTTTAATTCGCTCACTTTGAGGCATAGCTCTGTAAATATTGCGTTTTTGCCATCTGTGTCAAAGACAATTATGCTTATTGGCGGTTTTTTGACCCTCTGTGAACTATATTTCTCCACATATTGGCTTTATTTCGCTCACTTTGAGGCATAGCTCTGTAAATATTGCGTTTTTGCCATCTCTGTCAAAGACAGATATGCTTATTGGCAGTTTTTTGGCCCTCTGTTAACTATATTTCTCCACATATTGGCTTTATTTCGCTCACTTTGAGGCATAGCTCTGTAAATATTGCGTTTTTGCCATCTCTGTCAAAGACAATTATGCTTATTGGCGGTTTTTTGACCCTCTGTGAACTATATTTCTCCACATATTGGCTTTAATTCGCTCACTTTGAGGCATAGCTCTGTAAATATTGCGTTTTTGCCATCTGTGTCAAAGACAATTATGCTTATTGGCGGTTTTTTGACCCTCTGTGAACTATATTTCTCCACATATTGGCTTTATTTCGCTCACTTTGAGGCATAGCTCTGTAAATATTGCGTTTTTGCCATCTCTGTCAAAGACAGATATGCTTATTGGCAGTTTTTTGGCCCTCTGTTAACTATATTTCTCCACATATTGGCTTTATTTCGCTCACTTTGAGGCATAGCTCTGTAAATATTGCGTTTTTGCCATCTCTGTCAAAGACAATTATGCTTATTGGCAGTTTTTTGGCCCTCTGTTAACTATATTTCTCCACATATTGGCTTTATTTCGCTCACTTTGAGGCATAGCTCTGTAAATATTGCGTTTTTGCCATCTCTGTCAAAGACAATTATGCTTATTGGCGGTTTTTTGACCCTCTGTGAACTATATTTCTCCACATATTGGCTTTAATTCGCTCACTTTGAGGCATAGCTCTGTAAATATTGCGTTTTTGCCATCTGTGTCAAAGACAATTATGCTTATTGGCGGTTTTTTGACCCTCTGTGAACTATATTTCTCCACATATTGGCTTTATTTCGCTCACTTTGAGGCATAGCTCTGTAAATATTGCGTTTTTGCCATCTCTGTCAAAGACAGATATGCTTATTGGCGGTTTTTTGGCCCTCTGTTAACTATATTTCTCCACATATTGGCTTTATTTCGCTCAGTTTGAGGCATAGCTCTGTAAATATTGCGTTTTTGCCATCTCTGTCAAAGACAGATATGCTTATTGGCAGTTTTTTGGCCCTCTGTTAACTATATTTCTCCACATATTGGCTTTATTTCGCTCACTTTGAGGCATAGCTCTGTAAATATTGCGTTTTTGCCATCTCTGTCAAAGACAATTATGCTTATTGGCGGTTTTTTGACCCTCTGTGAACTATATTTCTCCACATATTGGCTTTAATTCGCTCACTTTGAGGCATAGCTCTGTAAATATTGCGTTTTTGCCATCTGTGTCAAAGACAATTATGCTTATTGGCGGTTTTTTGACCCTCTGTGAACTATATTTCTCCACATATTGGCTTTAATTCGCTCACTTTGAGGCATAGCTCTGTAAATATTGCGTTTTTGCCATCTGTGTCAAAGACAATTATGCTTATTGGCGGTTTTTTGACCCTCTGTGAACTATATTTCTCCACATATTGGCTTTATTTCGCTCACTTTGAGGCATAGCTCTGTAAATATTGCGTTTTTGCCATCTCTGTCAAAGACAGATATGCTTATTGGCAGTTTTTTGGCCCTCTGTTAACTATATTTCTCCACATATTGGCTTTATTTCGCTCACTTTGAGGCATAGCTCTGTAAATATTGCGTTTTTGCCATCTCTGTCAAAGACAATTATGCTTATTGGCGGTTTTTTGACCCTCTGTGAACTATATTTCTCCACATATTGGCTTTAATTCGCTCACTTTGAGGCATAGCTCTGTAAATATTGCGTTTTTGCCATCTGTGTCAAAGACAATTATGCTTATTGGCGGTTTTTTGACCCTCTGTGAACTATATTTCTCCACATATTGGCTTTATTTCGCTCACTTTGAGGCATAGCTCTGTAAATATTGCGTTTTTGCCATCTCTGTCAAAGACAGATATGCTTATTGGCGGTTTTTTGGCCCTCTGTTAACTATATTTCTCCACATATTGGCTTTATTTCGCTCAGTTTGAGGCATAGCTCTGTAAATATTGCGTTTTTGCCATCTCTGTCAAAGACAGATATGCTTATTGGCAGTTTTTTGGCCCTCTGTTAACTATATTTCTCCACATATTGGCTTTATTTCGCTCACTTTGAGGCATAGCTCTGTAAATATTGCGTTTTTGCCATCTCTGTCAAAGACAATTATGCTTATTGGCGGTTTTTTGACCCTCTGTGAACTATATTTCTCCACATATTGGCTTTAATTCGCTCACTTTGAGGCATAGCTCTGTAAATATTGCGTTTTTGCCATCTGTGTCAAAGACAATTATGCTTATTGGCGGTTTTTTGACCCTCTGTGAACTATATTTCTCCACATATTGGCTTTAATTCGCTCACTTTGAGGCATAGCTCTGTAAATATTGCGTTTTTGCCATCTGTGTCAAAGACAATTATGCTTATTGGCGGTTTTTTGACCCTCTGTGAACTATATTTCTCCACATATTGGCTTTATTTCGCTCACTTTGAGGCATAGCTCTGTAAATATTGCGTTTTTGCCATCTCTGTCAAAGACAGATATGCTTATTGGCAGTTTTTTGGCCCTCTGTTAACTATATTTCTCCACATATTGGCTTTATTTCGCTCACTTTGAGGCATAGCTCTGTAAATATTGCGTTTTTGCCATCTCTGTCAAAGACAATTATGCTTATTGGCGGTTTTTTGACCCTCTGTGAACTATATTTCTCCACATATTGGCTTTAATTCGCTCACTTTGAGGCATAGCTCTGTAAATATTGCGTTTTTGCCATCTGTGTCAAAGACAATTATGCTTATTGGCGGTTTTTTGACCCTCTGTGAACTATATTTCTCCACATATTGGCTTTATTTCGCTCACTTTGAGGCATAGCTCTGTAAATATTGCGTTTTTGCCATCTCTGTCAAAGACAGATATGCTTATTGGCAGTTTTTTGGCCCTCTGTTAACTATATTTCTCCACATATTGGCTTTATTTCGCTCACTTTGAGGCATAGCTCTGTAAATATTGCGTTTTTGCCATCTCTGTCAAAGACAATTATGCTTATTGGCAGTTTTTTGGCCCTCTGTTAACTATATTTCTCCACATATTGGCTTTATTTCGCTCACTTTGAGGCATAGCTCTGTAAATATTGCGTTTTTGCCATCTCTGTCAAAGACAATTATGCTTATTGGCGGTTTTTTGACCCTCTGTGAACTATATTTCTCCACATATTGGCTTTAATTCCCTCACTTTGAGGCATAGCTCTGTAAATATTGCGTTTTTGCCATCTGTGTCAAAGACAATTATGCTTATTGGCGGTTTTTTGACCCTCTGTGAACTATATTTCTCCACATATTGGCTTTATTTCGCTCACTTTGAGGCATAGCTCTGTAAATATTGCGTTTTTGCCATCTCTGTCAAAGACAGATATGCTTATTGGCGGTTTTTTGGCCCTCTGTTAACTATATTTCTCCACATATTGGCTTTATTTCGCTCAGTTTGAGGCATAGCTCTGTAAATATTGCGTTTTTGCCATCTCTGTCAAAGACAGATATGCTTATTGGCAGTTTTTTGGCCCTCTGTTAACTATATTTCTCCACATATTGGCTTTATTTCGCTCACTTTGAGGCATAGCTCTGTAAATATTGCGTTTTTGCCATCTCTGTCAAAGACAATTATGCTTATTGGCGGTTTTTTGACCCTCTGTGAACTATATTTCTCCACATATTGGCTTTAATTCGCTCACTTTGAGGCATAGCTCTGTAAATATTGCGTTTTTGCCATCTGTGTCAAAGACAATTATGCTTATTGGCGGTTTTTTGACCCTCTGTGAACTATATTTCTCCACATATTGGCTTTAATTCGCTCACTTTGAGGCATAGCTCTGTAAATATTGCGTTTTTGCCATCTGTGTCAAAGACAATTATGCTTATTGGCGGTTTTTTGACCCTCTGTGAACTATATTTCTCCACATATTGGCTTTATTTCGCTCACTTTGAGGCATAGCTCTGTAAATATTGCGTTTTTGCCATCTCTGTCAAAGACAGATATGCTTATTGGCAGTTTTTTGGCCCTCTGTTAACTATATTTCTCCACATATTGGCTTTATTTCGCTCACTTTGAGGCATAGCTCTGTAAATATTGCGTTTTTGCCATCTCTGTCAAAGACAATTATGCTTATTGGCGGTTTTTTGACCCTCTGTGAACTATATTTCTCCACATATTGGCTTTAATTCGCTCACTTTGAGGCATAGCTCTGTAAATATTGCGTTTTTGCCATCTGTGTCAAAGACAATTATGCTTATTGGCGGTTTTTTGACCCTCTGTGAACTATATTTCTCCACATATTGGCTTTATTTCGCTCACTTTGAGGCATAGCTCTGTAAATATTGCGTTTTTGCCATCTCTGTCAAAGACAGATATGCTTATTGGCAGTTTTTTGGCCCTCTGTTAACTATATTTCTCCACATATTGGCTTTATTTCGCTCACTTTGAGGCATAGCTCTGTAAATATTGCGTTTTTGCCATCTCTGTCAAAGACAATTATGCTTATTGGCAGTTTTTTGGCCCTCTGTTAACTATATTTCTCCACATATTGGCTTTATTTCGCTCACTTTGAGGCATAGCTCTGTAAATATTGCGTTTTTGCCATCTCTGTCAAAGACAATTATGCTTATTGGCGGTTTTTTGACCCTCTGTGAACTATATTTCTCCACATATTGGCTTTAATTCGCTCACTTTGAGGCATAGCTCTGTAAATATTGCGTTTTTGCCATCTGTGTCAAAGACAATTATGCTTATTGGCGGTTTTTTGACCCTCTGTGAACTATATTTCTCCACATATTGGCTTTATTTCGCTCACTTTGAGGCATAGCTCTGTAAATATTGCGTTTTTGCCATCTCTGTCAAAGACAGATATGCTTATTGGCGGTTTTTTGGCCCTCTGTTAACTATATTTCTCCACATATTGGCTTTATTTCGCTCAGTTTGAGGCATAGCTCTGTAAATATTGCGTTTTTGCCATCTCTGTCAAAGACAGATATGCTTATTGGCAGTTTTTTGGCCCTCTGTTAACTATATTTCTCCACATATTGGCTTTATTTCGCTCACTTTGAGGCATAGCTCTGTAAATATTGCGTTTTTGCCATCTCTGTCAAAGACAATTATGCTTATTGGCGGTTTTTTGACCCTCTGTGAACTATATTTCTCCACATATTGGCTTTAATTCGCTCACTTTGAGGCATAGCTCTGTAAATATTGCGTTTTTGCCATCTGTGTCAAAGACAATTATGCTTATTGGCGGTTTTTTGACCCTCTGTGAACTATATTTCTCCACATATTGGCTTTAATTCGCTCACTTTGAGGCATAGCTCTGTAAATATTGCGTTTTTGCCATCTGTGTCAAAGACAATTATGCTTATTGGCGGTTTTTTGACCCTCTGTGAACTATATTTCTCCACATATTGGCTTTATTTCGCTCACTTTGAGGCATAGCTCTGTAAATATTGCGTTTTTGCCATCTCTGTCAAAGACAGATATGCTTATTGGCAGTTTTTTGGCCCTCTGTTAACTATATTTCTCCACATATTGGCTTTATTTCGCTCACTTTGAGGCATAGCTCTGTAAATATTGCGTTTTTGCCATCTCTGTCAAAGACAATTATGCTTATTGGCGGTTTTTTGACCCTCTGTGAACTATATTTCTCCACATATTGGCTTTAATTCGCTCACTTTGAGGCATAGCTCTGTAAATATTGCGTTTTTGCCATCTGTGTCAAAGACAATTATGCTTATTGGCGGTTTTTTGACCCTCTGTGAACTATATTTCTCCACATATTGGCTTTATTTCGCTCACTTTGAGGCATAGCTCTGTAAATATTGCGTTTTTGCCATCTCTGTCAAAGACAGATATGCTTATTGGCAGTTTTTTGGCCCTCTGTTAACTATATTTCTCCACATATTGGCTTTATTTCGCTCACTTTGAGGCATAGCTCTGTAAATATTGCGTTTTTGCCATCTCTGTCAAAGACAATTATGCTTATTGGCAGTTTTTTGGCCCTCTGTTAACTATATTTCTCCACATATTGGCTTTATTTCGCTCACTTTGAGGCATAGCTCTGTAAATATTGCGTTTTTGCCATCTCTGTCAAAGACAATTATGCTTATTGGCGGTTTTTTGACCCTCTGTGAACTATATTTCTCCACATATTGGCTTTAATTCGCTCACTTTGAGGCATAGCTCTGTAAATATTGCGTTTTTGCCATCTGTGTCAAAGACAATTATGCTTATTGGCGGTTTTTTGACCCTCTGTGAACTATATTTCTCCACATATTGGCTTTATTTCGCTCACTTTGAGGCATAGCTCTGTAAATATTGCGTTTTTGCCATCTCTGTCAAAGACAGATATGCTTATTGGCGGTTTTTTGGCCCTCTGTTAACTATATTTCTCCACATATTGGCTTTATTTCGCTCAGTTTGAGGCATAGCTCTGTAAATATTGCGTTTTTGCCATCTCTGTCAAAGACAGATATGCTTATTGGCAGTTTTTTGGCCCTCTGTTAACTATATTTCTCCACATATTGGCTTTATTTCGCTCACTTTGAGGCATAGCTCTGTAAATATTGCGTTTTTGCCATCTCTGTCAAAGACAATTATGCTTATTGGCGGTTTTTTGACCCTCTGTGAACTATATTTCTCCACATATTGGCTTTAATTCGCTCACTTTGAGGCATAGCTCTGTAAATATTGCGTTTTTGCCATCTGTGTCAAAGACAATTATGCTTATTGGCGGTTTTTTGACCCTCTGTGAACTATATTTCTCCACATATTGGCTTTAATTCGCTCACTTTGAGGCATAGCTCTGTAAATATTGCGTTTTTGCCATCTGTGTCAAAGACAATTATGCTTATTGGCGGTTTTTTGACCCTCTGTGAACTATATTTCTCCACATATTGGCTTTATTTCGCTCACTTTGAGGCATAGCTCTGTAAATATTGCGTTTTTGCCATCTCTGTCAAAGACAGATATGCTTATTGGCAGTTTTTTGGCCCTCTGTTAACTATATTTCTCCACATATTGGCTTTATTTCGCTCACTTTGAGGCATAGCTCTGTAAATATTGCGTTTTTGCCATCTCTGTCAAAGACAATTATGCTTATTGGCGGTTTTTTGACCCTCTGTGAACTATATTTCTCCACATATTGGCTTTAATTCGCTCACTTTGAGGCATAGCTCTGTAAATATTGCGTTTTTGCCATCTGTGTCAAAGACAATTATGCTTATTGGCGGTTTTTTGACCCTCTGTGAACTATATTTCTCCACATATTGGCTTTATTTCGCTCACTTTGAGGCATAGCTCTGTAAATATTGCGTTTTTGCCATCTCTGTCAAAGACAGATATGCTTATTGGCAGTTTTTTGGCCCTCTGTTAACTATATTTCTCCACATATTGGCTTTATTTCGCTCACTTTGAGGCATAGCTCTGTAAATATTGCGTTTTTGCCATCTCTGTCAAAGACAATTATGCTTATTGGCAGTTTTTTGGCCCTCTGTTAACTATATTTCTCCACATATTGGCTTTATTTCGCTCACTTTGAGGCATAGCTCTGTAAATATTGCGTTTTTGCCATCTCTGTCAAAGACAATTATGCTTATTGGCGGTTTTTTGACCCTCTGTGAACTATATTTCTCCACATATTGGCTTTAATTCGCTCACTTTGAGGCATAGCTCTGTAAATATTGCGTTTTTGCCATCTGTGTCAAAGACAATTATGCTTATTGGCGGTTTTTTGACCCTCTGTGAACTATATTTCTCCACATATTGGCTTTATTTCGCTCACTTTGAGGCATAGCTCTGTAAATATTGCGTTTTTGCCATCTCTGTCAAAGACAGATATGCTTATTGGCGGTTTTTTGGCCCTCTGTTAACTATATTTCTCCACATATTGGCTTTATTTCGCTCAGTTTGAGGCATAGCTCTGTAAATATTGCGTTTTTGCCATCTCTGTCAAAGACAGATATGCTTATTGGCAGTTTTTTGGCCCTCTGTTAACTATATTTCTCCACATATTGGCTTTATTTCGCTCACTTTGAGGCATAGCTCTGTAAATATTGCGTTTTTGCCATCTCTGTCAAAGACAATTATGCTTATTGGCGGTTTTTTGACCCTCTGTGAACTATATTTCTCCACATATTGGCTTTAATTCGCTCACTTTGAGGCATAGCTCTGTAAATATTGCGTTTTTGCCATCTGTGTCAAAGACAATTATGCTTATTGGCGGTTTTTTGACCCTCTGTGAACTATATTTCTCCACATATTGGCTTTAATTCGCTCACTTTGAGGCATAGCTCTGTAAATATTGCGTTTTTGCCATCTGTGTCAAAGACAATTATGCTTATTGGCGGTTTTTTGACCCTCTGTGAACTATATTTCTCCACATATTGGCTTTATTTCGCTCACTTTGAGGCATAGCTCTGTAAATATTGCGTTTTTGCCATCTCTGTCAAAGACAGATATGCTTATTGGCAGTTTTTTGGCCCTCTGTTAACTATATTTCTCCACATATTGGCTTTATTTCGCTCACTTTGAGGCATAGCTCTGTAAATATTGCGTTTTTGCCATCTCTGTCAAAGACAATTATGCTTATTGGCGGTTTTTTGACCCTCTGTGAACTATATTTCTCCACATATTGGCTTTAATTCGCTCACTTTGAGGCATAGCTCTGTAAATATTGCGTTTTTGCCATCTGTGTCAAAGACAATTATGCTTATTGGCGGTTTTTTGACCCTCTGTGAACTATATTTCTCCACATATTGGCTTTATTTCGCTCACTTTGAGGCATAGCTCTGTAAATATTGCGTTTTTGCCATCTGTGTCAAAGACAATTATGCTTATTGGCGGTTTTTTGACCCTCTGTGAACTATATTTCTCCACATATTGGCTTTAATTCGCTCACTTTGAGGCATAGCTCTGTAAATATTGCGTTTTTGCCATCTGTGTCAAAGACAATTATGCTTATTGGCGGTTTTTTGACCCTCTGTGAACTATATTTCTCCACATATTGGCTTTAATTCGCTCACTTTGAGGCATAGCTCTGTAAATATTGCGTTTTTGCCATCTGTGTCAAAGACAATTATGCTTATTGGCGGTTTTTTGACCCTCTGTGAACTATATTTCTCCACATATTGGCTTTATTTCGCTCACTTTGAGGCATAGCTCTGTAAATATTGCGTTTTTGCCATCTCTGTCAAAGACAGATATGCTTATTGGCAGTTTTTTGGCCCTCTGTTAACTATATTTCTCCACATATTGGCTTTATTTCGCTCACTTTGAGGCATAGCTCTGTAAATATTGCGTTTTTGCCATCTCTGTCAAAGACAATTATGCTTATTGGCGGTTTTTTGACCCTCTGTGAACTATATTTCTCCACATATTGGCTTTAATTCGCTCACTTTGAGGCATAGCTCTGTAAATATTGCGTTTTTGCCATCTGTGTCAAAGACAATTATGCTTATTGGCGGTTTTTTGACCCTCTGTGAACTATATTTCTCCACATATTGGCTTTATTTCGCTCACTTTGAGGCATAGCTCTGTAAATATTGCGTTTTTGCCATCTCTGTCAAAGACAGATATGCTTATTGGCAGTTTTTTGGCCCTCTGTTAACTATATTTCTCCACATATTGGCTTTATTTCGCTCACTTTGAGGCATAGCTCTGTAAATATTGCGTTTTTGCCATCTCTGTCAAAGACAATTATGCTTATTGGCAGTTTTTTGGCCCTCTGTTAACTATATTTCTCCACATATTGGCTTTATTTCGCTCACTTTGAGGCATAGCTCTGTAAATATTGCGTTTTTGCCATCTCTGTCAAAGACAATTATGCTTATTGGCGGTTTTTTGACCCTCTGTGAACTATATTTCTCCACATATTGGCTTTAATTCGCTCACTTTGAGGCATAGCTCTGTAAATATTGCGTTTTTGCCATCTGTGTCAAAGACAATTATGCTTATTGGCGGTTTTTTGACCCTCTGTGAACTATATTTCTCCACATATTGGCTTTATTTCGCTCACTTTGAGGCATAGCTCTGTAAATATTGCGTTTTTGCCATCTCTGTCAAAGACAGATATGCTTATTGGCAGTTTTTTGGCCCTCTGTTAACTATATTTCTCCACATATTGGCTTTATTTCGCTCACTTTGAGGCATAGCTCTGTAAATATTGCGTTTTTGCCATCTCTGTCAAAGACAATTATGCTTATTGGCAGTTTTTTGGCCCTCTGTTAACTATATTTCTCCACATATTGGCTTTATTTCGCTCACTTTGAGGCATAGCTCTGTAAATATTGCGTTTTTGCCATCTCTGTCAAAGACAATTATGCTTATTGGCGGTTTTTTGACCCTCTGTGAACTATATTTCTCCACATATTGGCTTTAATTCGCTCACTTTGAGGCATAGCTCTGTAAATATTGCGTTTTTGCCATCTGTGTCAAAGACAATTATGCTTATTGGCGGTTTTTTGACCCTCTGTGAACTATATTTCTCCACATATTGGCTTTATTTCGCTCACTTTGAGGCATAGCTCTGTAAATATTGCGTTTTTGCCATCTCTGTCAAAGACAGATATGCTTATTGGCGGTTTTTTGGCCCTCTGTTAACTATATTTCTCCACATATTGGCTTTATTTCGCTCAGTTTGAGGCATAGCTCTGTAAATATTGCGTTTTTGCCATCTCTGTCAAAGACAGATATGCTTATTGGCAGTTTTTTGGCCCTCTGTTAACTATATTTCTCCACATATTGGCTTTATTTCGCTCACTTTGAGGCATAGCTCTGTAAATATTGCGTTTTTGCCATCTCTGTCAAAGACAATTATGCTTATTGGCGGTTTTTTGACCCTCTGTGAACTATATTTCTCCACATATTGGCTTTAATTCGCTCACTTTGAGGCATAGCTCTGTAAATATTGCGTTTTTGCCATCTGTGTCAAAGACAATTATGCTTATTGGCGGTTTTTTGACCCTCTGTGAACTATATTTCTCCACATATTGGCTTTAATTCGCTCACTTTGAGGCATAGCTCTGTAAATATTGCGTTTTTGCCATCTGTGTCAAAGACAATTATGCTTATTGGCGGTTTTTTGACCCTCTGTGAACTATATTTCTCCACATATTGGCTTTATTTCGCTCACTTTGAGGCATAGCTCTGTAAATATTGCGTTTTTGCCATCTCTGTCAAAGACAGATATGCTTATTGGCAGTTTTTTGGCCCTCTGTTAACTATATTTCTCCACATATTGGCTTTATTTCGCTCACTTTGAGGCATAGCTCTGTAAATATTGCGTTTTTGCCATCTCTGTCAAAGACAATTATGCTTATTGGCGGTTTTTTGACCCTCTGTGAACTATATTTCTCCACATATTGGCTTTAATTCGCTCACTTTGAGGCATAGCTCTGTAAATATTGCGTTTTTGCCATCTGTGTCAAAGACAATTATGCTTATTGGCGGTTTTTTGACCCTCTGTGAACTATATTTCTCCACATATTGGCTTTATTTCGCTCACTTTGAGGCATAGCTCTGTAAATATTGCGTTTTTGCCATCTCTGTCAAAGACAGATATGCTTATTGGCAGTTTTTTGGCCCTCTGTTAACTATATTTCTCCACATATTGGCTTTATTTCGCTCACTTTGAGGCATAGCTCTGTAAATATTGCGTTTTTGCCATCTCTGTCAAAGACAATTATGCTTATTGGCAGTTTTTTGGCCCTCTGTTAACTATATTTCTCCACATATTGGCTTTATTTCGCTCACTTTGAGGCATAGCTCTGTAAATATTGCGTTTTTGCCATCTCTGTCAAAGACAATTATGCTTATTGGCGGTTTTTTGACCCTCTGTGAACTATATTTCTCCACATATTGGCTTTAATTCGCTCACTTTGAGGCATAGCTCTGTAAATATTGCGTTTTTGCCATCTGTGTCAAAGACAATTATGCTTATTGGCGGTTTTTTGACCCTCTGTGAACTATATTTCTCCACATATTGGCTTTATTTCGCTCACTTTGAGGCATAGCTCTGTAAATATTGCGTTTTTGCCATCTCTGTCAAAGACAGATATGCTTATTGGCGGTTTTTTGGCCCTCTGTTAACTATATTTCTCCACATATTGGCTTTATTTCGCTCAGTTTGAGGCATAGCTCTGTAAATATTGCGTTTTTGCCATCTCTGTCAAAGACAGATATGCTTATTGGCAGTTTTTTGGCCCTCTGTTAACTATATTTCTCCACATATTGGCTTTATTTCGCTCACTTTGAGGCATAGCTCTGTAAATATTGCGTTTTTGCCATCTCTGTCAAAGACAATTATGCTTATTGGCGGTTTTTTGACCCTCTGTGAACTATATTTCTCCACATATTGGCTTTAATTCGCTCACTTTGAGGCATAGCTCTGTAAATATTGCGTTTTTGCCATCTGTGTCAAAGACAATTATGCTTATTGGCGGTTTTTTGACCCTCTGTGAACTATATTTCTCCACATATTGGCTTTAATTCGCTCACTTTGAGGCATAGCTCTGTAAATATTGCGTTTTTGCCATCTGTGTCAAAGACAATTATGCTTATTGGCGGTTTTTTGACCCTCTGTGAACTATATTTCTCCACATATTGGCTTTATTTCGCTCACTTTGAGGCATAGCTCTGTAAATATTGCGTTTTTGCCATCTCTGTCAAAGACAGATATGCTTATTGGCAGTTTTTTGGCCCTCTGTTAACTATATTTCTCCACATATTGGCTTTATTTCGCTCACTTTGAGGCATAGCTCTGTAAATATTGCGTTTTTGCCATCTCTGTCAAAGACAATTATGCTTATTGGCGGTTTTTTGACCCTCTGTGAACTATATTTCTCCACATATTGGCTTTAATTCGCTCACTTTGAGGCATAGCTCTGTAAATATTGCGTTTTTGCCATCTGTGTCAAAGACAATTATGCTTATTGGCGGTTTTTTGACCCTCTGTGAACTATATTTCTCCACATATTGGCTTTATTTCGCTCACTTTGAGGCATAGCTCTGTAAATATTGCGTTTTTGCCATCTCTGTCAAAGACAGATATGCTTATTGGCAGTTTTTTGGCCCTCTGTTAACTATATTTCTCCACATATTGGCTTTATTTCGCTCACTTTGAGGCATAGCTCTGTAAATATTGCGTTTTTGCCATCTCTGTCAAAGACAATTATGCTTATTGGCAGTTTTTTGGCCCTCTGTTAACTATATTTCTCCACATATTGGCTTTATTTCGCTCACTTTGAGGCATAGCTCTGTAAATATTGCGTTTTTGCCATCTCTGTCAAAGACAATTATGCTTATTGGCGGTTTTTTGACCCTCTGTGAACTATATTTCTCCACATATTGGCTTTAATTCGCTCACTTTGAGGCATAGCTCTGTAAATATTGCGTTTTTGCCATCTGTGTCAAAGACAATTATGCTTATTGGCGGTTTTTTGACCCTCTGTGAACTATATTTCTCCACATATTGGCTTTATTTCGCTCACTTTGAGGCATAGCTCTGTAAATATTGCGTTTTTGCCATCTCTGTCAAAGACAGATATGCTTATTGGCGGTTTTTTGGCCCTCTGTTAACTATATTTCTCCACATATTGGCTTTATTTCGCTCAGTTTGAGGCATAGCTCTGTAAATATTGCGTTTTTGCCATCTCTGTCAAAGACAGATATGCTTATTGGCAGTTTTTTGGCCCTCTGTTAACTATATTTCTCCACATATTGGCTTTATTTCGCTCACTTTGAGGCATAGCTCTGTAAATATTGCGTTTTTGCCAACTCTGTCAAAGACAATTATGCTTATTGGCGGTTTTTTGACCCTCTGTGAACTATATTTCTCCACATATTGGCTTTAATTCGCTCACTTTGAGGCATAGCTCTGTAAATATTGCGTTTTTGCCATCTGTGTCAAAGACAATTATGCTTATTGGCGGTTTTTTGACCCTCTGTGAACTATATTTCTCCACATATTGGCTTTAATTCGCTCACTTTGAGGCATAGCTCTGTAAATATTGCGTTTTTGCCATCTGTGTCAAAGACAATTATGCTTATTGGCGGTTTTTTGACCCTCTGTGAACTATATTTCTCCACATATTGGCTTTATTTCGCTCACTTTGAGGCATAGCTCTGTAAATATTGCGTTTTTGCCATCTCTGTCAAAGACAATTATGCTTATTGGCGGTTTTTTGACCCTCTGTGAACTATATTTCTCCACATATTGGCTTTAATTCGCTCACTTTGAGGCATAGCTCTGTAAATATTGCGTTTTTGCCATCTCTGTCAAAGACAATTATGCTTATTGGCGGTTTTTTGACCCTCTGTGAACTATATTTCTCCACATATTGGCTTTAATTCGCTCACTTTGAGGCATAGCTCTGTAAATATTGCGTTTTTGCCATCTGTGTCAAAGACAATTATGCTTATTGGCGGTTTTTTGACCCTCTGTGAACTATATTTCTCCACATATTGGCTTTATTTCGCTCACTTTGAGGCATAGCTCTGTAAATATTGCGTTTTTGCCATCTCTGTCAAAGACAGATATGCTTATTGGCAGTTTTTTGGCCCTCTGTTAACTATATTTCTCCACATATTGGCTTTATTTCGCTCACTTTGAGGCATAGCTCTGTAAATATTGCGTTTTTGCCATCTCTGTCAAAGACAATTATGCTTATTGGCAGTTTTTTGGCCCTCTGTTAACTATATTTCTCCACATATTGGCTTTATTTCGCTCACTTTGAGGCATAGCTCTGTAAATATTGCGTTTTTGCCATCTCTGTCAAAGACAATTATGCTTATTGGCGGTTTTTTGACCCTCTGTGAACTATATTTCTCCACATATTGGCTTTAATTCGCTCACTTTGAGGCATAGCTCTGTAAATATTGCGTTTTTGCCATCTGTGTCAAAGACAATTATGCTTATTGGCGGTTTTTTGACCCTATGTGAACTATATTTCTCCACATATTGGCTTTATTTCGCTCACTTTGAGGCATAGCTCTGTAAATATTGCGTTTTTGCCATCTGTGTCAAAGACAATTATGCTTATTGGCGGTTTTTTGACCCTCTGTGAACTATATTTCTCCACATATTGGCTTTAATTCGCTCACTTTGAGGCATAGCTCTGTAAATATTGCGTTTTTGCCATCTGTGTCAAAGACAATTATGCTTATTGGCGGTTTTTTGACCCTCTGTGAACTATATTTCTCCACATATTGGCTTTATTTCGCTCACTTTGAGGCATAGCTCTGTAAATATTGCGTTTTTGCCATCTCTGTCAAAGACAGATATGCTTATTGGCAGTTTTTTGGCCCTCTGTTAACTATATTTCTCCACATATTGGCTTTATTTCGCTCACTTTGAGGCATAGCTCTGTAAATATTGCGTTTTTGCCATCTCTGTCAAAGACAATTATGCTTATTGGCGGTTTTTTGACCCTCTGTGAACTATATTTCTCCACATATTGGCTTTAATTCGCTCACTTTGAGGCATAGCTCTGTAAATATTGCGTTTTTGCCATCTGTGTCAAAGACAATTATGCTTATTGGCGGTTTTTTGACCCTCTGTGAACTATATTTCTCCACATATTGGCTTTATTTCGCTCACTTTGAGGCATAGCTCTGTAAATATTGCGTTTTTGCCATCTCTGTCAAAGACAGATATGCTTATTGGCAGTTTTTTGGCCCTCTGTTAACTATATTTCTCCACATATTGGCTTTATTTCGCTCACTTTGAGGCATAGCTCTGTAAATATTGCGTTTTTGCCATCTCTGTCAAAGACAATTATGCTTATTGGCAGTTTTTTGGCCCTCTGTTAACTATATTTCTCCACATATTGGCTTTATTTCGCTCACTTTGAGGCATAGCTCTGTAAATATTGCGTTTTTGCCATCTCTGTCAAAGACAATTATGCTTATTGGCGGTTTTTTGACCCTCTGTGAACTATATTTCTCCACATATTGGCTTTAATTCGCTCACTTTGAGGCATAGCTCTGTAAATATTGCGTTTTTGCCATCTGTGTCAAAGACAATTATGCTTATTGGCGGTTTTTTGACCCTCTGTGAACTATATTTCTCCACATATTGGCTTTATTTCGCTCACTTTGAGGCATAGCTCTGTAAATATTGCGTTTTTGCCATCTCTGTCAAAGACAGATATGCTTATTGGCGGTTTTTTGGCCCTCTGTTAACTATATTTCTCCACATATTGGCTTTATTTCGCTCAGTTTGAGGCATAGCTCTGTAAATATTGCGTTTTTGCCATCTCTGTCAAAGACAGATATGCTTATTGGCAGTTTTTTGGCCCTCTGTTAACTATATTTCTCCACATATTGGCTTTATTTCGCTCACTTTGAGGCATAGCTCTGTAAATATTGCGTTTTTGCCATCTCTGTCAAAGACAATTATGCTTATTGGCGGTTTTTTGACCCTCTGTGAACTATATTTCTCCACATATTGGCTTTAATTCGCTCACTTTGAGGCATAGCTCTGTAAATATTGCGTTTTTGCCATCTGTGTCAAAGACAATTATGCTTATTGGCGGTTTTTTGACCCTCTGTGAACTATATTTCTCCACATATTGGCTTTAATTCGCTCACTTTGAGGCATAGCTCTGTAAATATTGCGTTTTTGCCATCTGTGTCAAAGACAATTATGCTTATTGGCGGTTTTTTGACCCTCTGTGAACTATATTTCTCCACATATTGGCTTTATTTCGCTCACTTTGAGGCATAGCTCTGTAAATATTGCGTTTTTGCCATCTCTGTCAAAGACAGATATGCTTATTGGCAGTTTTTTGGCCCTCTGTTAACTATATTTCTCCACATATTGGCTTTATTTCGCTCACTTTGAGGCATAGCTCTGTAAATATTGCGTTTTTGCCATCTCTGTCAAAGACAATTATGCTTATTGGCGGTTTTTTGACCCTCTGTGAACTATATTTCTCCACATATTGGCTTTAATTCGCTCACTTTGAGGCATAGCTCTGTAAATATTGCGTTTTTGCCATCTGTGTCAAAGACAATTATGCTTATTGGCGGTTTTTTGACCCTCTGTGAACTATATTTCTCCACATATTGGCTTTATTTCGCTCACTTTGAGGCATAGCTCTGTAAATATTGCGTTTTTGCCATCTCTGTCAAAGACAGATATGCTTATTGGCAGTTTTTTGGCCCTCTGTTAACTATATTTCTCCACATATTGGCTTTATTTCGCTCACTTTGAGGCATAGCTCTGTAAATATTGCGTTTTTGCCATCTCTGTCAAAGACAATTATGCTTATTGGCAGTTTTTTGGCCCTCTGTTAACTATATTTCTCCACATATTGGCTTTATTTCGCTCACTTTGAGGCATAGCTCTGTAAATATTGCGTTTTTGCCATCTCTGTCAAAGACAATTATGCTTATTGGCGGTTTTTTGACCCTCTGTGAACTATATTTCTCCACATATTGGCTTTAATTCGCTCACTTTGAGGCATAGCTCTGTAAATATTGCGTTTTTGCCATCTGTGTCAAAGACAATTATGCTTATTGGCGGTTTTTTGACCCTCTGTGAACTATATTTCTCCACATATTGGCTTTATTTCGCTCACTTTGAGGCATAGCTCTGTAAATATTGCGTTTTTGCCATCTCTGTCAAAGACAGATATGCTTATTGGCGGTTTTTTGGCCCTCTGTTAACTATATTTCTCCACATATTGGCTTTATTTCGCTCAGTTTGAGGCATAGCTCTGTAAATATTGCGTTTTTGCCATCTCTGTCAAAGACAGATATGCTTATTGGCAGTTTTTTGGCCCTCTGTTAACTATATTTCTCCACATATTGGCTTTATTTCGCTCACTTTGAGGCATAGCTCTGTAAATATTGCGTTTTTGCCATCTCTGTCAAAGACAATTATGCTTATTGGCGGTTTTTTGACCCTCTGTGAACTATATTTCTCCACATATTGGCTTTAATTCGCTCACTTTGAGGCATAGCTCTGTAAATATTGCGTTTTTGCCATCTGTGTCAAAGACAATTATGCTTATTGGCGGTTTTTTGACCCTCTGTGAACTATATTTCTCCACATATTGGCTTTATTTCGCTCACTTTGAGGCATAGCTCTGTAAATATTGCGTTTTTGCCATCTCTGTCAAAGACAGATATGCTTATTGGCAGTTTTTTGGCCCTCTGTTAACTATATTTCTCCACATATTGGCTTTATTTCGCTCACTTTGAGGCATAGCTCTGTAAATATTGCGTTTTTGCCATCTCTGTCAAAGACAATTATGCTTATTGGCGGTTTTTTGACCCTCTGTGAACTATATTTCTCCACATATTGGCTTTAATTCGCTCACTTTGAGGCATAGCTCTGTAAATATTGCGTTTTTGCCATCTGTGTCAAAGACAATTATGCTTATTGGCGGTTTTTTGACCCTCTGTGAACTATATTTCTCCACATATTGGCTTTATTTCGCTCACTTTGAGGCATAGCTCTGTAAATATTGCGTTTTTGCCATCTCTGTCAAAGACAGATATGCTTATTGGCAGTTTTTTGGCCCTCTGTTAACTATATTTCTCCACATATTGGCTTTATTTCGCTCACTTTGAGGCATAGCTCTGTAAATATTGCGTTTTTGCCATCTCTGTCAAAGACAATTATGCTTATTGGCGGTTTTTTGACCCTCTGTGAACTATATTTCTCCACATATTGGCTTTAATTCGCTCACTTTGAGGCATAGCTCTGTAAATATTGCGTTTTTGCCATCTGTGTCAAAGACAATTATGCTTATTGGCGGTTTTTTGACCCTCTGTGAACTATATTTCTCCACATATTGGCTTTATTTCGCTCACTTTGAGGCATAGCTCTGTAAATATTGCGTTTTTGCCATCTCTGTCAAAGACAGATATGCTTATTGGCAGTTTTTTGGCCCTCTGTTAACTATATTTCTCCACATATTGGCTTTATTTCGCTCACTTTGAGGCATAGCTCTGTAAATATTGCGTTTTTGCCATCTCTGTCAAAGACAATTATGCTTATTGGCAGTTTTTTGGCCCTCTGTTAACTATATTTCTCCACATATTGGCTTTATTTCGCTCACTTTGAGGCATAGCTCTGTAAATATTGCGTTTTTGCCATCTCTGTCAAAGACAATTATGCTTATTGGCGGTTTTTTGACCCTCTGTGAACTATATTTCTCCACATATTGGCTTTAATTCGCTCACTTTGAGGCATAGCTCTGTAAATATTGCGTTTTTGCCATCTGTGTCAAAGACAATTATGCTTATTGGCGGTTTTTTGACCCTCTGTGAACTATATTTCTCCACATATTGGCTTTATTTCGCTCACTTTGAGGCATAGCTCTGTAAATATTGCGTTTTTGCCATCTCTGTCAAAGACAGATATGCTTATTGGCGGTTTTTTGGCCCTCTGTTAACTATATTTCTCCACATATTGGCTTTATTTCGCTCAGTTTGAGGCATAGCTCTGTAAATATTGCGTTTTTGCCATCTCTGTCAAAGACAGATATGCTTATTGGCAGTTTTTTGGCCCTCTGTTAACTATATTTCTCCACATATTGGCTTTATTTCGCTCACTTTGAGGCATAGCTCTGTAAATATTGCGTTTTTGCCATCTCTGTCAAAGACAATTATGCTTATTGGCGGTTTTTTGACCCTCTGTGAACTATATTTCTCCACATATTGGCTTTAATTCGCTCACTTTGAGGCATAGCTCTGTAAATATTGCGTTTTTGCCATCTGTGTCAAAGACAATTATGCTTATTGGCGGTTTTTTGACCCTCTGTGAACTATATTTCTCCACATATTGGCTTTAATTCGCTCACTTTGAGGCATAGCTCTGTAAATATTGCGTTTTTGCCATCTGTGTCAAAGACAATTATGCTTATTGGCGGTTTTTTGACCCTCTGTGAACTATATTTCTCCACATATTGGCTTTATTTCGCTCACTTTGAGGCATAGCTCTGTAAATATTGCGTTTTTGCCATCTCTGTCAAAGACAGATATGCTTATTGGCAGTTTTTTGGCCCTCTGTTAACTATATTTCTCCACATATTGGCTTTATTTCGCTCACTTTGAGGCATAGCTCTGTAAATATTGCGTTTTTGCCATCTCTGTCAAAGACAATTATGCTTATTGGCGGTTTTTTGACCCTCTGTGAACTATATTTCTCCACATATTGGCTTTAATTCGCTCACTTTGAGGCATAGCTCTGTAAATATTGCGTTTTTGCCATCTGTGTCAAAGACAATTATGCTTATTGGCGGTTTTTTGACCCTCTGTGAACTATATTTCTCCACATATTGGCTTTATTTCGCTCACTTTGAGGCATAGCTCTGTAAATATTGCGTTTTTGCCATCTCTGTCAAAGACAGATATGCTTATTGGCAGTTTTTTGGCCCTCTATTAACTATATTTCTCCACATATTGGCTTTATTTCGCTCACTTTGAGGCATAGCTCTGTAAATATTGCGTTTTTGCCATCTCTGTCAAAGACAATTATGCTTATTGGCAGTTTTTTGGCCCTCTGTTAACTATATTTCTCCACATATTGGCTTTATTTCGCTCACTTTGAGGCATAGCTCTGTAAATATTGCGTTTTTGCCATCTCTGTCAAAGACAATTATGCTTATTGGCGGTTTTTTGACCCTCTGTGAACTATATTTCTCCACATATTGGCTTTAATTCGCTCACTTTGAGGCATAGCTCTGTAAATATTGCGTTTTTGCCATCTGTGTCAAAGACAATTATGCTTATTGGCGGTTTTTTGACCCTCTGTGAACTATATTTCTCCACATATTGGCTTTAATTCGCTCACTTTGAGGCATAGCTCTGTAAATATTGCGTTTTTGCCATCTGTGTCAAAGACAATTATGCTTATTGGCGGTTTTTTGACCCTCTGTGAACTATATTTCTCCACATATTGGCTTTATTTCGCTCACTTTGAGGCATAGCTCTGTAAATATTGCGTTTTTGCCATCTCTGTCAAAGACAGATATGCTTATTGGCAGTTTTTTGGCCCTCTGTTAACTATATTTCTCCACATATTGGCTTTATTTCGCTCACTTTGAGGCATAGCTCTGTAAATATTGCGTTTTTGCCATCTCTGTCAAAGACAATTATGCTTATTGGCGGTTTTTTGACCCTCTGTGAACTATATTTCTCCACATATTGGCTTTAATTCGCTCACTTTGAGGCATAGCTCTGTAAATATTGCGTTTTTGCCATCTGTGTCAAAGACAATTATGCTTATTGGCGGTTTTTTGACCCTCTGTGAACTATATTTCTCCACATATTGGCTTTATTTCGCTCACTTTGAGGCATAGCTCTGTAAATATTGCGTTTTTGCCATCTCTGTCAAAGACAGATATGCTTATTGGCAGTTTTTTGGCCCTCTGTTAACTATATTTCTCCACATATTGGCTTTATTTCGCTCACTTTGAGGCATAGCTCTGTAAATATTGCGTTTTTGCCATCTCTGTCAAAGACAATTATGCTTATTGGCTGTTTTTTGGCCCTCTGTTAACTATATTTCTCCACATATTGGCTTTATTTCGCTCACTTTGAGGCATAGCTCTGTAAATATTGCGTTTTTGCCATCTCTGTCAAAGACAATTATGCTTATTGGCGGTTTTTTGACCCTCTGTGAACTATATTTCTCCACATATTGGCTTTAATTCGCTCACTTTGAGGCATAGCTCTGTAAATATTGCGTTTTTGCCATCTGTGTCAAAGACAATTATGCTTATTGGCGGTTTTTTGACCCTCTGTGAACTATATTTCTCCACATATTGGCTTTATTTCGCTCACTTTGAGGCATAGCTCTGTAAATATTGCGTTTTTGCCATCTCTGTCAAAGACAGATATGCTTATTGGCGGTTTTTTGGCCCTCTGTTAACTATATTTCTCCACATATTGGCTTTATTTCGCTCAGTTTGAGGCATAGCTCTGTAAATATTGCGTTTTTGCCATCTCTGTCAAAGACAGATATGCTTATTGGCAGTTTTTTGGCCCTCTGTTAACTATATTTCTCCACATATTGGCTTTATTTCGCTCACTTTGAGGCATAGCTCTGTAAATATTGCGTTTTTGCCATCTCTGTCAAAGACAATTATGCTTATTGGCGGTTTTTTGACCCTCTGTGAACTATATTTCTCCACATATTGGCTTTAATTCGCTCACTTTGAGGCATAGCTCTGTAAATATTGCGTTTTTGCCATCTGTGTCAAAGACAATTATGCTTATTGGCGGTTTTTTGACCCTCTGTGAACTATATTTCTCCACATATTGGCTTTAATTCGCTCACTTTGAGGCATAGCTCTGTAAATATTGCGTTTTTGCCATCTGTGTCAAAGACAATTATGCTTATTGGCGGTTTTTTGACCCTCTGTGAACTATATTTCTCCACATATTGGCTTTATTTCGCTCACTTTGAGGCATAGCTCTGTAAATATTGCGTTTTTGCCATCTCTGTCAAAGACAGATATGCTTATTGGCAGTTTTTTGGCCCTCTGTTAACTATATTTCTCCACATATTGGCTTTATTTCGCTCACTTTGAGGCATAGCTCTGTAAATATTGCGTTTTTGCCATCTCTGTCAAAGACAATTATGCTTATTGGCAGTTTTTTGGCCCTCTGTTAACTATATTTCTCCACATATTGGCTTTATTTCGCTCACTTTGAGGCATAGCTCTGTAAATATTGCGTTTTTGCCATCTGTGTCAAAGACAATTATGCTTATTGGCGGTTTTTTGACCCTCTGTGAACTATATTTCTCCACATATTGGCTTTAATTCGCTCACTTTGAGGCATAGCTCTGTAAATATTGCGTTTTTGCCATATCTCTCAAAGACAATTATGCTTATTGGCAGTTTTTTGGCCCTCTGTTAACTATATTTCTCCACATATTGGCTTTATTTCGCTCACTTTGAGGCATAGCTCTGTAAATATTGCGTTTTTGCCATCTCTGTCAAAGACAATTATGCTTATTGGCGGTTTTTTGACCCTCTGTGAACTATATTTCTCCACATATTGGCTTTAATTCGCTCACTTTGAGGCATAGCTCTGTAAATATTGCGTTTTTGCCATCTGTGTCAAAGACAATTATGCTTATTGGCGGTTTTTTGACCCTCTGTGAACTATATTTCTCCACATATTGGCTTTATTTCGCTCACTTTGAGGCATAGCTCTGTAAATATTGCGTTTTTGCCATCTCTGTCAAAGACAGATATGCTTATTGGCGGTTTTTTGGCCCTCTGTTAACTATATTTCTCCACATATTGGCTTTATTTCGCTCAGTTTGAGGCATAGCTCTGTAAATATTGCGTTTTTGCCATCTCTGTCAAAGACAGATATGCTTATTGGCAGTTTTTTGGCCCTCTGTTAACTATATTTCTCCACATATTGGCTTTATTTCGCTCACTTTGAGGCATAGCTCTGTAAATATTGCGTTTTTGCCATCTCTGTCAAAGACAATTATGCTTATTGGCGGTTTTTTGACCCTCTGTGAACTATATTTCTCCACATATTGGCTTTAATTCGCTCACTTTGAGGCATAGCTCTGTAAATATTGCGTTTTTGCCATCTGTGTCAAAGACAATTATGCTTATTGGCGGTTTTTTGACCCTCTGTGAACTATATTTCTCCACATATTGGCTTTAATTCGCTCACTTTGAGGCATAGCTCTGTAAATATTGCGTTTTTGCCATCTGTGTCAAAGACAATTATGCTTATTGGCGGTTTTTTGACCCTCTGTGAACTATATTTCTCCACATATTGGCTTTATTTCGCTCACTTTGAGGCATAGCTCTGTAAATATTGCGTTTTTGCCATCTCTGTCAAAGACAGATATGCTTATTGGCAGTTTTTTGGCCCTCTGTTAACTATATTTCTCCACATATTGGCTTTATTTCGCTCACTTTGAGGCATAGCTCTGTAAATATTGCGTTTTTGCCATCTCTGTCAAAGACAATTATGCTTATTGGCAGTTTTTTGGCCCTCTGTTAACTATATTTCTCCACATATTGGCTTTATTTCGCTCACTTTGAGGCATAGCTCTGTAAATATTGCGTTTTTGCCATCTGTGTCAAAGACAATTATGCTTATTGGCGGTTTTTTGACCCTCTGTGAACTATATTTCTCCACATATTGGCTTTAATTCGCTCACTTTGAGGCATAGCTCTGTAAATATTGCGTTTTTGCCATCTGTGTCAAAGACAATTATGCTTATTGGCGGTTTTTTGACCCTCTGTGAACTATATTTCTCCACATATTGGCTTTATTTCGCTCACTTTGAGGCATAGCTCTGTAAATATTGCGTTTTTGCCATCTCTGTCAAAGACAGATATGCTTATTGGCAGTTTTTTGGCCCTCTGTTAACTATATTTCTCCACATATTGGCTTTATTTCGCTCACTTTGAGGCATAGCTCTGTAAATATTGCGTTTTTGCCATCTCTGTCAAAGACAATTATGCTTATTGGCAGTTTTTTGGCCCTCTGTTAACTATATTTCTCCACATATTGGCTTTATTTCGCTCACTTTGAGGCATAGCTCTGTAAATATTGCGTTTTTGCCATCTCTGTCAAAGACAATTATGCTTATTGGCGGTTTTTTGACCCTCTGTGAACTATATTTCTCCACATATTGGCTTTATTTCGCTCACTTTGAGGCATAGCTCTGTAAATATTGCGTTTTTGCCATCTCTGTCAAAGACAAATATGCTTATTGGCAGTTTTTTGGCCCTCTGTTAACTATATTTCTCCACATATTGGCTTTATTTCGCTCACTTTGAGGCATAGCTCTGTAAATATTGCGTTTTTGCCATCTCTGTCAAAGACAATTATGCTTATTGGCAGTTTTTTGGCCCTCTGTTAACTATATTTCTCCACATATTGGCTTTATTTCGCTCACTTTGAGGCATAGCTCTGTAAATATTGCGTTTTTGCCATCTCTGTCAAAGACAATTATGCTTATTGGCGGTTTTTTGACCCTCTGTGAACTATATTTCTCCACATATTGGCTTTAATTCGCTCACTTTGAGGCATAGCTCTGTAAATATTGCGTTTTTGCCATCTGTGTCAAAGACAATTATGCTTATTGGCGGTTTTTTGACCCTCTGTGAACTATATTTCTCCACATATTGGCTTTATTTCGCTCACTTTGAGGCATAGCTCTGTAAATATTGCGTTTTTGCCATCTCTGTCAAAGACAGATATGCTTATTGGCGGTTTTTTGGCCCTCTGTTAACTATATTTCTCCACATATTGGCTTTATTTCGCTCAGTTTGAGGCATAGCTCTGTAAATATTGCGTTTTTGCCATCTCTGTCAAAGACAGATATGCTTATTGGCAGTTTTTTGGCCCTCTGTTAACTATATTTCTCCACATATTGGCTTTATTTCGCTCACTTTGAGGCATAGCTCTGTAAATATTGCGTTTTTGCCATCTCTGTCAAAGACAATTATGCTTATTGGCGGTTTTTTGACCCTCTGTGAACTATATTTCTCCACATATTGGCTTTAATTCGCTCACTTTGAGGCATAGCTCTGTAAATATTGCGTTTTTGCCATCTGTGTCAAAGACAATTATGCTTATTGGCGGTTTTTTGACCCTCTGTGAACTATATTTCTCCACATATTGGCTTTAATTCGCTCACTTTGAGGCATAGCTCTGTAAATATTGCGTTTTTGCCATCTGTGTCAAAGACAATTATGCTTATTGGCGGTTTTTTGACCCTCTGTGAACTATATTTCTCCACATATTGGCTTTATTTCGCTCACTTTGAGGCATAGCTCTGTAAATATTGCGTTTTTGCCATCTCTGTCAAAGACAGATATCCTTATTGGCAGTTTTTTGGCCCTCTGTTAACTATATTTCTCCACATATTGGCTTTATTTCGCTCACTTTGAGGCATAGCTCTGTAAATATTGCGTTTTTGCCATCTCTGTCAAAGACAATTATGCTTATTGGCGGTTTTTTGACCCTCTGTGAACTATATTTCTCCACATATTGGCTTTAATTCGCTCACTTTGAGGCATAGCTCTGTAAATATTGCGTTTTTGCCATCTCTGTCAAAGACAATTATGCTTATTGGCAGTTTTTTGGCCCTCTGTTAACTATATTTCTCCACATATTGGCTTTATTTCGCTCACTTTGAGGCATAGCTCTGTAAATATTGCGTTTTTGCCATCTCTGTCAAAGACAATTATGCTTATTGGCGGTTTTTTGACCCTCTGTGAACTATATTTCTCCACATATTGGCTTTAATTCGCTCACTTTGAGGCATAGCTCTGTAAATATTGCGTTTTTGCCATCTGTGTCAAAGACAATTATGCTTATTGGCGGTTTTTTGACCCTCTGTGAACTATATTTCTCCACATATTGGCTTTATTTCGCTCACTTTGAGGCATAGCTCTGTAAATATTGCGTTTTTGCCATCTCTGTCAAAGACAGATATGCTTATTGGCGGTTTTTTGGCCCTCTGTTAACTATATTTCTCCACATATTGGCTTTATTTCGCTCAGTTTGAGGCATAGCTCTGTAAATATTGCGTTTTTGCCATCTCTGTCAAAGACAGATATGCTTATTGGCAGTTTTTTGGCCCTCTGTTAACTATATTTCTCCACATATTGGCTTTATTTCGCTCACTTTGAGGCATAGCTCTGTAAATATTGCGTTTTTGCCATCTCTGTCAAAGACAATTATGCTTATTGGCGGTTTTTTGACCCTCTGTGAACTATATTTCTCCACATATTGGCTTTGACACAGATGGCAAAAACGCAATATTTACAGAGCTATGCCTCAAAGTGAGCGAATTAAAGCCAATATGTGGAGAAATATAGTTCACAGAGGGTCAAAAAACCGCCAATAAGCATAATTGTCTTTGACACAGATGGCAAAAACGCAATATTTACAGAGCTATGCCTCAAAGTGAGCGAAATAAAGCCAATATGTGGAGAAATATAGTTAACAGAGGGCCAAAAAACTGCCAATAAGCATAATTGTCTTTGACAGAGATGGCAAAAACGCAATATTTACAGAGCTATGCCTCAAAGTGAGCGAAATAAAGCCAATATGTGGAGAAATATAGTTAACAGAGGGCCAAAAAACTGCCAATAAGCATATCTGTCTTTGACAGAGATGGCAAAAACGCAATATTTACAGAGCTATGCCTCAAAGTGAGCGAAATAAAGCCAATATGTGGAGAAATATAGTTCACAGAGGGTCAAAAAACCGCCAATAAGCATAATTGTCTTTGACACAGATGGCAAAAACGCAATATTTACAGAGCTATGCCTCAAAGTGAGCGAATTAAAGCCAATATGTGGAGAAATATAGTTCACAGAGGGTCAAAAAACCGCCAATAAGCATAATTGTCTTTGACACAGATGGCAAAAACGCAATATTTACAGAGCTATGCCTCAAAGTGAGCGAATTAAAGCCAATATGTGGAGAAATATAGTTCACAGAGGGTCAAAAAACCGCCAATAAGCATAATTGTCTTTGACAGAGATGGCAAAAACGCAATATTTACAGAGCTATGCCTCAAAGTGAGCGAAATAAAGCCAATATGTGGAGAAATATAGTTAACAGAGGGCCAAAAAACTGCCAATAAGCATATCTGTCTTTGACAGAGATGGCAAAAACGCAATATTTACAGAGCTATGCCTCAAACTGAGCGAAATAAAGCCAATATGTGGAGAAATATAGTTAACAGAGGGCCAAAAAACCGCCAATAAGCATATCTGTCTTTGACAGAGATGGCAAAAACGCAATATTTACAGAGCTATGCCTCAAAGTGAGCGAAATAAAGCCAATATGTGGAGAAATATAGTTCACAGAGGGTCAAAAAACCGCCAATAAGCATAATTGTCTTTGACACAGATGGCAAAAACGCAATATTTACAGAGCTATGCCTCAAAGTGAGCGAATTAAAGCCAATATGTGGAGAAATATAGTTCACAGAGGGTCAAAAAACCGCCAATAAGCATAATTGTCTTTGACAGAGATGGCAAAAACGCAATATTTACAGAGCTATGCCTCAAAGTGAGCGAAATAAAGCCAATATGTGGAGAAATATAGTTAACAGAGGGCCAAAAAACTGCCAATAAGCATAATTGTCTTTGACAGAGATGGCAAAAACGCAATATTTACAGAGCTATGCCTCAAAGTGAGCGAAATAAAGCCAATATGTGGAGAAATATAGTTAACAGAGGGCCAAAAAACTGCCAATAAGCATATCTGTCTTTGACAGAGATGGCAAAAACGCAATATTTACAGAGCTATGCCTCAAAGTGAGCGAAATAAAGCCAATATGTGGAGAAATATAGTTCACAGAGGGTCAAAAAACCGCCAATAAGCATAATTGTCTTTGACACAGATGGCAAAAACGCAATATTTACAGAGCTATGCCTCAAAGTGAGCGAATTAAAGCCAATATGTGGAGAAATATAGTTCACAGAGGGTCAAAAAACCGCCAATAAGCATAATTGTCTTTGACAGAGATGGCAAAAACGCAATATTTACAGAGCTATGCCTCAAAGTGAGCGAAATAAAGCCAATATGTGGAGAAATATAGTTAACAGAGGGCCAAAAAACTGCCAATAAGCATATCTGTCTTTGACAGAGATGGCAAAAACGCAATATTTACAGAGCTATGCCTCAAAGTGAGCGAAATAAAGCCAATATGTGGAGAAATATAGTTCACAGAGGGTCAAAAAACCGCCAATAAGCATAATTGTCTTTGACACAGATGGCAAAAACGCAATATTTACAGAGCTATGCCTCAAAGTGAGCGAATTAAAGCCAATATGTGGAGAAATATAGTTCACAGAGGGTCAAAAAACCGCCAATAAGCATAATTGTCTTTGACACAGATGGCAAAAACGCAATATTTACAGAGCTATGCCTCAAAGTGAGCGAATTAAAGCCAATATGTGGAGAAATATAGTTCACAGAGGGTCAAAAAACCGCCAATAAGCATAATTGTCTTTGACAGAGATGGCAAAAACGCAATATTTACAGAGCTATGCCTCAAAGTGAGCGAAATAAAGCCAATATGTGGAGAAATATAGTTAACAGAGGGCCAAAAAACTGCCAATAAGCATATCTGTCTTTGACAGAGATGGCAAAAACGCAATATTTACAGAGCTATGCCTCAAACTGAGCGAAATAAAGCCAATATGTGGAGAAATATAGTTAACAGAGGGCCAAAAAACCGCCAATAAGCATATCTGTCTTTGACAGAGATGGCAAAAACGCAATATTTACAGAGCTATGCCTCAAAGTGAGCGAAATAAAGCCAATATGTGGAGAAATATAGTTCACAGAGGGTCAAAAAACCGCCAATAAGCATAATTGTCTTTGACACAGATGGCAAAAACGCAATATTTACAGAGCTATGCCTCAAAGTGAGCGAATTAAAGCCAATATGTGGAGAAATATAGTTCACAGAGGGTCAAAAAACCGCCAATAAGCATAATTGTCTTTGACAGAGATGGCAAAAACGCAATATTTACAGAGCTATGCCTCAAAGTGAGCGAAATAAAGCCAATATGTGGAGAAATATAGTTAACAGAGGGCCAAAAAACTGCCAATAAGCATAATTGTCTTTGACAGAGATGGCAAAAACGCAATATTTACAGAGCTATGCCTCAAAGTGAGCGAAATAAAGCCAATATGTGGAGAAATATAGTTAACAGAGGGCCAAAAAACTGCCAATAAGCATATCTGTCTTTGACAGAGATGGCAAAAACGCAATATTTACAGAGCTATGCCTCAAAGTGAGCGAAATAAAGCCAATATGTGGAGAAATATAGTTCACAGAGGGTCAAAAAACCGCCAATAAGCATAATTGTCTTTGACACAGATGGCAAAAACGCAATATTTACAGAGCTATGCCTCAAAGTGAGCGAATTAAAGCCAATATGTGGAGAAATATAGTTCACAGAGGGTCAAAAAACCGCCAATAAGCATAATTGTCTTTGACAGAGATGGCAAAAACGCAATATTTACAGAGCTATGCCTCAAAGTGAGCGAAATAAAGCCAATATGTGGAGAAATATAGTTAACAGAGGGCCAAAAAACTGCCAATAAGCATATCTGTCTTTGACAGAGATGGCAAAAACGCAATATTTACAGAGCTATGCCTCAAAGTGAGCGAAATAAAGCCAATATGTGGAGAAATATAGTTCACAGAGGGTCAAAAAACCGCCAATAAGCATAATTGTCTTTGACACAGATGGCAAAAACGCAATATTTACAGAGCTATGCCTCAAAGTGAGCGAATTAAAGCCAATATGTGGAGAAATATAGTTCACAGAGGGTCAAAAAACCGCCAATAAGCATAATTGTCTTTGACACAGATGGCAAAAACGCAATATTTACAGAGCTATGCCTCAAAGTGAGCGAATTAAAGCCAATATGTGGAGAAATATAGTTCACAGAGGGTCAAAAAACCGCCAATAAGCATAATTGTCTTTGACAGAGATGGCAAAAACGCAATATTTACAGAGCTATGCCTCAAAGTGAGCGAAATAAAGCCAATATGTGGAGAAATATAGTTAACAGAGGGCCAAAAAACTGCCAATAAGCATATCTGTCTTTGACAGAGATGGCAAAAACGCAATATTTACAGAGCTATGCCTCAAACTGAGCGAAATAAAGCCAATATGTGGAGAAATATAGTTAACAGAGGGCCAAAAAACCGCCAATAAGCATATCTGTCTTTGACAGAGATGGCAAAAACGCAATATTTACAGAGCTATGCCTCAAAGTGAGCGAAATAAAGCCAATATGTGGAGAAATATAGTTCACAGAGGGTCAAAAAACCGCCAATAAGCATAATTGTCTTTGACACAGATGGCAAAAACGCAATATTTACAGAGCTATGCCTCAAAGTGAGCGAATTAAAGCCAATATGTGGAGAAATATAGTTCACAGAGGGTCAAAAAACCGCCAATAAGCATAATTGTCTTTGACAGAGATGGCAAAAACGCAATATTTACAGAGCTATGCCTCAAAGTGAGCGAAATAAAGCCAATATGTGGAGAAATATAGTTAACAGAGGGCCAAAAAACTGCCAATAAGCATAATTGTCTTTGACAGAGATGGCAAAAACGCAATATTTACAGAGCTATGCCTCAAAGTGAGCGAAATAAAGCCAATATGTGGAGAAATATAGTTAACAGAGGGCCAAAAAACTGCCAATAAGCATATCTGTCTTTGACAGAGATGGCAAAAACGCAATATTTACAGAGCTATGCCTCAAAGTGAGCGAAATAAAGCCAATATGTGGAGAAATATAGTTCACAGAGGGTCAAAAAACCGCCAATAAGCATAATTGTCTTTGACACAGATGGCAAAAACGCAATATTTACAGAGCTATGCCTCAAAGTGAGCGAATTAAAGCCAATATGTGGAGAAATATAGTTCACAGAGGGTCAAAAAACCGCCAATAAGCATAATTGTCTTTGACAGAGATGGCAAAAACGCAATATTTACAGAGCTATGCCTCAAAGTGAGCGAAATAAAGCCAATATGTGGAGAAATATAGTTAACAGAAGGCCAAAAAACTGCCAATAAGCATATCTGTCTTTGACAGAGATGGCAAAAACGCAATATTTACAGAGCTATGCCTCAAAGTGAGCGAAATAAAGCCAATATGTGGAGAAATATAGTTCACAGAGGGTCAAAAAACCGCCAATAAGCATAATTGTCTTTGACACAGATGGCAAAAACGCAATATTTACAGAGCTATGCCTCAAAGTGAGCGAATTAAAGCCAATATGTGGAGAAATATAGTTCACAGAGGGTCAAAAAACCGCCAATAAGCATAATTGTCTTTGACACAGATGGCAAAAACGCAATATTTACAGAGCTATGCCTCAAAGTGAGCGAATTAAAGCCAATATGTGGAGAAATATAGTTCACAGAGGGTCAAAAAACCGCCAATAAGCATAATTGTCTTTGACAGAGATGGCAAAAACGCAATATTTACAGAGCTATGCCTCAAAGTGAGCGAAATAAAGCCAATATGTGGAGAAATATAGTTAACAGAGGGCCAAAAAACTGCCAATAAGCATATCTGTCTTTGACAGAGATGGCAAAAACGCAATATTTACAGAGCTATGCCTCAAACTGAGCGAAATAAAGCCAATATGTGGAGAAATATAGTTAACAGAGGGCCAAAAAACCGCCAATAAGCATATCTGTCTTTGACAGAGATGGCAAAAACGCAATATTTACAGAGCTATGCCTCAAAGTGAGCGAAATAAAGCCAATATGTGGAGAAATATAGTTCACAGAGGGTCAAAAAACCGCCAATAAGCATAATTGTCTTTGACACAGATGGCAAAAACGCAATATTTACAGAGCTATGCCTCAAAGTGAGCGAATTAAAGCCAATATGTGGAGAAATATAGTTCACAGAGGGTCAAAAAACCGCCAATAAGCATAATTGTCTTTGACAGAGATGGCAAAAACGCAATATTTACAGAGCTATGCCTCAAAGTGAGCGAAATAAAGCCAATATGTGGAGAAATATAGTTAACAGAGGGCCAAAAAACTGCCAATAAGCATAATTGTCTTTGACAGAGATGGCAAAAACGCAATATTTACAGAGCTATGCCTCAAAGTGAGCGAAATAAAGCCAATATGTGGAGAAATATAGTTAACAGAGGGCCAAAAAACTGCCAATAAGCATATCTGTCTTTGACAGAGATGGCAAAAACGCAATATTTACAGAGCTATGCCTCAAAGTGAGCGAAATAAAGCCAATATGTGGAGAAATATAGTTCACAGAGGGTCAAAAAACCGCCAATAAGCATAATTGTCTTTGACACAGATGGCAAAAACGCAATATTTACAGAGCTATGCCTCAAAGTGAGCGAATTAAAGCCAATATGTGGAGAAATATAGTTCACAGAGGGTCAAAAAACCGCCAATAAGCATAATTGTCTTTGACAGAGATGGCAAAAACGCAATATTTACAGAGCTATGCCTCAAAGTGAGCGAAATAAAGCCAATATGTGGAGAAATATAGTTAACAGAGGGCCAAAAAACTGCCAATAAGCATATCTGTCTTTGACAGAGATGGCAAAAACGCAATATTTACAGAGCTATGCCTCAAAGTGAGCGAAATAAAGCCAATATGTGGAGAAATATAGTTCACAGAGGGTCAAAAAACCGCCAATAAGCATAATTGTCTTTGACACAGATGGCAAAAACGCAATATTTACAGAGCTATGCCTCAAAGTGAGCGAATTAAAGCCAATATGTGGAGAAATATAGTTCACAGAGGGTCAAAAAACCGCCAATAAGCATAATTGTCTTTGACACAGATGGCAAAAACGCAATATTTACAGAGCTATGCCTCAAAGTGAGCGAATTAAAGCCAATATGTGGAGAAATATAGTTCACAGAGGGTCAAAAAACCGCCAATAAGCATAATTGTCTTTGACAGAGATGGCAAAAACGCAATATTTACAGAGCTATGCCTCAAAGTGAGCGAAATAAAGCCAATATGTGGAGAAATATAGTTAACAGAGGGCCAAAAAACTGCCAATAAGCATATCTGTCTTTGACAGAGATGGCAAAAACGCAATATTTACAGAGCTATGCCTCAAACTGAGCGAAATAAAGCCAATATGTGGAGAAATATAGTTAACAGAGGGCCAAAAAACCGCCAATAAGCATATCTGTCTTTGACAGAGATGGCAAAAACGCAATATTTACAGAGCTATGCCTCAAAGTGAGCGAAATAAAGCCAATATGTGGAGAAATATAGTTCACAGAGGGTCAAAAAACCGCCAATAAGCATAATTGTCTTTGACACAGATGGCAAAAACGCAATATTTACAGAGCTATGCCTCAAAGTGAGCGAATTAAAGCCAATATGTGGAGAAATATAGTTCACAGAGGGTCAAAAAACCGCCAATAAGCATAATTGTCTTTGACAGAGATGGCAAAAACGCAATATTTACAGAGCTATGCCTCAAAGTGAGCGAAATAAAGCCAATATGTGGAGAAATATAGTTAACAGAGGGCCAAAAAACTGCCAATAAGCATAATTGTCTTTGACAGAGATGGCAAAAACGCAATATTTACAGAGCTATGCCTCAAAGTGAGCGAAATAAAGCCAATATGTGGAGAAATATAGTTAACAGAGGGCCAAAAAACTGCCAATAAGCATATCTGTCTTTGACAGAGATGGCAAAAACGCAATATTTACAGAGCTATGCCTCAAAGTGAGCGAAATAAAGCCAATATGTGGAGAAATATAGTTCACAGAGGGTCAAAAAACCGCCAATAAGCATAATTGTCTTTGACACAGATGGCAAAAACGCAATATTTACAGAGCTATGCCTCAAAGTGAGCGAATTAAAGCCAATATGTGGAGAAATATAGTTCACAGAGGGTCAAAAAACCGCCAATAAGCATAATTGTCTTTGACAGAGATGGCAAAAACGCAATATTTACAGAGCTATGCCTCAAAGTGAGCGAAATAAAGCCAATATGTGGAGAAATATAGTTAACAGAGGGCCAAAAAACTGCCAATAAGCATATCTGTCTTTGACAGAGATGGCAAAAACGCAATATTTACAGAGCTATGCCTCAAAGTGAGCGAAATAAAGCCAATATGTGGAGAAATATAGTTCACAGAGGGTCAAAAAACCGCCAATAAGCATAATTGTCTTTGACACAGATGGCAAAAACGCAATATTTACAGAGCTATGCCTCAAAGTGAGCGAATTAAAGCCAATATGTGGAGAAATATAGTTCACAGAGGGTCAAAAAACCGCCAATAAGCATAATTGTCTTTGACACAGATGGCAAAAACGCAATATTTACAGAGCTATGCCTCAAAGTGAGCGAATTAAAGCCAATATGTGGAGAAATATAGTTCACAGAGGGTCAAAAAACCGCCAATAAGCATAATTGTCTTTGACAGAGATGGCAAAAACGCAATATTTACAGAGCTATGCCTCAAAGTGAGCGAAATAAAGCCAATATGTGGAGAAATATAGTTAACAGAGGGCCAAAAAACTGCCAATAAGCATATCTGTCTTTGACAGAGATGGCAAAAACGCAATATTTACAGAGCTATGCCTCAAACTGAGCGAAATAAAGCCAATATGTGGAGAAATATAGTTAACAGAGGGCCAAAAAACCGCCAATAAGCATATCTGTCTTTGACAGAGATGGCAAAAACGCAATATTTACAGAGCTATGCCTCAAAGTGAGCGAAATAAAGCCAATATGTGGAGAAATATAGTTCACAGAGGGTCAAAAAACCGCCAATAAGCATAATTGTCTTTGACACAGATGGCAAAAACGCAATATTTACAGAGCTATGCCTCAAAGTGAGCGAATTAAAGCCAATATGTGGAGAAATATAGTTCACAGAGGGTCAAAAAACCGCCAATAAGCATAATTGTCTTTGACAGAGATGGCAAAAACGCAATATTTACAGAGCTATGCCTCAAAGTGAGCGAAATAAAGCCAATATGTGGAGAAATATAGTTAACAGAGGGCCAAAAAACTGCCAATAAGCATAATTGTCTTTGACAGAGATGGCAAAAACGCAATATTTACAGAGCTATGCCTCAAAGTGAGCGAAATAAAGCCAATATGTGGAGAAATATAGTTAACAGAGGGCCAAAAAACTGCCAATAAGCATATCTGTCTTTGACAGAGATGGCAAAAACGCAATATTTACAGAGCTATGCCTCAAAGTGAGCGAAATAAAGCCAATATGTGGAGAAATATAGTTCACAGAGGGTCAAAAAACCGCCAATAAGCATAATTGTCTTTGACACAGATGGCAAAAACGCAATATTTACAGAGCTATGCCTCAAAGTGAGCGAATTAAAGCCAATATGTGGAGAAATATAGTTCACAGAGGGTCAAAAAACCGCCAATAAGCATAATTGTCTTTGACAGAGATGGCAAAAACGCAATATTTACAGAGCTATGCCTCAAAGTGAGCGAAATAAAGCCAATATGTGGAGAAATATAGTTAACAGAGGGCCAAAAAACTGCCAATAAGCATATCTGTCTTTGACAGAGATGGCAAAAACGCAATATTTACAGAGCTATGCCTCAAAGTGAGCGAAATAAAGCCAATATGTGGAGAAATATAGTTCACAGAGGGTCAAAAAACCGCCAATAAGCATAATTGTCTTTGACACAGATGGCAAAAACGCAATATTTACAGAGCTATGCCTCAAAGTGAGCGAATTAAAGCCAATATGTGGAGAAATATAGTTCACAGAGGGTCAAAAAACCGCCAATAAGCATAATTGTCTTTGACACAGATGGCAAAAACGCAATATTTACAGAGCTATGCCTCAAAGTGAGCGAATTAAAGCCAATATGTGGAGAAATATAGATCACAGAGGGTCAAAAAACCGCCAATAAGCATAATTGTCTTTGACAGAGATGGCAAAAACGCAATATTTACAGAGCTATGCCTCAAAGTGAGCGAAATAAAGCCAATATGTGGAGAAATATAGTTAACAGAGGGCCAAAAAACTGCCAATAAGCATATCTGTCTTTGACAGAGATGGCAAAAACGCAATATTTACAGAGCTATGCCTCAAACTGAGCGAAATAAAGCCAATATGTGGAGAAATATAGTTAACAGAGGGCCAAAAAACCGCCAATAAGCATATCTGTCTTTGACAGAGATGGCAAAAACGCAATATTTACAGAGCTATGCCTCAAAGTGAGCGAAATAAAGCCAATATGTGGAGAAATATAGTTCACAGAGGGTCAAAAAACCGCCAATAAGCATAATTGTCTTTGACACAGATGGCAAAAACGCAATATTTACAGAGCTATGCCTCAAAGTGAGCGAATTAAAGCCAATATGTGGAGAAATATAGTTCACAGAGGGTCAAAAAACCGCCAATAAGCATAATTGTCTTTGACAGAGATGGCAAAAACGCAATATTTACAGAGCTATGCCTCAAAGTGAGCGAAATAAAGCCAATATGTGGAGAAATATAGTTAACAGAGGGCCAAAAAACTGCCAATAAGCATAATTGTCTTTGACAGAGATGGCAAAAACGCAATATTTACAGAGCTATGCCTCAAAGTGAGCGAAATAAAGCCAATATGTGGAGAAATATAGTTAACAGAGGGCCAAAAAACTGCCAATAAGCATATCTGTCTTTGACAGAGATGGCAAAAACGCAATATTTACAGAGCTATGCCTCAAAGTGAGCGAAATAAAGCCAATATGTGGAGAAATATAGTTCACAGAGGGTCAAAAAACCGCCAATAAGCATAATTGTCTTTGACACAGATGGCAAAAACGCAATATTTACAGAGCTATGCCTCAAAGTGAGCGAATTAAAGCCAATATGTGGAGAAATATAGTTCACAGAGGGTCAAAAAACCGCCAATAAGCATAATTGTCTTTGACAGAGATGGCAAAAACGCAATATTTACAGAGCTATGCCTCAAAGTGAGCGAAATAAAGCCAATATGTGGAGAAATATAGTTAACAGAGGGCCAAAAAACTGCCAATAAGCATATCTGTCTTTGACAGAGATGGCAAAAACGCAATATTTACAGAGCTATGCCTCAAAGTGAGCGAAATAAAGCCAATATGTGGAGAAATATAGTTCACAGAGGGTCAAAAAACCGCCAATAAGCATAATTGTCTTTGACACAGATGGCAAAAACGCAATATTTACAGAGCTATGCCTCAAAGTGAACGAATTAAAGCCAATATGTGGAGAAATATAGTTCACAGAGGGTCAAAAAACCGCCAATAAGCATAATTGTCTTTGACACAGATGGCAAAAACGCAATATTTACAGAGCTATGCCTCAAAGTGAGCGAATTAAAGCCAATATGTGGAGAAATATAGTTCACAGAGGGTCAAAAAACCGCCAATAAGCATAATTGTCTTTGACAGAGATGGCAAAAACGCAATATTTACAGAGCTATGCCTCAAAGTGAGCGAAATAAAGCCAATATGTGGAGAAATATAGTTAACAGAGGGCCAAAAAACTGCCAATAAGCATATCTGTCTTTGACAGAGATGGCAAAAACGCAATATTTACAGAGCTATGCCTCAAACTGAGCGAAATAAAGCCAATATGTGGAGAAATATAGTTAACAGAGGGCCAAAAAACCGCCAATAAGCATATCTGTCTTTGACAGAGATGGCAAAAACGCAATATTTACAGAGCTATGCCTCAAAGTGAGCGAAATAAAGCCAATATGTGGAGAAATATAGTTCACAGAGGGTCAAAAAACCGCCAATAAGCATAATTGTCTTTGACACAGATGGCAAAAACGCAATATTTACAGAGCTATGCCTCAAAGTGAGCGAATTAAAGCCAATATGTGGAGAAATATAGTTCACAGAGGGTCAAAAAACCGCCAATAAGCATAATTGTCTTTGACAGAGATGGCAAAAACGCAATATTTACAGAGCTATGCCTCAAAGTGAGCGAAATAAAGCCAATATGTGGAGAAATATAGTTAACAGAGGGCCAAAAAACTGCCAATAAGCATAATTGTCTTTGACAGAGATGGCAAAAACGCAATATTTACAGAGCTATGCCTCAAAGTGAGCGAAATAAAGCCAATATGTGGAGAAATATAGTTAACAGAGGGCCAAAAAACTGCCAATAAGCATATCTGTCTTTGACAGAGATGGCAAAAACGCAATATTTACAGAGCTATGCCTCAAAGTGAGCGAAATAAAGCCAATATGTGGAGAAATATAGTTCACAGAGGGTCAAAAAACCGCCAATAAGCATAATTGTCTTTGACACAGATGGCAAAAACGCAATATTTACAGAGCTATGCCTCAAAGTGAGCGAATTAAAGCCAATATGTGGAGAAATATAGTTCACAGAGGGTCAAAAAACCGCCAATAAGCATAATTGTCTTTGACAGAGATGGCAAAAACGCAATATTTACAGAGCTATGCCTCAAAGTGAGCGAAATAAAGCCAATATGTGGAGAAATATAGTTAACAGAGGGCCAAAAAACTGCCAATAAGCATAATTGTCTTTGACAGAGATGGCAAAAACGCAATATTTACAGAGCTATGCCTCAAAGTGAGCGAAATAAAGCCAATATGTGGAGAAATATAGTTAACAGAGGGCCAAAAAACTGCCAATAAGCATATCTGTCTTTGACAGAGATGGCAAAAACGCAATATTTACAGAGCTATGCCTCAAAGTGAGCGAAATAAAGCCAATATGTGGAGAAATATAGTTCACAGAGGGTCAAAAAACCGCCAATAAGCATAATTGTCTTTGACACAGATGGCAAAAACGCAATATTTACAGAGCTATGCCTCAAAGTGAGCGAATTAAAGCCAATATGTGGAGAAATATAGTTCACAGAGGGTCAAAAAACCGCCAATAAGCATAATTGTCTTTGACAGAGATGGCAAAAACGCAATATTTACAGAGCTATGCCTCAAAGTGAGCGAAATAAAGCCAATATGTGGAGAAATATAGTTAACAGAGGGCCAAAAAACTGCCAATAAGCATTTCTGTCTTTGACAGAGATGGCAAAAACGCAATATTTACAGAGCTATGCCTCAAAGTGAGCGAAATAAAGCCAATATGTGGAGAAATATAGTTCACAGAGGGTCAAAAAACCGCCAATAAGCATAATTGTCTTTGACACAGATGGCAAAAACGCAATATTTACAGAGCTATGCCTTAAAGTGAGCGAATTAAAGCCAATATGTGGAGAAATATAGTTCACAGAGGGCCAAAAAACTGCCAATAAGCATATCTGTCTTTGACAGAGATGGCAAAAACGCAATATTTACAGAGCTATGCCTCAAACTGAGCGAAATAAAGCCAATATGTGGAGAAATATAGTTAACAGAGGGCCAAAAAACCGCCAATAAGCATATCTGTCTTTGACAGAGATGGCAAAAACGCAATATTTACAGAGCTATGCCTCAAAGTGAGCGAAATAAAGCCAATATGTGGAGAAATATAGTTCACAGAGGGTCAAAAAACCGCCAATAAGCATAATTGTCTTTGACACAGATGGCAAAAACGCAATATTTACAGAGCTATGCCTCAAAGTGAGCGAATTAAAGCCAATATGTGGAGAAATATAGTTCACAGAGGGTCAAAAAACCGCCAATAAGCATAATTGTCTTTGACAGAGATGGCAAAAACGCAATATTTACAGAGCTATGCCTCAAAGTGAGCGAAATAAAGCCAATATGTGGAGAAATATAGTTAACAGAGGGCCAAAAAACTGCCAATAAGCATAATTGTCTTTGACAGAGATGGCAAAAACGCAATATTTACAGAGCTATGCCTCAAAGTGAGCGAAATAAAGCCAATATGTGGAGAAATATAGTTAACAGAGGGCCAAAAAACTGCCAATAAGCATATCTGTCTTTGACAGAGATGGCAAAAACGCAATATTTACAGAGCTATGCCTCAAAGTGAGCGAAATAAAGCCAATATGTGGAGAAATATAGGTCACAGAGGGTCAAAAAACCGCCAATAAGCATAATTGTCTTTGACACAGATGGCAAAAACGCAATATTTACAGAGCTATGCCTCAAAGTGAGCGAATTAAAGCCAATATGTGGAGAAATATAGTTCACAGAGGGTCAAAAAACCGCCAATAAGCATAATTGTCTTTGACAGAGATGGCAAAAACGCAATATTTACAGAGCTATGCCTCAAAGTGAGCGAAATAAAGCCAATATGTGGAGAAATATAGTTAACAGAGGGCCAAAAAACTGCCAATAAGCATATCTGTCTTTGACAGAGATGGCAAAAACGCAATATTTACAGAGCTATGCCTCAAAGTGAGCGAAATAAAGCCAATATGTGGAGAAATATAGTTCACAGAGGGTCAAAAAACCGCCAATAAGCATAATTGTCTTTGACACAGATGGCAAAAACGCAATATTTACAGAGCTATGCCTCAAAGTGAGCGAATTAAAGCCAATATGTGGAGAAATATAGTTCACAGAGGGTCAAAAAACCGCCAATAAGCATAATTGTCTTTGACACAGATGGCAAAAACGCAATATTTACAGAGCTATGCCTCAAAGTGAGCGAATTAAAGCCAATATGTGGAGAAATATAGTTCACAGAGGGTCAAAAAACCGCCAATAAGCATAATTGTCTTTGACAGAGATGGCAAAAACGCAATATTTACAGAGCTATGCCTCAAAGTGAGCGAAATAAAGCCAATATGTGGAGAAATATAGTTAACAGAGGGCCAAAAAACTGCCAATAAGCATATCTGTCTTTGACAGAGATGGCAAAAACGCAATATTTACAGAGCTATGCCTCAAACTGAGCGAAATAAAGCCAATATGTGGAGAAATATAGTTAACAGAGGGCCAAAAAACCGCCAATAAGCATATCTGTCTTTGACAGAGATGGCAAAAACGCAATATTTACAGAGCTATGCCTCAAAGTGAGCGAAATAAAGCCAATATGTGGAGAAATATAGTTCACAGAGGGTCAAAAAACCGCCAATAAGCATAATTGTCTTTGACACAGATGGCAAAAACGCAATATTTACAGAGCTATGCCTCAAAGTGAGCGAAATAAAGCCAATATGTGGAGAAATATAGTTAACAGAGGGCCAAAAAACCGCCAATAAGCATATCTGTCTTTGACAGAGATGGCAAAAACGCAATATTTACAGAGCTATGCCTCAAAGTGAGCGAAATAAAGCCAATATGTGGAGAAATATAGTTCACAGAGGGTCAAAAAACCGCCAATAAGCATAATTGTCTTTGACACAGATGGCAAAAACGCAATATTTACAGAGCTATGCCTCAAAGTGAGCGAATTAAAGCCAATATGTGGAGAAATATAGTTCACAGAGGGTCAAAAAACCGCCAATAAGCATAATTGTCTTTGACAGAGATGGCAAAAACGCAATATTTACAGAGCTATGCCTCAAAGTGAGCGAAATAAAGCCAATATGTGGAGAAATATAGTTCACAGAGGGTCAAAAAACCGCCAATAAGCATAATTGTCTTTGACACAGATGGCAAAAACGCAATATTTACAGAGCTATGCCTCAAAGTGAGCGAATTAAAGCCAATATGTGGAGAAATATAGTTCACAGAGGGTCAAAAAACCGCCAATAAGCATAATTGTCTTTGACACAGATGGCAAAAACGCAATATTTACAGAGCTATGCCTCAAAGTGAGCGAATTAAAGCCAATATGTGGAGAAATATAGTTCACAGAGGGTCAAAAAACCGCCAATAAGCATAATTGTCTTTGACAGAGATGGCAAAAACGCAATATTTACAGAGCTATGCCTCAAAGTGAGCGAAATAAAGCCAATATGTGGAGAAATATAGTTAACAGAGGGCCAAAAAACTGCCAATAAGCATATCTGTCTTTGACAGAGATGGCAAAAACGCAATATTTACAGAGCTATGCCTCAAAGTGAGCGAAATAAAGCCAATATGTGGAGAAATATAGTTCACAGAGGGTCAAAAAACCGCCAATAAGCATAATTGTCTTTGACACAGATGGCAAAAACGCAATATTTACAGAGCTATGCCTCAAAGTGAGCGAATTAAAGCCAATATGTGGAGAAATATAGTTCACAGAGGGTCAAAAAACCGCCAATAAGCATAATTGTCTTTGACAGAGATGGCAAAAACGCAATATTTACAGAGCTATGCCTCAAAGTGAGCGAAATAAAGCCAATATGTGGAGAAATATAGTTAACAGAGGGCCAAAAAACTGCCAATAAGCATATCTGTCTTTGACAGAGATGGCAAAAACGCAATATTTACAGAGCTATGCCTCAAAGTGAGCGAAATAAAGCCAATATGTGGAGAAATATAGTTCACAGAGGGTCAAAAAACCGCCAATAAGCATAATTGTCTTTGACACAGATGGCAAAAACGCAATATTTACAGAGCTATGCCTCAAAGTGAGCGAATTAAAGCCAATATGTGGAGAAATATAGTTCACAGAGGGTCAAAAAACCGCCAATAAGCATAATTGTCTTTGACACAGATGGCAAAAACGCAATATTTACAGAGCTATGCCTCAAAGTGAGCGAATTAAAGCCAATATGTGGAGAAATATAGTTCACAGAGGGTCAAAAAACCGCCAATAAGCATAATTGTCTTTGACAGAGATGGCAAAAACGCAATATTTACAGAGCTATGCCTCAAAGTGAGCGAAATAAAGCCAATATGTGGAGAAATATAGTTAACAGAGGGCCAAAAAACTGCCAATAAGCATATCTGTCTTTGACAGAGATGGCAAAAACGCAATATTTACAGAGCTATGCCTCAAACTGAGCGAAATAAAGCCAATATGTGGAGAAATATAGTTAACAGAGGGCCAAAAAACCGCCAATAAGCATATCTGTCTTTGACAGAGATGGCAAAAACGCAATATTTACAGAGCTATGCCTCAAAGTGAGCGAAATAAAGCCAATATGTGGAGAAATATAGTTCACAGAGGGTCAAAAAACCGCCAATAAGCATAATTGTCTTTGACACAGATGGCAAAAACGCAATATTTACAGAGCTATGCCTCAAAGTGAGCGAATTAAAGCCAATATGTGGAGAAATATAGTTCACAGAGGGTCAAAAAACCGCCAATAAGCATAATTGTCTTTGACAGAGATGGCAAAAACGCAATATTTACAGAGCTATGCCTCAAAGTGAGCGAAATAAAGCCAATATGTGGAGAAATATAGTTAACAGAGGGCCAAAAAACTGCCAATAAGCATATCTGTCTTTGACAGAGATGGCAAAAACGCAATATTTACAGAGCTATGCCTCAAAGTGAGCGAAATAAAGCCAATATGTGGAGAAATATAGTTCACAGAGGGTCAAAAAACCGCCAATAAGCATAATTGTCTTTGACACAGATGGCAAAAACGCAATATTTACAGAGCTATGCCTCAAAGTGAGCGAATTAAAGCCAATATGTGGAGAAATATAGTTCACAGAGGGTCAAAAAACCGCCAATAAGCATAATTGTCTTTGACAGAGATGGCAAAAACGCAATATTTACAGAGCTATGCCTCAAAGTGAGCGAAATAAAGCCAATATGTGGAGAAATATAGTTAACAGAGGGCCAAAAAACTGCCAATAAGCATATCTGTCTTTGACAGAGATGGCAAAAACGCAATATTTACAGAGCTATGCCTCAAAGTGAGCGAAATAAAGCCAATATGTGGAGAAATATAGTTCACAGAGGGTCAAAAAACCGCCAATAAGCATAATTGTCTTTGACACAGATGGCAAAAACGCAATATTTACAGAGCTATGCCTCAAAGTGAGCGAATTAAAGCCAATATGTGGAGAAATATAGTTCACAGAGGGTCAAAAAACCGCCAATAAGCATAATTGTCTTTGACACAGATGGCAAAAACGCAATATTTACAGAGCTATGCCTCAAAGTGAGCGAATTAAAGCCAATATGTGGAGAAATATAGTTCACAGAGGGTCAAAAAACCGCCAATAAGCATAATTGTCTTTGACAGAGATGGCAAAAACGCAATATTTACAGAGCTATGCCTCAAAGTGAGCGAAATAAAGCCAATATGTGGAGAAATATAGTTAACAGAGGGCCAAAAAACTGCCAATAAGCATATCTGTCTTTGACAGAGATGGCAAAAACGCAATATTTACAGAGCTATGCCTCAAACTGAGCGAAATAAAGCCAATATGTGGAGAAATATAGTTAACAGAGGGCCAAAAAACCGCCAATAAGCATATCTGTCTTTGACAGAGATGGCAAAAACGCAATATTTACAGAGCTATGCCTCAAAGTGAGCGAAATAAAGCCAATATGTGGAGAAATATAGTTCACAGAGGGTCAAAAAACCGCCAATAAGCATAATTGTCTTTGACACAGATGGCAAAAACGCAATATTTACAGAGCTATGCCTCAAAGTGAGCGAATTAAAGCCAATATGTGGAGAAATATAGTTCACAGAGGGTCAAAAAACCGCCAATAAGCATAATTGTCTTTGACAGAGATGGCAAAAACGCAATATTTACAGAGCTATGCCTCAAAGTGAGCGAAATAAAGCCAATATGTGGAGAAATATAGTTAACAGAGGGCCAAAAAACTGCCAATAAGCATAATTGTCTTTGACAGAGATGGCAAAAACGCAATATTTACAGAGCTATGCCTCAAAGTGAGCGAAATAAAGCCAATATGTGGAGAAATATAGTTAACAGAGGGCCAAAAAACTGCCAATAAGCATATCTGTCTTTGACAGAGATGGCAAAAACGCAATATTTACAGAGCTATGCCTCAAAGTGAGCGAAATAAAGCCAATATGTGGAGAAATATAGTTCACAGAGGGTCAAAAAACCGCCAATAAGCATAATTGTCTTTGACACAGATGGCAAAAACGCAATATTTACAGAGCTATGCCTCAAAGTGAGCGAATTAAAGCCAATATGTGGAGAAATATAGTTCACAGAGGGTCAAAAAACCGCCAATAAGCATAATTGTCTTTGACAGAGATGGCAAAAACGCAATATTTACAGAGCTATGCCTCAAAGTGAGCGAAATAAAGCCAATATGTGGAGAAATATAGTTAACAGAGGGCCAAAAAACTGCCAATAAGCATATCTGTCTTTGACAGAGATGGCAAAAACGCAATATTTACAGAGCTATGCCTCAAAGTGAGCGAAATAAAGCCAATATGTGGAGAAATATAGTTCACAGAGGGTCAAAAAACCGCCAATAAGCATAATTGTCTTTGACACAGATGGCAAAAACGCAATATTTACAGAGCTATGCCTCAAAGTGAGCGAATTAAAGCCAATATGTGGAGAAATATAGTTCACAGAGGGTCAAAAAACCGCCAATAAGCATAATTGTCTTTGACACAGATGGCAAAAACGCAATATTTACAGAGCTATGCCTCAAAGTGAGCGAATTAAAGCCAATATGTGGAGAAATATAGTTCACAGAGGGTCAAAAAACCGCCAATAAGCATAATTGTCTTTGACAGAGATGGCAAAAACGCAATATTTACAGAGCTATGCCTCAAAGTGAGCGAAATAAAGCCAATATGTGGAGAAATATAGTTAACAGAGGGCCAAAAAAACTGCCAATAAGGATATCTGTCTTTGACAGAGATGGCAAAAACGCAATATTTACAGAGCTATGCCTCAAAGTGAGCGAAATAAAGCCAATATGTGGAGAAATATAGTTCACAGAGGGTCAAAAAACCGCCAATAAGCATAATTGTCTTTGACACAGATGGCAAAAACGCAATATTTACAGAGCTATGCCTCAAAGTGAGCGAATTAAAGCCAATATGTGGAGAAATATAGTTCACAGAGGGTCAAAAAACCGCCAATAAGCATAATTGTCTTTGACACAGATGGCAAAAACGCAATATTTACAGAGCTATGCCTCAAAGTGAGCGAATTAAAGCCAATATGTGGAGAAATATAGTTCACAGAGGGTCAAAAAACCGCCAATAAGCATAATTGTCTTTGACAGAGATGGCAAAAACGCAATATTTACAGAGCTATGCCTCAAAGTGAGCGAAATAAAGCCAATATGTGGAGAAATATAGTTAACAGAGGGCCAAAAAACTGCCAATAAGCATATCTGTCTTTGACAGAGATGGCAAAAACGCAATATTTACAGAGCTATGCCTCAAACTGAGCGAAATAAAGCCAATATGTGGAGAAATATAGTTAACAGAGGGCCAAAAAACCGCCAATAAGCATATCTGTCTTTGACAGAGATGGCAAAAACGCAATATTTACAGAGCTATGCCTCAAAGTGAGCGAAATAAAGCCAATATGTGGAGAAATATAGTTCACAGAGGGTCAAAAAACCGCCAATAAGCATAATTGTCTTTGACACAGATGGCAAAAACGCAATATTTACAGAGCTATGCCTCAAAGTGAGCGAATTAAAGCCAATATGTGGAGAAATATAGTTCACAGAGGGTCAAAAAACCGCCAATAAGCATAATTGTCTTTGACAGAGATGGCAAAAACGCAATATTTACAGAGCTATGCCTCAAAGTGAGCGAAATAAAGCCAATATGTGGAGAAATATAGTTAACAGAGGGCCAAAAAACTGCCAATAAGCATAATTGTCTTTGACAGAGATGGCAAAAACGCAATATTTACAGAGCTATGCCTCAAAGTGAGCGAAATAAAGCCAATATGTGGAGAAATATAGTTAACAGAGGGCCAAAAAACTGCCAATAAGCATATCTGTCTTTGACAGAGATGGCAAAAACGCAATATTTACAGAGCTATGCCTCAAAGTGAGCGAAATAAAGCCAATATGTGGAGAAATATAGTTCACAGAGGGTCAAAAAACCGCCAATAAGCATAATTGTCTTTGACACAGATGGCAAAAACGCAATATTTACAGAGCTATGCCTCAAAGTGAGCGAATTAAAGCCAATATGTGGAGAAATATAGTTCACAGAGGGTCAAAAAACCGCCAATAAGCATAATTGTCTTTGACACAGATGGCAAAAACGCAATATTTACAGAGCTATGCCTCAAAGTGAGCGAAATAAAGCCAATATGTGGAGAAATATAGTTAACAGAGGGCCAAAAAACTGCCAATAAGCATAATTGTCTTTGACAGAGATGGCAAAAACGCAATATTTACAGAGCTATGCCTCAAAGTGAGCGAAATAAAGCCAATATGTGGAGAAATATAGTTAACAGAGGGCCAAAAAACTGCCAATAAGCATATCTGTCTTTGACAGAGATGGCAAAAACGCAATATTTACAGAGCTATGCCTCAAAGTGAGCGAAATAAAGCCAATATGTGGAGAAATATAGTTCACAGAGGGTCAAAAAACCGCCAATAAGCATAATTGTCTTTGACACAGATGGCAAAAACGCAATATTTACAGAGCTATGCCTCAAAGTGAGCGAATTAAAGCCAATATGTGGAGAAATATAGTTCACAGAGGGTCAAAAAACCGCCAATAAGCATAATTGTCTTTGACACAGATGGCAAAAACGCAATATTTACAGAGCTATGCCTCAAAGTGAGCGAATTAAAGCCAATATGTGTAGAAATATAGTTCACAGAGGGTCAAAAAACCGCCAATAAGCATAATTGTCTTTGACAGAGATGGCAAAAACGCAATATTTACAGAGCTATGCCTCAAAGTGAGCGAAATAAAGCCAATATGTGGAGAAATATAGTTAACAGAGGGCCAAAAAACTGCCAATAAGCATATCTGTCTTTGACAGAGATGGCAAAAACGCAATATTTACAGAGCTATGCCTCAAAGTGAGCGAAATAAAGCCAATATGTGGAGAAATATAGTTCACAGAGGGTCAAAAAACCGCCAATAAGCATAATTGTCTTTGACACAGATGGCAAAAACGCAATATTTACAGAGCTATGCCTCAAAGTGAGCGAATTAAAGCCAATATGTGGAGAAATATAGTTCACAGAGGGTCAAAAAACCGCCAATAAGCATAATTGTCTTTGACACAGATGGCAAAAACGCAATATTTACAGAGCTATGCCTCAAAGTGAGCGAATTAAAGCCAATATGTGGAGAAATATAGTTCACAGAGGGTCAAAAAACCGCCAATAAGCATAATTGTCTTTGACAGAGATGGCAAAAACGCAATATTTACAGAGCTATGCCTCAAAGTGAGCGAAATAAAGCCAATATGTGGAGAAATATAGTTAACAGAGGGCCAAAAAACTGCCAATAAGCATATCTGTCTTTGACAGAGATGGCAAAAACGCAATATTTACAGAGCTATGCCTCAAACTGAGCGAAATAAAGCCAATATGTGGAGAAATATAGTTAACAGAGGGCCAAAAAACCGCCAATAAGCATATCTGTCTTTGACAGAGATGGCAAAAACGCAATATTTACAGAGCTATGCCTCAAAGTGAGCGAAATAAAGCCAATATGTGGAGAAATATAGTTCACAGAGGGTCAAAAAACCGCCAATAAGCATAATTGTCTTTGACACAGATGGCAAAAACGCAATATTTACAGAGCTATGCCTCAAAGTGAGCGAATTAAAGCCAATATGTGGAGAAATATAGTTCACAGAGGGTCAAAAAACCGCCAATAAGCATAATTGTCTTTGACAGAGATGGCAAAAACGCAATATTTACAGAGCTATGCCTCAAAGTGAGCGAAATAAAGCCAATATGTGGAGAAATATAGTTAACAGAGGGCCAAAAAACAGCCAATAAGCATAATTGTCTTTGACAGAGATGGCAAAAACGCAATATTTACAGAGCTATGCCTCAAAGTGAGCGAAATAAAGCCAATATGTGGAGAAATATAGTTAACAGAGGGCCAAAAAACTGCCAATAAGCATATCTGTCTTTGACAGAGATGGCAAAAACGCAATATTTACAGAGCTATGCCTCAAAGTGAGCGAAATAAAGCCAATATGTGGAGAAATATAGTTCACAGAGGGTCAAAAAACCGCCAATAAGCATAATTGTCTTTGACACAGATGGCAAAAACGCAATATTTACAGAGCTATGCCTCAAAGTGAGCGAATTAAAGCCAATATGTGGAGAAATATAGTTCACAGAGGGTCAAAAAACCGCCAATAAGCATAATTGTCTTTGACAGAGATGGCAAAAACGCAATATTTACAGAGCTATGCCTCAAAGTGAGCGAAATAAAGCCAATATGTGGAGAAATATAGTTAACAGAGGGCCAAAAAACTGCCAATAAGCATAATTGTCTTTGACAGAGATGGCAAAAACGCAATATTTACAGAGCTATGCCTCAAAGTGAGCGAAATAAAGCCAATATGTGGAGAAATATATAGTTAACAGAGGGCCAAAAAACTGCCAATAAGCATATCTGTCTTTGACAGAGATGGCAAAAACGCAATATTTACAGAGCTATGCCTCAAAGTGAGCGAAATAAAGCCAATATGTGGAGAAATATAGTTCACAGAGGGTCAAAAAACCGCCAATAAGCATAATTGTCTTTGACAGAGATGGCAAAAACGCAATATTTACAGAGCTATGCCTCAAAGTGAGCGAAATAAAGCCAATATGTGGAGAAATATAGTTAACAGAGGGCCAAAAAACTGCCAATAAGCATATCTGTCTTTGACAGAGATGGCAAAAACGCAATATTTACAGAGCTATGCCTCAAAGTGAGCGAAATAAAGCCAATATGTGGAGAAATATAGTTCACAGAGGGTCAAAAAACCGCCAATAAGCATAATTGTCTTTGACACAGATGGCAAAAACGCAATATTTACAGAGCTATGCCTCAAAGTGAGCGAATTAAAGCCAATATGTGGAGAAATATAGTTCACAGAGGGTCAAAAAACCGCCAATAAGCATAATTGTCTTTGACACAGATGGCAAAAACGCAATATTTACAGAGCTATGCCTCAAAGTGAGCGAATTAAAGCCAATATGTGGAGAAATATAGTTCACAGAGGGTCAAAAAACCGCCAATAAGCATAATTGTCTTTGCCAGAGATGGCAAAAACGCAATATTTACAGAGCTATGCCTCAAAGTGAGCGAAATAAAGCCAATATGTGGAGAAATATAGTTAACAGAGGGCCAAAAAACTGCCAATAAGCATATCTGTCTTTGACAGAGATGGCAAAACGCAATATTTACAGAGCTATGCCTCAAACTGAGCGAAATAAAGCCAATATGTGGAGAAATATAGTTAACAGAGGGCCAAAAAACCGCCAATAAGCATATCTGTCTTTGACAGAGATGGCAGAAACGCAATATTTACAGAGCTATGCCTCAAAGTGAGCGAAATAAAGCCAATATGTGGAGAAATATAGTTCACAGAGGGTCAAAAAACCGCCAATAAGCATAATTGTCTTTGACACAGATGGCAAAAACGCAATATTTACAGAGCTATGCCTCAAAGTGAGCGAATTAAAGCCAATATGTGGAGAAATATAGTTCACAGAGGGTCAAAAAACCGCCAATAAGCATAATTGTCTTTGACAGAGATGGCAAAAACGCAATATTTACAGAGCTATGCCTCAAAGTGAGCGAAATAAAGCCAATATGTGGAGAAATATAGTTAACAGAGGGCCAAAAAACTGCCAATAAGCATAATTGTCTTTGACAGAGATGGCAAAAACGCAATATTTACAGAGCTATGCCTCAAAGTGAGCGAAATAAAGCCAATATGTGGAGAAATATAGTTAACAGAGGGCCAAAAAACTGCCAATAAGGATATCTGTCTTTGACAGAGATGGCAAAAACGCAATATTTACAGAGCTATGCCTCAAAGTGAGCGAAATAAAGCCAATATGTGGAGAAATATAGTTCACAGAGGGTCAAAAAACCGCCAATAAGCATAATTGTCTTTGACACAGATGGCAAAAACGCAATATTTACAGAGCTATGCCTCAAAGTGAGCGAATTAAAGCCAATATGTGGAGAAATATAGTTCACAGAGGGTCAAAAAACCGCCAATAAGCATAATTGTCTTTGACACAGATGGCAAAAACGCAATATTTACAGAGCTATGCCTCAAAGTGAGCGAATTAAAGCCAATATGTGGAGAAATATAGTTCACAGAGGGTCAAAAAACCGCCAATAAGCATAATTGTCTTTGACAGAGATGGCAAAAACGCAATATTTACAGAGCTATGCCTCAAAGTGAGCGAAATAAAGCCAATATGTGGAGAAATATAGTTAACAGAGGGCCAAAAAACTGCCAATAAGCATAATTGTCTTTGACAGAGATGGCAAAAACGCAATATTTACAGAGCTATGCCTCAAAGTGAGCGAAATAAAGCCAATATGTGGAGAAATATAGTTAACAGAGGGCCAAAAAACTGCCAATAAGCATATCTGTCTTTGACAGAGATGGCAAAAACGCAATATTTACAGAGCTATGCCTCAAAGTGAGCGAAATAAAGCCAATATGTGGAGAAATATAGTTCACAGAGGGTCAAAAAACCGCCAATAAGCATAATTGTCTTTGACACAGATGGCAAAAACGCAATATTTACAGAGCTATGCCTCAAAGTGAGCGAAATAAAGCCAATATGTGGAGAAATATAGTTAACAGAGGGCCAAAAAACTGCCAATAAGCATAATTGTCTTTGACAGAGATGGCAAAAACGCAATATTTACAGAGCTATGCCTCAAAGTGAGCGAAATAAAGCCAATATGTGGAGAAATATAGTTAACAGAGGGCCAAAAAACTGCCAATAAGCATATCTGTCTTTGACAGAGATGGCAAAAACGCAATATTTACAGAGCTATGCCTCAAAGTGAGCGAAATAAAGCCAATATGTGGAGAAATATAGTTCACAGAGGGTCAAAAAACCGCCAATAAGCATAATTGTCTTTGACACAGATGGCAAAAACGCAATATTTACAGAGCTATGCCTCAAAGTGAGCGAATTAAAGCCAATATGTGGAGAAATATAGTTCACAGAGGGTCAAAAAACCGCCAATAAGCATAATTGTCTTTGACACAGATGGCAAAAACGCAATATTTACAGAGCTATGCCTCAAAGTGAGCGAATTAAAGCCAATATGTGGAGAAATATAGTTCACAGAGGGTCAAAAAACCGCCAATAAGCATAATTGTCTTTGACAGAGATGGCAAAAACGCAATATTTACAGAGCTATGCCTCAAAGTGAGCGAAATAAAGCCAATATGTGGAGAAATATAGTTAACAGAGGGCCAAAAAACTGCCAATAAGCATATCTGTCTTTGACAGAGATGGCAAAAACGCAATATTTACAGAGCTATGCCTCAAACTGAGCGAAATAAAGCCAATATGTGGAGAAATATAGTTAACAGAGGGCCAAAAAACCGCCAATAAGCATATCTGTCTTTGACAGAGATGGCAAAAACGCAATATTTACAGAGCTATGCCTCAAAGTGAGCGAAATAAAGCCAATATGTGGAGAAATATAGTTCACAGAGGGTCAAAAAACCGCCAATAAGCATAATTGTCTTTGACACAGATGGCAAAAACGCAATATTTACAGAGCTATGCCTCAAAGTGAGCGAATTAAAGCCAATATGTGGAGAAATATAGTTCACAGAGGGTCAAAAAACCGCCAATAAGCATAATTGTCTTTGACAGAGATGGCAAAAACGCAATATTTACAGAGCTATGCCTCAAAGTGAGCGAAATAAAGCCAATATGTGGAGAAATATAGTTAACAGAGGGCCAAAAAACTGCCAATAAGCATAATTGTCTTTGACAGAGATGGCAAAAACGCAATATTTACAGAGCTATGCCTCAAAGTGAGCGAAATAAAGCCAATATGTGGAGAAATATAGTTAACAGAGGGCCAAAAAACTGCCAATAAGCATATCTGTCTTTGACAGAGATGGCAAAAACGCAATATTTACAGAGCTATGCCTCAAAGTGAGCGAAATAAAGCCAATATGTGGAGAAATATAGTTCACAGAGGGTCAAAAAACCGCCAATAAGCATAATTGTCTTTGACACAGATGGCAAAAACGCAATATTTACAGAGCTATGCCTCAAAGTGAGCGAATTAAAGCCAATATGTGGAGAAATATAGTTCACAGAGGGTCAAAAAACCGCCAATAAGCATAATTGTCTTTGACACAGATGGCAAAAACGCAATATTTACAGAGCTATGCCTCAAAGTGAGCGAAATAAAGCCAATATATGGAGAAATATAGTTAACAGAGGGCCAAAAAACTGCCAATAAGCATAATTGTCTTTGACAGAGATGGCAAAAACGCAATATTTACAGAGCTATGCCTCAAAGTGAGCGAAATAAAGCCAATATGTGGAGAAATATAGTTAACAGAGGGCCAAAAAACTGCCAATAAGCATATCTGTCTTTGACAGAGATGGCAAAAACGCAATATTTACAGAGCTATGCCTCAAAGTGAGCGAAATAAAGCCAATATGTGGAGAAATATAGTTCACAGAGGGTCAAAAAACCGCCAATAAGCATAATTGTCTTTGACACAGATGGCAAAAACGCAATATTTACAGAGCTATGCCTCAAAGTGAGCGAATTAAAGCCAATATGTGGAGAAATATAGTTCACAGAGGGTCAAAAAACCGCCAATAAGCATAATTGTCTTTGACACAGATGGCAAAAACGCAATATTTACAGAGCTATGCCTCAAAGTGAGCGAATTAAAGCCAATATGTGGAGAAATATAGTTCACAGAGGGTCAAAAAACCGCCAATAAGCATAATTGTCTTTGACAGAGATGGCAAAAACGCAATATTTACAGAGCTATGCCTCAAAGTGAGCGAAATAAAGCCAATATGTGGAGAAATATAGTTAACAGAGGGCCAAAAAACTGCCAATAAGCATATCTGTCTTTGACAGAGATGGCAAAAACGCAATATTTACAGAGCTATGCCTCAAACTGAGCGAAATAAAGCCAATATGTGGAGAAATATAGTTAACAGAGGGCCAAAAAACCGCCAATAAGCATATCTGTCTTTGACAGAGATGGCAAAAACGCAATATTTACAGAGCTATGCCTCAAAGTGAGCGAAATAAAGCCAATATGTGGAGAAATATAGTTCACAGAGGGTCAAAAAACCGCCAATAAGCATAATTGTCTTTGACACAGATGGCAAAAACGCAATATTTACAGAGCTATGCCTCAAAGTGAGCGAATTAAAGCCAATATGTGGAGAAATATAGTTCACAGAGGGTCAAAAAACCGCCAATAAGCATAATTGTCTTTGACAGAGATGGCAAAAACGCAATATTTACAGAGCTATGCCTCAAAGTGAGCGAAATAAAGCCAATATGTGGAGAAATATAGTTAACAGAGGGCCAAAAAACTGCCAATAAGCATAATTGTCTTTGACACAGATGGCAAAAACGCAATATTTACAGAGCTATGCCTCAAAGTGAGCGAATTAAAGCCAATATGTGGAGAAATATAGTTCACAGAGGGTCAAAAAACCGCCAATAAGCATAATTGTCTTTGACACAGATGGCAAAAACGCAATATTTACAGAGCTATGCCTCAAAGTGAGCGAAATAAAGCCAATATGTGGAGAAATATAGTTAACAGAGGGCCAAAAAACTGCCAATAAGCATAATTGTCTTTGACAGAGATGGCAAAAACGCAATATTTACAGAGCTATGCCTCAAAGTGAGCGAAATAAAGCCAATATGTGGAGAAATATAGTTAACAGAGGGCCAAAAAACTGCCAATAAGCATATCTGTCTTTGACAGAGATGGCAAAAACGCAATATTTACAGAGCTATGCCTCAAAGTGAGCGAAATAAAGCCAATATGTGGAGAAATATAGTTCACAGAGGGTCAAAAAACCGCCAATAAGCATAATTGTCTTTGACACAGATGGCAAAAACGCAATATTTACAGAGCTATGCCTCAAAGTGAGCGAATTAAAGCCAATATGTGGAGAAATATAGTTCACAGAGGGTCAAAAAACCGCCAATAAGCATAATTGTCTTTGACACAGATGGCAAAAACGCAATATTTACAGAGCTATGCCTCAAAGTGAGCGAATTAAAGCCAATATGTGGAGAAATATAGTTCACAGAGGGTCAAAAAACCGCCAATAAGCATAATTGTCTTTGACAGAGATGGCAAAAACGCAATATTTACAGAGCTATGCCTCAAAGTGAGCGAAATAAAGCCAATATGTGGAGAAATATAGTTAACAGAGGGCCAAAAAACTGCCAATAAGCATATCTGTCTTTGACAGAGATGGCAAAAACGCAATATTTACAGAGCTATGCCTCAAACTGAGCGAAATAAAGCCAATATGTGGAGAAATATAGTTAACAGAGGGCCAAAAAACCGCCAATAAGCATATCTGTCTTTGACAGAGATGGCAAAAACGCAATATTTACAGAGCTATGCCTCAAAGTGAGCGAAATAAAGCCAATATGTGGAGAAATATAGTTCACAGAGGGTCAAAAAACCGCCAATAAGCATAATTGTCTTTGACACAGATGGCAAAAACGCAATATTTACAGAGCTATGCCTCAAAGTGAGCGAATTAAAGCCAATATGTGGAGAAATATAGTTCACAGAGGGTCAAAAAACCGCCAATAAGCATAATTGTCTTTGACAGAGATGGCAAAAACGCAATATTTACAGAGCTATGCCTCAAAGTGAGCGAAATAAAGCCAATATGTGGAGAAATATAGTTAACAGAGGGCCAAAAAACTGCCAATAAGCATAATTGTCTTTGACAGAGATGGCAAAAACGCAATATTTACAGAGCTATGCCTCAAAGTGAGCGAAATAAAGCCAATATGTGGAGAAATATAGTTAACAGAGGGCCAAAAAACTGCCAATAAGCATATCTGTCTTTGACAGAGATGGCAAAAACGCAATATTTACAGAGCTATGCCTCAAAGTGAGCGAAATAAAGCCAATATGTGGAGAAATATAGTTCACAGAGGGTCAAAAAACCGCCAATAAGCATAATTGTCTTTGACACAGATGGCAAAAACGCAATATTTACAGAGCTATGCCTCAAAGTGAGCGAATTAAAGCCAATATGTGGAGAAATATAGTTCACAGAGGGTCAAAAAACCGCCAATAAGCATAATTGTCTTTGACAGAGATGGCAAAAACGCAATATTTACAGAGCTATGCCTCAAAGTGAGCGAAATAAAGCCAATATGTGGAGAAATATAGTTAACAGAGGGCCAAAAAACCGCCAATAAGCATAATTGTCTTTGACAGAGATGGCAAAAACGCAATATTTACAGAGCTATGCCTCAAAGTGAGCGAAATAAAGCCAATATGTGGAGAAATATAGTTAACAGAGGGCCAAAAAACTGCCAATAAGCATATCTGTCTTTGACAGAGATGGCAAAAACGCAATATTTACAGAGCTATGCCTCAAAGTGAGCGAAATAAAGCCAATATGTGGAGAAATATAGTTCACAGAGGGTCAAAAAACCGCCAATAAGCATAATTGTCTTTGACACAGATGGCAAAAACGCAATATTTACAGAGCTATGCCTCAAAGTGAGCGAATTAAAGCCAATATGTGGAGAAATATAGTTCACAGAGGGTCAAAAAACCGCCAATAAGCATAATTGTCTTTGACACAGATGGCAAAAACGCAATATTTACAGAGCTATGCCTCAAAGTGAGCGAATTAAAGCCAATATGTGGAGAAATATAGTTCACAGAGGGTCAAAAAACCGCCAATAAGCATAATTGTCTTTGACAGAGATGGCAAAAACGCAATATTTACAGAGCTATGCCTCAAAGTGAGCGAAATAAAGCCAATATGTGGAGAAATATAGTTAACAGAGGGCCAAAAAACCGCCAATAAGCATAATTGTCTTTGACAGAGATGGCAAAAACGCAATATTTACAGAGCTATGCCTCAAAGTGAGCGAAATAAAGCCAATATGTGGAGAAATATAGTTAACAGAGGGCCAAAAAACTGCCAATAAGCATAATTGTCTTTGACAGAGATGGCAAAAACGCAATATTTACAGAGCTATGCCTCAAAGTGAGCGAAATAAAGCCAATATGTGGAGAAATATAGTTAACAGAGGGCCAAAAAACTGCCAATAAGCATATCTGTCTTTGACAGAGATGGCAAAAACGCAATATTTACAGAGCTATGCCTCAAAGTGAGCGAATTAAAGCCAATATGTGGAGAAATATAGTTCACAGAGGGTCAAAAAACCGCCAATAAGCATAATTGTCTTTGACACAGATGGCAAAAACGCAATATTTACAGAGCTATGCCTCAAAGTGAGCGAATTAAAGCCAATATGTGGAGAAATATAGTTCACAGAGGGTCAAAAAACCGCCAATAAGCATAATTGTCTTTGACACAGATGGCAAAAACGCAATATTTACAGAGCTATGCCTCAAAGTGAGCGAATTAAAGCCAATATGTGGAGAAATATAGTTCACAGAGGGTCAAAAAACCGCCAATAAGCATAATTGTCTTTGACAGAGATGGCAAAAACGCAATATTTACAGAGCTATGCCTCAAAGTGAGCGAAATAAAGCCAATATGTGGAGAAATATAGTTAACAGAGGGCCAAAAAACTGCCAATAAGCATAATTGTCTTTGACAGAGATGGCAAAAACGCAATATTTACAGAGCTATGCCTCAAAGTGAGCGAAATAAAGCCAATATGTGGAGAAATATAGTTAACAGAGGGCCAAAAAAACTGCCAATAAGCATATCTGTCTTTGACAGAGATGGCAAAAACGCAATATTTACAGAGCTATGCCTCAAAGTGAGCGAAATAAAGCCAATATGTGGAGAAATATAGTTCACAGAGGGTCAAAAAACCGCCAATAAGCATAATTGTCTTTGACACAGATGGCAAAAACGCAATATTTACAGAGCTATGCCTCAAAGTGAGCGAATTAAAGCCAATATGTGGAGAAATATAGTTCACAGAGGGTCAAAAAACCGCCAATAAGCATAATTGTCTTTGACACAGATGGCAAAAACGCAATATTTACAGAGCTATGCCTCAAAGTGAGCGAATTAAAGCCAATATGTGGAGAAATATAGTTCACAGAGGGTCAAAAAACCGCCAATAAGCATAATTGTCTTTGACAGAGATGGCAAAAACGCAATATTTACAGAGCTATGCCTCAAAGTGAGCGAAATAAAGCCAATATGTGGAGAAATATAGTTAACAGAGGGCCAAAAAACTGCCAATAAGCATATCTGTCTTTGACAGAGATGGCAAAAACGCAATATTTACAGAGCTATGCCTCAAACTGAGCGAAATAAAGCCAATATGTGGAGAAATATAGTTAACAGAGGGCCAAAAAACCGCCAATAAGCATATCTGTCTTTGACAGAGATGGCAAAAACGCAATATTTACAGAGCTATGCCTCAAAGTGAGCGAAATAAAGCCAATATGTGGAGAAATATAGTTCACAGAGGGTCAAAAAACCGCCAATAAGCATAATTGTCTTTGACACAGATGGCAAAAACGCAATATTTACAGAGCTATGCCTCAAAGTGAGCGAAATAAAGCCAATATGTGGAGAAATATAGTTCACAGAGGGTCAAAAAACCGCCAATAAGCATAATTGTCTTTGACACAGATGGCAAAAACGCAATATTTACAGAGCTATGCCTCAAAGTGAGCGAATTAAAGCCAATATGTGGAGAAATATAGTTCACAGAGGGTCAAAAAACTGCCAATAAGCATATCTGTCTTTGACAGAGATGGCAAAAACGCAATATTTACAGAGCTATGCCTCAAACTGAGCGAAATAAAGCCAATATGTGGAGAAATATAGTTAACAGAGGGCCAAAAAACCGCCAATAAGCATATCTGTCTTTGACAGAGATGGCAAAAACGCAATATTTACAGAGCTATGCCTCAAAGTGAGCGAAATAAAGCCAATATGTGGAGAAATATAGTTAACAGAGGGCCAAAAAACAGCCAATAAGCATAATTGTCTTTGACAGAGATGGCAAAAACGCAATATTTACAGAGCTATGCCTCAAAGTGAGCGAAATAAAGCCAATATGTGGAGAAATATAGTTAACAGAGGGCCAAAAAACTGCCAATAAGCATATCTGTCTTTGACAGAGATGGCAAAAACGCAATATTTACAGAGCTATGCCTCAAAGTGAGCGAAATAAAGCCAATATGTGGAGAAATATAGTTCACAGAGGGTCAAAAAACCGCCAATAAGCATAATTGTCTTTGACACAGATGGCAAAAACGCAATATTTACAGAGCTATGCCTCAAAGTGAGCGAATTAAAGCCAATATGTGGAGAAATATAGTTCACAGAGGGTCAAAAAACCGCCAATAAGCATAATTGTCTTTGACAGAGATGGCAAAAACGCAATATTTACAGAGCTATGCCTCAAAGTGAGCGAAATAAAGCCAATATGTGGAGAAATATAGTTAACAGAGGGCCAAAAAACTGCCAATAAGCATAATTGTCTTTGACAGAGATGGCAAAAACGCAATATTTACAGAGCTATGCCTCAAAGTGAGCGAAATAAAGCCAATATGTGGAGAAATATAGTTAACAGAGGGCCAAAAAACTGCCAATAAGCATATCTGTCTTTGACAGAGATGGCAAAAACGCAATATTTACAGAGCTATGCCTCAAAGTGAGCGAAATAAAGCCAATATGTGGAGAAATATAGTTCACAGAGGGTCAAAAAACCGCCAATAAGCATAATTGTCTTTGACACAGATGGCAAAAACGCAATATTTACAGAGCTATGCCTCAAAGTGAGCGAATTAAAGCCAATATGTGGAGAAATATAGTTCACAGAGGGTCAAAAAACCGCCAATAAGCATAATTGTCTTTGACACAGATGGCAAAAACGCAATATTTACAGAGCTATGCCTCAAAGTGAGCGAATTAAAGCCAATATGTGGAGAAATATAGTTCACAGAGGGTCAAAAAACCGCCAATAAGCATAATTGTCTTTGACAGAGATGGCAAAAACGCAATATTTACAGAGCTATGCCTCAAAGTGAGCGAAATAAAGCCAATATGTGGAGAAATATAGTTAACAGAGGGCCAAAAAACTGCCAATAAGCATATCTGTCTTTGACAGAGATGGCAAAAACGCAATATTTACAGAGCTATGCCTCAAACTGAGCGAAATAAAGCCAATATGTGGAGAAATATAGTTAACAGAGGGCCAAAAAACCGCCAATAAGCATATCTGTCTTTGACAGAGATGGCAAAAACGCAATATTTACAGAGCTATGCCTCAAAGTGAGCGAAATAAAGCCAATATGTGGAGAAATATAGTTAACAGAGGGCCAAAAAACTGCCAATAAGCATAATTGTCTTTGACAGAGATGGCAAAAACGCAATATTTACAGAGCTATGCCTCAAAGTGAGCGAAATAAAGCCAATATGTGGAGAAATATAGTTAACAGAGGGCCAAAAAACTGCCAATAAGCATATCTGTCTTTGACAGAGATGGCAAAAACGCAATATTTACAGAGCTATGCCTCAAAGTGAGCGAAATAAAGCCAATATGTGGAGAAATATAGTTCACAGAGGGTCAAAAAACCGCCAATAAGCATAATTGTCTTTGACACAGATGGCAAAAACGCAATATTTACAGAGCTATGCCTCAAAGTGAGCGAATTAAAGCCAATATGTGGAGAAATATAGTTCACAGAGGGTCAAAAAACCGCCAATAAGCATAATTGTCTTTGACACAGATGGCAAAAACGCAATATTTACAGAGCTATGCCTCAAAGTGAGCGAATTAAAGCCAATATGTGGAGAAATATAGTTCACAGAGGGTCAAAAAACCGCCAATAAGCATAATTGTCTTTGACAGAGATGGCAAAAACGCAATATTTACAGAGCTATGCCTCAAAGTGAGCGAAATAAAGCCAATATGTGGAGAAATATAGTTAACAGAGGGCCAAAAAACCGCCAATAAGCATAATTGTCTTTGACAGAGATGGCAAAAACGCAATATTTACAGAGCTATGCCTCAAAGTGAGCGAAATAAAGCCAATATGTGGAGAAATATAGTTAACAGAGGGCCAAAAAACTGCCAATAAGCATAATTGTCTTTGACAGAGATGGCAAAAACGCAATATTTACAGAGCTATGCCTCAAAGTGAGCGAAATAAAGCGAATATGTGGAGAAATATAGTTAACAGAGGGCCAAAAAACTGCCAATAAGCATATCTGTCTTTGACAGAGATGGCAAAAACGCAATATTTACAGAGCTATGCCTCAAAGTGAGCGAAATAAAGCCAATATGTGGAGAAATATAGTTCACAGAGGGTCAAAAAACCGCCAATAAGCATAATTGTCTTTGACACAGATGGCAAAAACGCAATATTTACAGAGCTATGCCTCAAAGTGAGCGAATTAAAGCCAATATGTGGAGAAATATAGTTCACAGAGGGTCAAAAAACCGCCAATAAGCATAATTGTCTTTGACACAGATGGCAAAAACGCAATATTTACAGAGCTATGCCTCAAAGTGAGCGAATTAAAGCCAATATGTGGAGAAATATAATTCACAGAGGGTCAAAAAACCGCCAATAAGCATAATTGTCTTTGACAGAGATGGCAAAAACGCAATATTTACAGAGCTATGCCTCAAAGTGAGCGAAATAAAGCCAATATGTGGAGAAATATAGTTAACAGAGGGCCAAAAAACTGCCAATAAGCATAATTGTCTTTGACAGAGATGGCAAAAACGCAATATTTACAGAGCTATGCCTCAAAGTGAGCGAAATAAAGCCAATATGTGGAGAAATATAGTTAACAGAGGGCCAAAAAACTGCCAATAAGCATATCTGTCTTTGACAGAGATGGCAAAAACGCAATATTTACAGAGCTATGCCTCAAAGTAAGCGAAATAAAGCCAATATGTGGAGAAATATAGTTCACAGAGGGTCAAAAAACCGCCAATAAGCATAATTGTCTTTGACACAGATGGCAAAAACGCAATATTTACAGAGCTATGCCTCAAAGTGAGCGAATTAAAGCCAATATGTGGAGAAATATAGTTCACAGAGGGTCAAAAAACCGCCAATAAGCATAATTGTCTTTGACAGAGATGGCAAAAACGCAATATTTACAGAGCTATGCCTCAAAGTGAGCGAAATAAAGCCAATATGTGGAGAAATATAGTTAACAGAGGGCCAAAAAACTGCCAATAAGCATAATTGTCTTTGACAGAGATGGCAAAAACGCAATATTTACAGAGCTATGCCTCAAAGTGAGCGAAATAAAGCCAATATGTGGAGAAATATAGTTAACAGAGGGCCAAAAAACTGCCAATAAGCATATCTGTCTTTGACAGAGATGGCAAAAACGCAATATTTACAGAGCTATGCCTCAAAGTGAGCGAAATAAAGCCAATATGTGGAGAAATATAGTTCACAGAGGGTCAAAAAACCGCCAATAAGCATAATTGTCTTTGACACAGATGGCAAAAACGCAATATTTACAGAGCTATGCCTCAAAGTGAGCGAATTAAAGCCAATATGTGGAGAAATATAGTTCACAGAGGGTCAAAAAACCGCCAATAAGCATAATTGTCTTTGACACAGATGGCAAAAACGCAATATTTACAGAGCTATGCCTCAAAGTGAGCGAATTAAAGCCAATATGTGGAGAAATATAGTTCACAGAGGGTCAAAAAACCGCCAATAAGCATAATTGTCTTTGACAGAGATGGCAAAAACGCAATATTTACAGAGCTATGCCTCAAAGTGAGCGAAATAAAGCCAATATGTGGAGAAATATAGTTAACAGAGGGCCAAAAAACTGCCAATAAGCATATCTGTCTTTGACAGAGATGGCAAAAACGCAATATTTACAGAGCTATGCCTCAAACTGAGCGAAATAAAGCCAATATGTGGAGAAATATAGTTAACAGAGGGCCAAAAAACCGCCAATAAGCATATCTGTCTTTGACAGAGATGGCAAAAACGCAATATTTACAGAGCTATGCCTCAAAGTGAGCGAAATAAAGCCAATATGTGGAGAAATATAGTTCACAGAGGGTCAAAAAACCGCCAATAAGCATAATTGTCTTTGACACAGATGGCAAAAACGCAATATTTACAGAGCTATGCCTCAAAGTGAGCGAAATAAAGCCAATATGTGGAGAATTATAGTTCACAGAGGGTCAAAAAACCGCCAATAAGCATAATTGTCTTTGACACAGATGGCAAAAACGCAATATTTACAGAGCTATGCCTCAAAGTGAGCGAATTAAAGCCAATATGTGGAGAAATATAGTTCACAGAGGGTCAAAAAACCGCCAATAAGCATAATTGTCTTTGACACAGATGGCAAAAACGCAATATTTACAGAGCTATGCCTCAAAGTGAGCGAATTAAAGCCAATATGTGGAGAAATATAGTTCACAGAGGGTCAAAAAACCGCCAATAAGCATAATTGTCTTTGACAGAGATGGCAAAAACGCAATATTTACAGAGCTATGCCTCAAAGTGAGCGAAATAAAGCCAATATGTGGAGAAATATAGTTAACAGAGGGCCAAAAAACTGCCAATAAGCATATCTGTCTTTGACAGAGATGGCAAAAACGCAATATTTACAGAGCTATGCCTCAAACTGAGCGAAATAAAGCCAATATGTGGAGAAATATAGTTAACAGAGGGCCAAAAAACCGCCAATAAGCATATCTGTCTTTGACAGAGATGGCAAAAACGCAATATTTACAGAGCTATGCCTCAAAGTGAGCGAAATAAAGCCAATATGTGGAGAAATATAGTTCACAGAGGGTCAAAAAACCGCCAATAAGCATAATTGTCTTTGACACAGATGGCAAAAACGCAATATTTACAGAGCTATGCCTCAAAGTGAGCGAATTAAAGCCAATATGTGGAGAAATATAGTTCACAGAGGGTCAAAAAACCGCCAATAAGCATAATTGTCTTTGACAGAGATGGCAAAAACGCAATATTTACAGAGCTATGCCTCAAAGTGAGCGAAATAAAGCCAATATGTGGAGAAATATAGTTAACAGAGGGCCAAAAAACTGCCAATAAGCATAATTGTCTTTGACAGAGATGGCAAAAACGCAATATTTACAGAGCTATGCCTCAAAGTGAGCGAAATAAAGCCAATATGTGGAGAAATATAGTTCACAGAGGGTCAAAAAACTGCCAATAAGCATATCTGTCTTTGACAGAGATGGCAAAAACGCAATATTTACAGAGCTATGCCTCAAAGTGAGCGAAATAAAGCCAATATGTGGAGAAATATAGTTAACAGAGGGCCAAAAAACTGCCAATAAGCATAATTGTCTTTGACAGAGATGGCAAAAACGCAATATTTACAGAGCTATGCCTCAAAGTGAGCGAAATAAAGCCAATATGTGGAGAAATATAGTTAACAGAGGGCCAAAAAACTGCCAATAAGCATATCTGTCTTTGACAGAGATGGCAAAACCGCAATATTTACAGAGCTATGCCTCAAAGTGAGCGAAATAAAGCCAATATGTGGAGAAATATAGTTCACAGAGGGTCAAAAAACCGCCAATAAGCATAATTGTCTTTGACACAGATGGCAAAAACGCAATATTTACAGAGCTATGCCTCAAAGTGAGCGAATTAAAGCCAATATGTGGAGAAATATAGTTCACAGAGGGTCAAAAAACCGCCAATAAGCATAATTGTCTTTGACAGAGATGGCAAAAACGCAATATTTACAGAGCTATGCCTCAAAGTGAGCGAAATAAAGCCAATATGTGGAGAAATATAGTTAACAGAGGGCCAAAAAACTGCCAATAAGCATAATTGTCTTTGACAGAGATGGCAAAAACGCAATATTTACAGAGCTATGCCTCAAAGTGAGCGAAATAAAGCCAATATGTGGAGAAATATAGTTAACAGAGGGCCAAAAAACTGCCAATAAGCATATCTGTCTTTGACAGAGATGGCAAAAACGCAATATTTACAGAGCTATGCCTCAAAGTGAGCGAAATAAAGCCAATATGTGGAGAAATATAGTTCACAGAGGGTCAAAAAACCGCCAATAAGCATAATTGTCTTTGACACAGATGGCAAAAACGCAATATTTACAGAGCTATGCCTCAAAGTGAGCGAATTAAAGCCAATATGTGGAGAAATATAGTTCACAGAGGGTCAAAAAACCGCCAATAAGCATAATTGTCTTTGACACAGATGGCAAAAACGCAATATTTACAGAGCTATGCCTCAAAGTGAGCGAATTAAAGCCAATTTGTGGAGAAATATAGTTCACAGAGGGTCAAAAAACCGCCAATAAGCATAATTGTCTTTGACAGAGATGGCAAAAACGCAATATTTACAGAGCTATGCCTCAAACTGAGCGAAATAAAGCCAATATGTGGAGAAATATAGTTAACAGAGGGCCAAAAAACCGCCAATAAGCATATCTGTCTTTGACAGAGATGGCAAAAACGCAATATTTACAGAGCTATGCCTCAAAGTGAGCGAAATAAAGCCAATATGTGGAGAAATATAGTTCACAGAGGGTCAAAAAACCGCCAATAAGCATAATTGTCTTTGACACAGATGGCAAAAACGCAATATTTACAGAGCTATGCCTCAAAGTGAGCGAATTAAAGCCAATATGTGGAGAAATATAGTTCACAGAGGGTCAAAAAACCGCCAATAAGCATAATTGTCTTTGACAGAGATGGCAAAAACGCAATATTTACAGAGCTATGCCTCAAAGTGAGCGAAATAAAGCCAATATGTGGAGAAATATAGTTAACAGAGGGCCAAAAAACTGCCAATAAGCATAATTGTCTTTGACAGAGATGGCAAAAACGCAATATTTACAGAGCTATGCCTCAAAGTGAGCGAAATAAAGCCAATATGTGGAGAAATATAGTTAACAGAGGGCCAAAAAACTGCCAATAAGCATAATTGTCTTTGACAGAGATGGCAAAAACGCAATATTTACAGAGCTATGCCTCAAAGTGAGCGAAATAAAGCCAATATGTGGAGAAATATAGTTCACAGAGGGTCAAAAAACTGCCAATAAGCATATCTGTCTTTGACAGAGATGGCAAAAACGCAATATTTACAGAGCTATGCCTCAAAGTGAGCGAAATAAAGCCAATATGTGGAGAAATATAGTTAACAGAGGGCCAAAAAACTGCCAATAAGCATAATTGTCTTTGACAGAGATGGCAAAAACGCAATATTTACAGAGCTATGCCTCAAAGTGAGCGAAATAAAGCCAATATGTGGAGAAATATAGTTAACAGAGGGCCAAAAAACTGCCAATAAGCATATCTGTCTTTGACAGAGATGGCAAAACCGCAATATTTACAGAGCTATGCCTCAAAGTGAGCGAAATAAAGCCAATATGTGGAGAAATATAGTTCACAGAGGGTCAAAAAACCGCCAATAAGCATAATTGTCTTTGACACAGATGGCAAAAACGCAATATTTACAGAGCTATGCCTCAAAGTGAGCGAATTAAAGCCAATATGTGGAGAAATATAGTTCACAGAGGGTCAAAAAACCGCCAATAAGCATAATTGTCTTTGACAGAGATGGCAAAAACGCAATATTTACAGAGCTATGCCTCAAAGTGAGCGAAATAAAGCCAATATGTGGAGAAATATAGTTAACAGAGGGCCAAAAAACTGCCAATAAGCATAATTGTCTTTGACAGAGATGGCAAAAACGCAATATTTACAGAGCTATGCCTCAAAGTGAGCGAAATAAAGCCAATATGTGGAGAAATATAGTTAACAGAGGGCCAAAAAACTGCCAATAAGCATATCTGTCTTTGACAGAGATGGCAAAAACGCAATATTTACAGAGCTATGCCTCAAAGTGAGCGAAATAAAGCCAATATGTGGAGAAATATAGTTCACAGAGGGTCAAAAAACCGCCAATAAGCATAATTGTCTTTGACACAGATGGCAAAAACGCAATATTTACAGAGCTATGCCTCAAAGTGAGCGAATTAAAGCCAATATGTGGAGAAATATAGTTCACAGAGGGTCAAAAAACCGCCAATAAGCATAATTGTCTTTGACACAGATGGCAAAAACGCAATATTTACAGAGCTATGCCTCAAAGTGAGCGAATTAAAGCCAATATGTGGAGAAATATAGTTCACAGAGGGTCAAAAAACCGCCAATAAGCATAATTGTCTTTGACAGAGATGGCAAAAACGCAATATTTACAGAGCTATGCCTCAAACTGAGCGAAATAAAGCCAATATGTGGAGAAATATAGTTAACAGAGGGCCAAAAAACCGCCAATAAGCATATCTGTCTTTGACAGAGATGGCAAAAACGCAATATTTACAGAGCTATGCCTCAAAGTGAGCGAAATAAAGCCAATATGTGGAGAAATATAGTTCACAGAGGGTCAAAAAACCGCCAATAAGCATAATTGTCTTTGACACAGATGGCAAAAACGCAATATTTACAGAGCTATGCCTCAAAGTGAGCGAATTAAAGCCAATATGTGGAGAAATATAGTTCACAGAGGGTCAAAAAACCGCCAATAAGCATAATTGTCTTTGACAGAGATGGCAAAAACGCAATATTTACAGAGCTATGCCTCAAAGTGAGCGAAATAAAGCCAATATGTGGAGAAATATAGTTAACAGAGGGCCAAAAAACTGCCAATAAGCATAATTGTCTTTGACAGAGATGGCAAAAACGCAATATTTACAGAGCTATGCCTCAAAGTGAGCGAAATAAAGCCAATATGTGGAGAAATATAGTTAACAGAGGGCCAAAAAACTGCCAATAAGGATATCTGTCTTTGACAGAGATGGCAAAAACGCAATATTTACAGAGCTATGCCTCAAAGTGAGCGAAATAAAGCCAATATGTGGAGAAATATAGTTCACAGAGGGTCAAAAAACCGCCAATAAGCATAATTGTCTTTGACACAGATGGCAAAAACGCAATATTTACAGAGCTATGCCTCAAAGTGAGCGAATTAAAGCCAATATGTGGAGAAATATAGTTAACAGAGGGCCAAAAAACCGCCAATAAGCATATCTGTCTTTGACAGAGATGGCAAAAACGCAATATTTACAGAGCTATGCCTCAAAGTGAGCGAAATAAAGCCAATATGTGGAGAAATATAGTTCACAGAGGGTCAAAAAACCGCCAATAAGCATAATTGTCTTTGACACAGATGGCAAAAACGCAATATTTACAGAGCTATGCCTCAAAGTGAGCGAATTAAAGCCAATATGTGGAGAAATATAGTTAACAGAGGGCCAAAAAACCGCCAATAAGCATATCTGTCTTTGACAGAGATGGCAAAAACGCAATATTTACAGAGCTATGCCTCAAAGTGAGCGAAATAAAGCCAATATGTGGAGAAATATAGTTCACAGAGGGTCAAAAAACCGCCAATAAGCATAATTGTCTTTGACACAGATGGCAAAAACGCAATATTTACAGAGCTATGCCTCAAAGTGAGCGAATTAAAGCCAATATGTGGAGAAATATAGTTCACAGAGGGTCAAAAAACCGCCAATAAGCATAATTGTCTTTGACAGAGATGGCAAAAACGCAATATTTACAGAGCTATGCCTCAAAGTGAGCGAAATAAAGCCAATATGTGGAGAAATATAATTAACAGAGGGCCAAAAAACTGCCAATAAGCATATCTGTCTTTGACAGAGATGGCAAAAACGCAATATTTACAGAGCTATGCCTCAAACTGAGCGAAATAAAGCCAATATGTGGAGAAATATAGTTAACAGAGGGCCAAAAAACCGCCAATAAGCATATCTGTCTTTGACACAGATGGCAAAAACGCAATATTTACAGAGCTATGCCTCAAAGTGAGCGAATTAAAGCCAATATGTGGAGAAATATAGTTCACAGAGGGTCAAAAAACCGCCAATAAGCATAATTGTCTTTGACACAGATTGCAAAAACGCAATATTTACAGAGCTATGCCTCAAAGTGAGCGAATTAAAGCCAATATGTGGAGAAATATAGTTCACAGAGGGTCAAAAAACCGCCAATAAGCATAATTGTCTTTGACACAGATGGCAAAAACGCAATATTTACAGAGCTATGCCTCAAAGTGAGCGAATTAAAGCCAATATGTGGAGAAATATAGTTCACAGAGGGTCAAAAAACCGCCAATAAGCATAATTGTCTTTGACAGAGATGGCAAAAACGCAATATTTACAGAGCTATGCCTCAAAGTGAGCGAAATAAAGCCAATATGTGGAGAAATATAGTTAACAGAGGGCCAAAAAACTGCCAATAAGCATATCTGTCTTTGACAGAGATGGCAAAAACGCAATATTTACAGAGCTATGCCTCAAACTGAGCGAAATAAAGCCAATATGTGGAGAAATATAGTTAACAGAGGGCCAAAAAACCGCCAATAAGCATATCTGTCTTTGACAGAGATGGCAAAAACGCAATATTTACAGAGCTATGCCTCAAAGTGAGCGAAATAAAGCCAATATGTGGAGAAATATAGTTCACAGAGGGTCAAAAAACCGCCAATAAGCATAATTGTCTTTGACACAGATGGCAAAAACGCAATATTTACAGAGCTATGCCTCAAAGTGAGCGAATTAAAGCCAATATGTGGAGAAATATAGTTCACAGAGGGTCAAAAAACCGCCAATAAGCATAATTGTCTTTGACAGAGATGGCAAAAACGCAATATTTACAGAGCTATGCCTCAAAGTGAGCGAAATAAAGCCAATATGTGGAGAAATATAGTTAACAGAGGGCCAAAAAACTGCCAATAAGCATAATTGTCTTTGACAGAGATGGCAAAAACGCAATATTTACAGAGCTATGCCTCAAAGTGAGCGAAATAAAGCCAATATGTGGAGAAATATAGTTAACAGAGGGCCAAAAAACTGCCAATAAGCATATCTGTCTTTGACAGAGATGGCAAAAACGCAATATTTACAGAGCTATGCCTCAAAGTGAGCGAAATAAAGCCAATATGTGGAGAAATATAGTTCACAGAGGGTCAAAAAACCGCCAATAAGCATAATTGTCTTTGACACAGATGGCAAAAACGCAATATTTACAGAGCTATGCCTCAAAGTGAGCGAATTAAAGCCAATATGTGGAGAAATATAGTTCACAGAGGGTCAAAAAACCGCCAATAAGCATAATTGTCTTTGACAGAGATGGCAAAAACGCAATATTTACAGAGCTATGCCTCAAAGTGAGCGAAATAAAGCCAATATGTGGAGAAATATAGTTAACAGAGGGCCAAAAAACTGCCAATAAGCATAATTGTCTTTGACAGAGATGGCAAAAACGCAATATTTACAGAGCTATGCCTCAAAGTGAGCGAAATAAAGCCAATATGTGGAGAAATATAGTTAACAGAGGGCCAAAAAACTGCCAATAAGCATATCTGTCTTTGACAGAGATGGCAAAAACGCAATATTTACAGAGCTATGCCTCAAAGTGAGCGAAATAAAGCCAATATGTGGAGAAATATAGTTCACAGAGGGTCAAAAAACCGCCAATAAGCATAATTGTCTTTGACACAGATGGCAAAAACGCAATATTTACAGAGCTATGCCTCAAAGTGAGCGAATTAAAGCCAATATGTGGAGAAATATAGTTCACAGAGGGTCAAAAAACCGCCAATAAGCATAATTGTCTTTGACACAGATGGCAAAAACGCAATATTTACAGAGCTATGCCTCAAAGTGAGCGAATTAAAGCCAATTTGTGGAGAAATATAGTTCACAGAGGGTCAAAAAACCGCCAATAAGCATAATTGTCTTTGACAGAGATGGCAAAAACGCAATATTTACAGAGCTATGCCTCAAAGTGAGCGAAATAAAGCCAATATGTGGAGAAATATAGTTAACAGAGGGCCAAAAAACTGCCAATAAGCATATCTGTCTTTGACAGAGATGGCAAAAACGCAATATTTACAGAGCTATGCCTCAAACTGAGCGAAATAAAGCCAATATGTGGAGAAATATAGTTAACAGAGGGCCAAAAAACCGCCAATAAGCATATCTGTCTTTGACAGAGATGGCAAAAACGCAATATTTACAGAGCTATGCCTCAAAGTGAGCGAAATAAAGCCAATATGTGGAGAAATATAGTTCACAGAGGGTCAAAAAACCGCCAATAAGCATAATTGTCTTTGACACAGATGGCAAAAACGCAATATTTACAGAGCTATGCCTCAAAGTGAGCGAATTAAAGCCAATATGTGGAGAAATATAGTTCACAGAGGGTCAAAAAACCGCCAATAAGCATAATTGTCTTTGACAGAGATGGCAAAAACGCAATATTTACAGAGCTATGCCTCAAAGTGAGCGAAATAAAGCCAATATGTGGAGAAATATAGTTAACAGAGGGCCAAAAAACTGCCAATAAGCATAATTGTCTTTGACAGAGATGGCAAAAACGCAATATTTACAGAGCTATGCCTCAAAGTGAGCGAAATAAAGCCAATATGTGGAGAAATATAGTTAACAGAGGGCCAAAAAACTGCCAATAAGGATATCTGTCTTTGACAGAGATGGCAAAAACGCAATATTTACAGAGCTATGCCTCAAAGTGAGCGAAATACAGCCAATATGTGGAGAAATATAGTTCACAGAGGGTCAAAAAACCGCCAATAAGCATAATTGTCTTTGACACAGATGGCAAAAACGCAATATTTACAGAGCTATGCCTCAAAGTGAGCGAATTAAAGCCAATATGTGGAGAAATATAGTTAACAGAGGGCCAAAAAACCGCCAATAAGCATATCTGTCTTTGACAGAGATGGCAAAAACGCAATATTTACAGAGCTATGCCTCAAAGTGAGCGAAATAAAGCCAATATGTGGAGAAATATAGTTCACAGAGGGTCAAAAAACCGCCAATAAGCATAATTGTCTTTGACACAGATGGCAAAAACGCAATATTTACAGAGCTATGCCTCAAAGTGAGCGAATTAAAGCCAATATGTGGAGAAATATAGTTCACAGAGGGTCAAAAAACCGCCAATAAGCATAATTGTCTTTGACAGAGATGGCAAAAACGCAATATTTACAGAGCTATGCCTCAAAGTGAGCGAAATAAAGCCAATATGTGGAGAAATATAATTAACAGAGGGCCAAAAAACTGCCAATAAGCATATCTGTCTTTGACAGAGATGGCAAAAACGCAATATTTACAGAGCTATGCCTCAAACTGAGCGAAATAAAGCCAATATGTGGAGAAATATAGTTAACAGAGGGCCAAAAAACCGCCAATAAGCATATCTGTCTTTGACACAGATGGCAAAAACGCAATATTTACAGAGCTATGCCTCAAAGTGAGCGAATTAAAGCCAATATGTGGAGAAATATAGTTCACAGAGGGTCAAAAAACCGCCAATAAGCATAATTGTCTTTGACACAGATGGCAAAAACGCAATATTTACAGAGCTATGCCTCAAAGTGAGCGAATTAAAGCCAATATGTGGAGAAATATAGTTCACAGAGGGTCAAAAAACCGCCAATAAGCATAATTGTCTTTGACACAGATGGCAAAAACGCAATATTTACAGAGCTATGCCTCAAAGTGAGCGAATTAAAGCCAATATGTGGAGAAATATAGTTCACAGAGGGTCAAAAAACCGCCAATAAGCATAATTGTCTTTGACAGAGATGGCAAAAACGCAATATTTACAGAGCTATGCCTCAAAGTGAGCGAAATAAAGCCAATATGTGGAGAAATATAGTTAACAGAGGGCCAAAAAACTGCCAATAAGCATATCTGTCTTTGACAGAGATGGCAAAAACGCAATATTTACAGAGCTATGCCTCAAACTGAGCGAAATAAAGCCAATATGTGGAGAAATATAGTTAACAGAGGGCCAAAAAACCGCCAATAAGCATATCTGTCTTTGACAGAGATGGCAAAAACGCAATATTTACAGAGCTATGCCTCAAAGTGAGCGAAATAAAGCCAATATGTGGAGAAATATAGTTCACAGAGGGTCAAAAAACCGCCAATAAGCATAATTGTCTTTGACACAGATGGCAAAAACGCAATATTTACAGAGCTATGCCTCAAAGTGAGCGAATTAAAGCCAATATGTGGAGAAATATAGTTCACAGAGGGTCAAAAAACCGCCAATAAGCATAATTGTCTTTGACAGAGATGGCAAAAACGCAATATTTACAGAGCTATGCCTCAAAGTGAGCGAAATAAAGCCAATATGTGGAGAAATATAGTTAACAGAGGGCCAAAAAACTGCCAATAAGCATAATTGTCTTTGACAGAGATGGCAAAAACGCAATATTTACAGAGCTATGCCTCAAAGTGAGCGAAATAAAGCCAATATGTGGAGAAATATAGTTAACAGAGGGCCAAAAAACTGCCAATAAGCATATCTGTCTTTGACAGAGATGGCAAAAACGCAATATTTACAGAGCTATGCCTCAAAGTGAGCGAAATAAAGCCAATATGTGGAGAAATATAGTTCACAGAGGGTCAAAAAACCGCCAATAAGCATAATTGTCTTTGACACAGATGGCAAAAACGCAATATTTACAGAGCTATGCCTCAAAGTGAGCGAATTAAAGCCAATATGTGGAGAAATATAGTTCACAGAGGGTCAAAAAACCGCCAATAAGCATAATTGTCTTTGACAGAGATGGCAAAAACGCAATATTTACAGAGCTATGCCTCAAAGTGAGCGAAATAAAGCCAATATGTGGAGAAATATAGTTAACAGAGGGCCAAAAAACTGCCAATAAGCATAATTGTCTTTGACAGAGATGGCAAAAACGCAATATTTACAGAGCTATGCCTCAAAGTGAGCGAAATAAAGCCAATATGTGGAGAAATATAGTTAACAGAGGGCCAAAAAACTGCCAATAAGCATATCTGTCTTTGACAGAGATGGCAAAAACGCAATATTTACAGAGCTATGCCTCAAAGTGAGCGAAATAAAGCCAATATGTGGAGAAATATAGTTCACAGAGGGTCAAAAAACCGCCAATAAGCATAATTGTCTTTGACACAGATGGCAAAAACGCAATATTTACAGAGCTATGCCTCAAAGTGAGCGAATTAAAGCCAATATGTGGAGAAATATAGTTCACAGAGGGTCAAAAAACCGCCAATAAGCATAATTGTCTTTGACACAGATGGCAAAAACGCAATATTTACAGAGCTATGCCTCAAAGTGAGCGAATTAAAGCCAATTTGTGGAGAAATATAGTTCACAGAGGGTCAAAAAACCGCCAATAAGCATAATTGTCTTTGACAGAGATGGCAAAAACGCAATATTTACAGAGCTATGCCTCAAAGTGAGCGAAATAAAGCCAATATGTGGAGAAATATAGTTAACAGAGGGCCAAAAAACTGCCAATAAGCATATCTGTCTTTGACAGAGATGGCAAAAACGCAATATTTACAGAGCTATGCCTCAAACTGAGCGAAATAAAGCCAATATGTGGAGAAATATAGTTAACAGAGGGCCAAAAAACCGCCAATAAGCATATCTGTCTTTGACAGAGATGGCAAAAACGCAATATTTACAGAGCTATGCCTCAAAGTGAGCGAATTAAAGCCAATATGTGGAGAAATATAGTTCACAGAGGGTCAAAAAACCGCCAATAAGCATAATTGTCTTTGACACAGATGGCAAAAACGCAATATTTACGGAGCTATGCCTCAAAGTGAGCGAATTAAAGCCAATATGTGGAGAAATATAGTTCACAGAGGGTCAAAAAACCGCCAATAAGCATAATTGTCTTTGACAGAGATGGCAAAAACGCAATATTTACAGAGCTATGCCTCAAAGTGAGCGAAATAAAGCCAATATGTGGAGAAATATAGTTAACAGAGGGCCAAAAAACAGCCAATAAGCATAATTGTCTTTGACAGAGATGGCAAAAACGCAATATTTACAGAGCTATGCCTCAAAGTGAGCGAAATAAAGCCAATATGTGGAGAAATATAGTTAACAGAGGGCCAAAAAACTGCCAATAAGGATATCTGTCTTTGACAGAGATGGCAAAAACGCAATATTTACAGAGCTATGCCTCAAAGTGAGCGAAATAAAGCCAATATGTGGAGAAATATAGTTCACAGAGGGTCAAAAAACCGCCAATAAGCATAATTGTCTTTGACACAGATGGCAAAAACGCAATATTTACAGAGCTATGCCTCAAAGTGAGCGAATTAAAGCCAATATGTGGAGAAATATAGTTAACAGAGGGCCAAAAAACCGCCAATAAGCATATCTGTCTTTGACAGAGATGGCAAAAACGCAATATTTACAGAGCTATGCCTCAAAGTGAGCGAAATAAAGCCAATATGTGGAGAAATATAGTTCACAGAGGGTCAAAAAACCGCCAATAAGCATAATTGTCTTTGACACAGATGGCAAAAACGCAATATTTACAGAGCTATGCCTCAAAGTGAGCGAATTAAAGCCAATATGTGGAGAAATATAGTTAACAGAGGGACAAAAAACCGCCAATAAGCATAATTGTCTTTGACAGAGATGGCAAAAACGCAATATTTACAGAGCTATGCCTCAAAGTGAGCGAAATAAAGCCAATATGTGGAGAAATATAATTAACAGAGGGCCAAAAAACTGCCAATAAGCATATCTGTCTTTGACAGAGATGGCAAAAACGCAATATTTACAGAGCTATGCCTCAAACTGAGCGAAATAAAGCCAATATGTGGAGAAATATAGTTAACAGAGGGCCAAAAAACCGCCAATAAGCATATCTGTCTTTGACAGAGATGGCAAAAACGCAATATTTACAGAGCTATGCCTCAAAGTGAGCGAAATAAAGCCAATATGTGGAGAAATATAGTTCACAGAGGGTCAAAAAACCGCCAATAAGCATAATTGTCTTTGACACAGATGGCAAAAACGCAATATTTACAGAGCTATGCCTCAAAGTGAGCGAAATAAAGCCAATATGTGGAGAAATATAGTTCACAGAGGGTCAAAAAACCGCCAATAAGCATAATTGTCTTTGACAGAGATGGCAAAAACGCAATATTTACAGAGCTATGCCTCAAAGTGAGCGAAATAAAGCCAATATGTGGAGAAATATAGTTCACAGAGGGTCAAAAAACCGCCAATAAGCATAATTGTCTTTGACAGAGATGGCAAAAACGCAATATTTACAGAGCTATGCCTCAAAGTGAGCGAATTAAAGCCAATATGTGGAGAAATATAGTTAACAGAGGGCCAAAAAACTGCCAATAAGCATATCTGTCTTTGACAGAGATGGCAAAAACGCAATATTTACAGAGCTATGCCTCAAAGTGAGCGAAATAAAGCCAATATGTGGAGAAATATAGTTCACAGAGGGTCAAAAAACCGCCAATAAGCATAATTGTCTTTGACACAGATGGCAAAAACGCAATATTTACAGAGCTATGCCTCAAAGTGAGCGAATTAAAGCCAATATGTGGAGAAATATAGTTCACAGAGGGTCAAAAAACCGCCAATAAGCATAATTGTCTTTGACAGAGATGGCAAAAACGCAATATTTACAGAGCTATGCCTCAAAGTGAGCGAAATAAAGCCAATATGTGGAGAAATATAGTTCACAGAGGGTCAAAAAACCGCCAATAAGCATAATTGTCTTTGACAGAGATGGCAAAAACGCAATATTTACAGAGCTATGCCTCAAAGTGAGCGAATTAAAGCCAATATGTGGAGAAATATAGTTCACAGAGGGTCAAAAAACCGCCAATAAGCATATCTGTCTTTGACAGAGATGGCAAAAACGCAATATTTACAGAGCTATGCCTCAAAGTGAGCGAAATAAAGCCAATATGTGGAGAAATATAGTTAACAGAGGGCCAAAAAACCGCCAATAAGCATATCTGTCTTTGACAGAGATGGCAAAAACGCAATATTTACAGAGCTATGCCTCAAAGTGAGCGAAATAAAGCCAATATGTGGAGAAATATAGTTCACAGAGGGTCAAAAAACCGCCAATAAGCATAATTGTCTTTGACACAGATGGCAAAAACGCAATATTTACAGAGCTATGCCTCAAAGTGAGCGAAATAAAGCCAATATGTGGAGAAATATAGTTAACAGAGGGCCAAAAAACTGCCAATAAGCATAATTGTCTTTGACAGAGATGGCAAAAACGCAATATTTACAGAGCTATGCCTCAAAGTGAGCGAAATAAAGCCAATATGTGGAGAAATATAGTTAACAGAGGGCCAAAAAACTGCCAATAAGCATATCTGTCTTTGACAGAGATGGCAAAAACGCAATATTTACAGAGCTATGCCTCAAAGTGAGCGAAATAAAGCCAATATGTGGAGAAATATAGTTCACAGAGGGTCAAAAAACCGCCAATAAGCATAATTGTCTTTGACACAGATGGCAAAAACGCAATATTTACAGAGCTATGCCTCAAAGTGAGCGAATTAAAGCCAATATGTGGAGAAATATAGTTCACAGAGGGTCAAAAAACTGCCAATAAGCATAATTGTCTTTGACACAGATGGCAAAAACGCAATATTTACAGAGCTATGCCTCAAAGTGAGCGAATTAAAGCCAATTTGTGGAGAAATATAGTTCACAGAGGGTCAAAAAACCGCCAATAAGCATAATTGTCTTTGACAGAGATGGCAAAAACGCAATATTTACAGAGCTATGCCTCAAAGTGAGCGAAATAAAGCCAATATGTGGAGAAATATAGTTAACAGAGGGCCAAAAAACTGCCAATAAGCATATCTGTCTTTGACAGAGATGGCAAAAACGCAATATTTACAGAGCTATGCCTCAAACTGAGCGAAATAAAGCCAATATGTGGAGAAATATAGTTAACAGAGGGCCAAAAAACCGCCAATAAGCATATCTGTCTTTGACAGAGATGGCAAAAACGCAATATTTACAGAGCTATGCCTCAAAGTGAGCGAAATAAAGCCAATATGTGGAGAAATATAGTTCACAGAGGGTCAAAAAACCGCCAATAAGCATAATTGTCTTTGACAGAGATGGCAAAAACGCAATATTTACAGAGCTATGCCTCAAAGTGAGCGAAATAAAGCCAATATGTGGAGAAATATAGTTAACAGAGGGCCAAAAAACTGCCAATAAGCATATCTGTCTTTGACAGAGATGGCAAAAACGCAATATTTACAGAGCTATGCCTCAAACTGAGCGAAATAAAGCCAATATGTGGAGAAATATAGTTAACAGAGGGCCAAAAAACCGCCAATAAGCATATCTGTCTTTGACAGAGATGGCAAAAACGCAATATTTACAGAGCTATGCCTCAAAGTGAGCGAAATAAAGCCAATATGTGGAGAAATATAGTTAACAGAGGGCCAAAAAACTGCCAATAAGGATATCTGTCTTTGACAGAGATGGCAAAAACGCAATATTTACAGAGCTATGCCTCAAAGTGAGCGAAATAAAGCCAATATGTGGAGAAATATAGTTCACAGAGGGTCAAAAAACCGCCAATAAGCATAATTGTCTTTGACACAGATGGCAAAAACGCAATATTTACAGAGCTATGCCTCAAAGTGAGCGAATTAAAGCCAATATGTGGAGAAATATAGTTAACAGAGGGCCAAAAAACCGCCAATAAGCATATCTGTCTTTGACAGAGATGGCAAAAACGCAATATTTACAGAGCTATGCCTCAAAGTGAGCGAAATAAAGCCAATATGTGGAGAAATATAGTTCACAGAGGGTCAAAAAACCGCCAATAAGCATAATTGTCTTTGACACAGATGGCAAAAACGCAATATTTACAGAGCTATGCCTCAAAGTGAGCGAATTAAAGCCAATATGTGGAGAAATATAGTTCACAGAGGGTCAAAAAACCGCCAATAAGCATAATTGTCTTTGACAGAGATGGCAAAAACGCAATATTTACAGAGCTATGCCTCAAAGTGAGCGAAATAAAGCCAATATGTGGAGAAATATAATTAACAGAGGGCCAAAAAACTGCCAATAAGCATATCTGTCTTTGACAGAGATGGCAAAAACGCAATATTTACAGAGCTATGCCTCAAACTGAGCGAAATAAAGCCAATATGTGGAGAAATATAGTTAACAGAGGGCCAAAAAACTGCCAATAAGCATATCTGTCTTTGACAGAGATGGCAAAAACGCAATATTTACAGAGCTATGCCTCAAAGTGAGCGAAATAAAGCCAATATGTGGAGAAATATAGTTCACAGAGGGTCAAAAAACCGCCAATAAGCATAATTGTCTTTGACACAGATGGCAAAAACGCAATATTTACAGAGCTATGCCTCAAAGTGAGCGAAATAAAGCCAATATGTGGAGAAATATAGTTCACAGAGGGACAAAAAACCGCCAATAAGCATAATTGTCTTTGACAGAGATGGCAAAAACGCAATATTTACAGAGCTATGCCTCAAAGTGAGCGAAATAAAGCCAATATGTGGAGAAATATAGTTAACAGAGGGCCAAAAAACCGCCAATAAGCATAATTGTCTTTGACAGAGATGGCAAAAACGCAATATTTACAGAGCTATGCCTCAAAGTGAGCGAATTAAAGCCAATATGTGGAGAAATATAGTTAACAGAGGGCCAAAAAACCGCCAATAAGCATATCTGTCTTTGACAGAGATGGCAAAAACGCAATATTTACAGAGCTATGCCTCAAAGTGAGCGAAATAAAGCCAATATGTGGAGAAATATAGTTCACAGAGGGTCAAAAAACCGCCAATAAGCATAATTGTCTTTGACACAGATGGCAAAAACGCAATATTTACAGAGCTATGCCTCAAAGTGAGCGAATTAAAGCCAATATGTGGAGAAATATAGTTCACAGAGGGTCAAAAAACCGCCAATAAGCATAATTGTCTTTGACAGAGATGGCAAAAACGCAATATTTACAGAGCTATGCCTCAAAGTGAGCGAAATAAAGCCAATATGTGGAGAAATATAGTTCACAGAGGGTCAAAAAACCGCCAATAAGCATAATTGTCGTTGACAGAGATGGCAAAAACGCAATATTTACAGAGCTATGCCTCAAAGTGAGCGAATTAAAGCCAATATGTGGAGAAATATAGTTCACAGAGGGTCAAAAAACCGCCAATAAGCATATCTGTCTTTGACAGAGATGGCAAAAACGCAATATTTACAGAGCTATGCCTCAAAGTGAGCGAAATAAAGCCAATATGTGGAGAAATATAGTTAACAGAGGGCCAAAAAACCGCCAATAAGCATATCTGTCTTTGACAGAGATGGCAAAAACGCAATATTTACAGAGCTATGCCTCAAAGTGAGCGAAATAAAGCCAATATGTGGAGAAATATAGTTCACAGAGGGTCAAAAAACCGCCAATAAGCATAATTGTCTTTGACACAGATGGCAAAAACGCAATATTTACAGAGCTATGCCTCAAAGTGAGCGAATTAAAGCCAATATGTGGAGAAATATAGTTCACAGAGGGTCAAAAAACCGCCAATAAGCATAATTGTCTTTGACAGAGATGGCAAAAACGCAATATTTACAGAGCTATGCCTCAAAGTGAGCGAAATAAAGCCAATATGTGGAGAAATATAGTTAACAGAGGGCCAAAAAACTGCCAATAAGCATATCTCTCTTTGACAGAGATGGCAAAAACGCAATATTTACAGAGCTATGCCTCAAACTGAGCGAAATAAAGCCAATATGTGGAGAAATATAGTTAACAGAGGGCCAAAAAACCGCCAATAAGCATATCTGTCTTTGACAGAGATGGCAAAAACGCAATATTTACAGAGCTATGCCTCAAAGTGAGCGAAATAAAGCCAATATGTGGAGAAATATAGTTCACAGAGGGTCAAAAAAACCGCCAATAAGCATAATTGTCTTTGACACAGATGGCAAAAACGCAATATTTACAGAGCTATGCTTTTTGGAATTTTTGGGAATTTTTCCAAAAATCCCAAAAATTCCAGAAAATTTTTCCAAAAAATCCCAAAAATTCCAAAAATTCCAAAAATCCCAAAAATTCCAAAAATTCCAAAAATCCCAAAAAATTCTAAAAAAAATTTCCAAACAATCCGAAAATTCCAAAAATTAATTTTTTAATTTTTGTGGAATTTTTGGAATTTTTGAAATTTTCGGATTTTTCGGAAAAATTTTTTGGAATTTTTGGGATTTTTGGAATTTTTGGAATTTTTGGGATTTTTGGATTTTTTGGAAAAATTTTCTGGAATTTTTGGGATTTTTGGAAAAATTCCCAAAAATTCCAAAAATCCCAAAAATTCCAAAAATTCCAAAAATCCGAAAAATTCCAAAAATTCCAAAAATCCCAAAAAATTCCAAAAAAAATTTTCAAAAAATCCAAAAAATCCGAAAATTCCAAAAATTAATTTTTTAATTTTTCTGGAATTTTTGGAATTTTTGAAATTTTCGGATTTTTCGGAAAAATTTTTTGGAATTTTTGGGATTTTTGGAATTTTTGGAATTTTTGGAATTTTTGGGATTTTTGGAATTTTTGGAATTTTTGGAAAAATTTTCTGGAATTTTTGGGATTTTTGGAAAAATTCCCAAAAATTCCAAAAACCCCAAAAACCAAAAAATTCCAAAAATCCCAAAAATTCCAAAAATTCCAAAAATCCCAAAAAATTCCAAAAAAAATTTCCAAAAAATCCGAAAATTCCAAAAATTAATTTTTTAATTTTTGTGGAATTTTTGGAATTTTTGAAATTTTCGGATTTTTCGGAAAAATTTTTTGGAATTTTTGGGATTTTTGGAATTTTTGGAATTTTTGGGATTTTTGGAATTTTTGGGATTTTTGTATTTTTTGGAAAAATTTTCTGGAATTTTTGGGATTTTTGGAAAAATTCCCAAAAATTCCAAAAATCCCAAAAATTCCAAAAATTCCAAAAATCCCAAAAATTCCAAAAATTCCAAAAATCCCAAAAAATTCCAAAAAAAATTTCCAAAAAATCCGAAAATTCCAAAAATTAATTTTTTAATTTTTGTGGAATTTTTGGAATTTTTGAAATTTTCGGATTTTTCGGAAAAATTTTTTGGAATTTTTGGGATTTTTGGAATTTTTGGAATTTTTGGGATTTTTGGAATTTTTGGGATTTTTGGATTTTTTGGAAAAATTTTCTGGAATTTTTGGGATTTTTGGAAAAATTCCCAAAAATTCCAAAAATCCCAAAAATTCCAAAAATTCCAAAAATCCCAAAAATTCCAAAAATTCCAAAAATCCCAAAAAATTCCAAAAAAAATTTTCAAAAAATCCGAAAATTCCAAAAATTAATTTTTTAATTTTTCTGGAATTTTTGGAATTTTTGAAATTTTCGGGTTTTTCGGAAAATTTTTTTGGAATTTTTGGGATTTTTGGAATTTTTGGAATTTGTGGGATTTTTGGAATTTTTGGGATTTTTGTATTTTTTGGAAAAATTTTCTGGAATTTTTGGGATTTTTGTAAAAATTCCCAAAAATTCCAAAAATTCCAAAAATCCGAAAAATTCCAAAAATTCCAGAAATCCCAAAAAATTCCAAAAAAAATTTCCAAAAAATCCGAAAATTCCAAAAATTCCAAAAATTAATTTTTTAATTTTTCTGGAATTTTTGGAATTTTTGAAATTTTCGGATTTTTCGGAAAATTTTTTTGGAATTTTTGGGATTTTTGGAATTTTTGGAATTTTTGGGATTTTTGGAATTTTTGGGATTTTTGTATTTTTTGGAAAAATTTTCTGGAATTTTTGGGATTTTTGGAAAAATTCCCAAAAATTCCAAAAATCCCAAAAATTCCAAAAATTCCAAAAATCCCAAAAATTCCAAAAATTCCAAAAATCCCAAAAAATTCCAAAAAAAATTTCCAAAAAATCCGAAAATTCCAAAAATTCCAAAAATTAATTTTTTAATTTTTCTGGAATTTTTGGAATTTTTGAAATGTTCGTATTTTTCGGAAAAATTTTTTGGAATTTTTGGGATTTTTGGAATTTTTGGGATTTTTGTATTTTTTGGAAAAATTTTCTGGAATTTTTGGGATTTTTGGAAAAATTCCCAAAAATTCCAAAAATTCCAAAAATCCCAAAAATTCCAAAAATTCCAAATCCGAAAATTCCAAAAATTCCAAAAATTAATTTTTTAATTTTTCTGGAATTTTTGGAATTTTTGAAATTTTCGGATTTTTCGGAAAAATTTTTTGGAATTTTTGGGATTTTTGGAATTTTTGGTTTTTTTGGGATTTTTGGAATTTTTGGGATTTTTGTATTTTTTGGAAAAATTTTCTGGAATTTTTGGGATTTTTGGAAAAATTCCCAAAAATTCCAAAAATCCCAAAAATTCCAAAAATTCCAAAAATCCCAAAAATTCCAAAAATTCCAAAAATCCCAAAAAATTCCAAAAAAAATTTCCAAAAAATTCGAAAATTCCAAAAATTAATTTTTTAATTTTTGTGGAATTTTTGGAATTTTTGAAATTTTTGGATTTTTCGGAAAAATTTTTTGGAATTTTTGGAATTTTTGGAATTTTTGGGATTTTTGGAATTTTTGGGATTTTTGGATTTTTTGGAAAAATTTTCTGGAATTTTTGGGATTTTTGGAAAAATTCCCAAAAATTCCAAAAATCCCAAAAATTCCAAAAATTCCAAAAATCCCAAAAATCCCAAAAATTCCAAAAATCCCAAAAAATTCCAAAAAAAATTTCCAAAAAATCCGTAAATTCCAAAAATTCCAAAAATTAATTTTTTAATTTTTCTGGAATTTTTGGAATTTTTGAAATGTTCGGATTTTTCGGAAAAATTTTTTGGAATTTTTGGGATTTTTGGAATTTTTGGGATTTTTGTATTTTTTGGAAAAATTTTCTGGAAGTTTTGGGATTTTTGGAAAAATCCCCAAAAATTCCAAAAATCCCAAAAATTCCAAAAATTCCAATAATCCCAAAAATTCCAAAAATTCCAAAAATCCCAAAAAATTCCAAAAAAAATTGCCAAAAAATCCGAAAATTCCAAAAATTCCAAAAATTAATTTTTTAATTTTTCTGGAATTTTTGGAATTTTTGAAATTTTCGGATTTTTCGGAAAAATTTTTTGGAATTTTTGGGATTTTTGGAATTTTTGGAATTTTTGGGATTTTTGAAATTTTTGGGATTTTTGTATTTTTTGGAAAAATTTTCTGGAATTTTTGGGATTTTTGGAAAAATTCCCAAAAATTCCAAAAATCCCAAAAATTCCAAAAATTCCAAAAATCCCAAAAATTCCAAAAATTCCAAAAATCCCAAAAAATTCCAAAAAAAATTTCCAAAAAATCCGAAAATTCCAAAAATTAATTTTTTAATTTTTCTGGAATTTTTGGAATTTTTGAAATTTTCGGATTTTTCGGAAAAATTTTTTGGAATTTTTGGGATTTTTGGAATTTTTGGAATTTTTGGGATTTTTGGAATTTTTGGGATTTTTGTATTTTTTGGAAAAATTTTCTGGAATTTTTGGGAAAATTTTTTTGGAATTTTTGGGATTTTTGGAATTTTTGGAATTTTTGGGATTTTTGGAATTTTTGGGATTTTTGGAATTTTTGGGATTTTTGTATTTTTTGGAAAAATTTTCTGGAATTTTTGGGATTTTTGGAAAAATTCCCAAAAATTCCAAAAATCCCAAAAATTCCAAAAATCCCAAAAATTCCAAAAATCCCAAAAAATTCCAAAAAAAATTTCCAAAAAATCCGAAAATTCCAAAAATTAATTTTTTAATTTTTGTGGAATTTTTGGAATTTTTGAAATTTTCGGATTTTTCGGAAAATTTTTTGGAATTTTTGGGATTTTTGGAATTTTTGGAATTTTTGGGATTTTTGGAATTTTTGGGATTTTTGGATTTTTTGGAAAAATTTTCTGGAATTTTTGGGATTTTTGGAAAAATTCCCAAAAATTCCAAAAATCCCAAAAATTCCAAAAATTCCAAAAATCCCAAAAATTCCAAAAATTCCAAAAATCCCAAAAAATTCCAAAAAAAATTTTCAAAAAATCCGAAAATTCCAAAAATTCCAAAAATTAATTTTTTAATTTTTCTGGAATTTTTGGAATTTTTGAAATTTTCGGATTTTTCGGAAAAATTTTTTGGAATTTTTGGGATTTTTGGAATTTTTGGAATTTTTGGGATTTTTGGAATTTTTGGGATTTTTGTATTTTTTGGAAAAATTTTCTGGAATTTTTGGGATTTTTGGAATTTTTGGAATTTTTGGGATTTTTGGAATTTTTGGGATTTATGTATTTTTTGGAAAAATTTTCTGGAATTTTTGGGAT